>JAJMHO010000007.1:0-305881 GCA_030566085.1 Geotrichum histeridarum
CTGAATTTCCTGATCTTCTTCATATCCTCTTTCTTCATAGTAATAATTCATCTTTTGACCTTCATATAAATTATTTCCCTGTTTTAATCTTCTGTACTCTATTCTATTCTGTGTTCATATTTATATTCTCTTGAAAAATACGATATTGCTTTCAATTTCCCAAAAGTTTATTCTTTCTAGGCTACCCAAAAAAAAAATTGCATCCTGTCCGTCCTGACTCGGGTAAAAGATCAGAAAAATCCGATGCTAAAATTTATCGGATATTTTGTACATTGAAGTAGCGCTTAAATTCAACCTCTTTCCCAAGTTCTTAATTTTTAAATCTTCAATCGTCATGCTTGCGTCTGTGCTGATAGAAGGAATTGGAGTGTATAGCTTTTTGCTCGCTGTATCGTTAGCCGCGCTTCTTGTTGTGTATCGGTACAGAGCACCAAAGCAGCAGCACCAAAGAGATGAGTTCAGATTTGAGATTGATCCAGTAGGCAGTGATTTCGACTGGAAGACGGAGGATCCAATACCCTATCGACCATTCAAGAAAGGTCCCTACAACTTGACCATGGGACTGAAGAATCTAGGTCAGGATGAGTGGCTGCTTCTTGAGAAGACATATTTGAATTCAACAAATGAGCGAGCTGAGATAGTCTCTGATCCAAAGACAACAAATCATACAGTACTTGTCACACCAGAAGCAGCAGAAAGCCTATGTGAACTGTACGACATTACTTTAGACTACCTTCAACAAAAATACCCGATGTATTTTTACATTGATAAGAGTGACAGAAAACTTATGGTCAATGCAATCCGGAATGAATCTATTTGGAAGAACTCTGAGTATTACAAAGGAGATACTACGAAACTGGTTCAGGTTCTTTCTCGAACTATAGAGGAAGACTTTCTGATAATGATGCCTGACGAAAAGACGCAAGAATACTATCTCCGAGGAGGCTCGTTTGTATTCCCGAGCGGGTTTGATCCAGCTCAGAAACTCAATCTGTCGCTTTCTGATATTCACGGGCCTGTTCCGTTCTACAAAGAAAAGATTGAAAAGCCCATGGACAGGTTTTTTTCAAAGCTCAAAACTGGTCATTTTGTGCTTCGTGTGAACTGGTCGTGTCAAGCTCACACCCATCTATATGCAGTTGGGCTCAATCATGCATTAGAAGATCATGAGCTTAAAGGACTGGACCCGCATAAGCAAGACTTTTCCAAGGTGTTTTTGCGGTGCGAGCGTCAATGCTTAATGCGGCTACCTCGAACCAAAGCAGTGGTGTTCACGATCAGGACATATTTGACCCCTATGACCCAGATAAAACAGGAAGATTGTGCAATGGATCTAGTCAGTGCTATTGAGAATTTACCGCCCGCAACAGCCCACTACAAAAGAGCCGAAGAATGGGGGGATGCAGTAGTGACATACCTGCGAGGAGAAACATCTGGGGTAGTCAAACCATAATAGCGTTTATACGTGTGGTACCGTTTTGGGATTAAGCTGTTGCTCTTTTATCTATGCAGAATTCAGCTCCTCATACGTTAAGAGTCAGCGCAAATCGATAACCTTGTTCTGCTAGTTGTGCAAATAGAATAAAGTATAAATACTTTTGTGTTCATTTCAATCAAAGAAAAACTTTCAAATCTAGATTTTCTCATATTCAGCAGTAGTGAAGATGTCGATGGTGATTCCACTCGATCAATATGCCGTTGGGTTCGTGCTGTTGCTTGTATGCTTATCAGTGTGGAGTTTTTTGAGACCCAGTCAAAAGAAACCAACTAGCAGAATTACAACGGACAGCCCGGAGATCAAGATCACTCCAGTAGCCAGCAACTTTCGATGGCAGGATGAAGAGCCTATAAAGTATCGGCCATACAAGAAAGGGCCATACCATATGACCATGGGCATCAAGACCCTTCCACACGACGAATGGCTCTTGTTGGACAATACATACCAAACCATCACTGAGAAGCGTGCCAGAATCACACAAAATGAACGTGAACATACCGTTCTCACTCAGCCAGAAGCCAAAGAAAGCGTTCACGAAGTTTATGAAATGTGCCTGGACTTTTTGATGAAAAGATATCCCATGTACTTTGCTCTCGATGAGAAAGATCCATCCATGGTTCTCAACAAGATCCGCAACGAAAAACTGCCTCTGGACCCTAATGCATACCCAGACACTGAAACATTGATTCGCGTCCTTGCCCGCAATATGCAAGAGGACTTTCTCATTCTTCTATTCGACGAAAAGACTGAGCAATACTACTTGAGAAGTGGTTCATTTGCATTTCCTTCCGGATTCGACCCTGCCCGAAAGATGAACTTGTCACTCAAAGACATTCACGGACCTGTTCCTCTGTATAAGCAATCTATTGAGAAGGCCATGGACAAGTTCTTCCGTCGACTCAAACCAGGCAACTGGGTCTACAGGCTCAACTGGGGTGTTCAGTCTCACGACAAGCTTTATGCACCTGACTTGAACCATGCTGCTGAAGACGAGGTTGTAGAACCCCTCGACCCTGAAAAGCTCGATTTTTCCAATGTTTTCTTGAGAGTAGAACGCCAGGTTTTACTTCGCTTGCCCAAAACCAATGCTCTTGTGTTCACAATCAGAACTTATGTGACACCCATTTCTGAACTGAGAGAGGAAGACACTGCTTTTGATTTGGTCGATGCGATTGATAACTTGCCTGAGCCTATGGCTCACTACAAGAAAACGGAGGAATGGGGACCTGCAGTTGTGAGTTATATCAGACGAGAAACGGATGGCATTGTCAGTTCATAGACCTTTATATTCCTTGTTAACTAGACTCATAACATCACTAAAGCTATTCTTGTGGACCTCAATTGCCATAGAATGCCTCACAACTCTTTGATCCTTTGCACCTGGTCGTGAGTTCACAACATTGGCTCTGTAACGGTAAATAAGTACGATGACAACTGGACTTGAACCCTTTCTTTCATCCTCTCCAGCTTCTTTATAGATGACATCTCTGTACTTGCCTATCACAAATAGAAATGGATTACGCCGATTCTCCTCAATATGTAATGACACCATTACTTTAGACGTTGAGATGCAGTCAAATAAAGCGGAAGGAGACTTGCGAGTTGAATGCATGACACCTCCAGGTAACCTGATTCAAGACTATTACGACTTTAACCATATTCTAAACGAAAGCGCGTTAAACGGCTTTACAAAGGAACTAGAGACCTCCCTGGGAAGTGAGATCGCTAAGATATATTGCCAACTGGATAAATCTAGCACAAATGAAGATGAACAAGATGCTGATGATACTGAAGATGAAGAAGAATATTCTAAAACAGATCTTGATGATCCATTCAGCTCAAGTTTGGAATCAACAGATCTGTTTTTCCCATGTGTTAGGGAGATAGGTGACTTTCCAGCTCAACGCGCTTCGAGCCGATCTCCTGAAAGAATACCAAAAACAAAAACACAAAAAGGGCCCACCCATATCCCGGTTCAACCAAAACACGACTTACTGCCAGGCGCAACGCTTCGTTCACCATCTGAAAAACACGTTTCTTCCAACAAGCAAAGGAAGAAAAGTGCTCGGAGCAAGCGATCATTTTTAGTTAGATCTGGTGATTTACTTCGCGTGAATGAAACATTTCTTCACCTATCCAATTTTCATGCAACAGGAGTAAACGACACAGTAACAACTAGACAAACTGATTTCAGTAAGGCCAGTCCAAATTTCCAATCATCATCGGTACAGCACAGCAAACCAGACGAACGAGGAGAAAATCAGAAAGAAGAAGACGTTCGATACAGCCTTACAGGTATACCTGCGACAAAGCTCTTGTATAAAGATCACAACAATCACAACACGACACCACCATATCCACAAACACTAACCAATAGTGATTGTGGAATAGATAATATAGCAGCAACGTTGGACCTTCTTTCATCTACGGCTGTTCACAGTGCCGCATCACGCGATCGGCCGAACAACTTTTTCAGTGCAGCTGAACTTGAGACCCTACAGCAAAGGCTAAAACTCAGCAACCCTGCCCCTCGACCGAAGCATTTAGTGAATAAGGAAGAACACAGAGGGCTGTCGCCAATATCAGCGGAGAGGGCTGTCGCTATCGAAAAAGGACATGCACTCCCCGCTCGCAACCAACCAAACATGAAACCGACATCACTTGTCAGTCTCGATGCAACGTCAAAGCTGGACACCGCACCTGCAATATCTCGTCCTATTCATCTAAGAACTGCAAGCAATGCCAGCTCTGACACAAGTGATACCCCAGTGATTCATCCTCACGTAGTCGCGACACAAGCGTTCAGATCAGGAGGAGCGAGTGGGTCTGCAGGCCACTCGCGAAGCAATAGTGCGAACTCAGTGACATCCCGGTTCACTACTAGAGTTGGAGGTTCTCGTCAGGGCAGTCCAACAGGGACTCGCAAGGTGTCTCCATTGTCCCCTCAAAAGACGATACCAGGGATCAAGAGCAAAACCGGTCTAGGCAAGCCTTGTGCAGTGGAGAGTTTGTACGAAGATCTAGATATGCCACACTATCAATTATCTACAGCACAATCAAGACTGCGTGACGTCCGCAATCCAAGCGCGTTTGATTCACCAACCCCGGCAGGTAGAACCTTGACGCCCTTAGGAGAGAGGGTCGCTGGCTCGCTACGTCAGCGACGAATGTCATCAGGATCCTTAGTATCATCACGGCAGAACGAAGAAACGGCGGGGTTATCAGGTCGGTTATCTTCAACTAGTACACGCTCTCGACGCAGTGATATTGGGTCTTACAAGAATAAGAGTCTAGACCGAGCCGATTTCCTTGCATTTCTGAAGGATGACGACAAGGAATATGTCAAATCAATTCCATTTTCGCTCGAGTCCAGGGTCGCATCAGCACGATCCAGCCAAATTGGAAGGGGCTATACTGATACCTATGACGACGAATTGACACCAAAGGAAAACGATATGGATTTGAAGCAACTACAAATTGAGTTGGATAGTGTTAAGAAGATGGTTGGATTGCTGCAGGAGCGGATCGCGAAGCATATACCTGAGTCAGAACTTCAATCTCTTGAAAAATCTGGGGAAGGAGGTAAACAACATAATAAGGAGAGCAGGGTCGAGACCGAGGTCAAGGGACTGCTTGACATTCTTGAATCCAATGTCGAACCTTCCAATAAAGAAATACAACGTCATCTGAGCAATCTGAGTCGAGGGCTCGAGGATGAGAAAGGAAAGATCCATCAATTGGACGCAACTATTAAGAGTGATGGTGCGGCAGCTGCAGCAGCGGCAAAGAATATTACAGACAAGAAGCCGATTGAGCCCGCAATTCTTGCAGCCAAGCAGCAACGACAGAATCAAGCAGCAACCAAGCCCAAGAGTTCGGGCTTTGGAATGAGTTATAACTTGGTGCAACTGCCTTCGCTGGTAACGGTTTTGGTTGTTCTCATGACTTGCGTTGCGACTTATGGGGTCGTGTGCGTTTATTTATTTTTGATTGATTACACAGAGAAAACTTCCACTCCGTTTTGAAATCTTTTTGCATATATGTTGTTTGTTTCATTACGTCATTCTAAGCACTAATATATTATTTCATATCATCGTTTACTGGCCGAGAGGGATGATCCTTGAGATCAGTCTTGTTTTTTTTTTTGAGTGTAATGGAGATATCTGATTGAGATTATCGAGATAGTTCAAGTCAAATCTAGGTCCATATGTAACACGCACGGCTGATTACTTTTTCTTTTTTTCTTTTTGTGTGGCAAATTACGTACACAGAGCATTTGACTCATATATAGATCCGAGACCGGAGAATGTCGGAATTTTGCCCTTGCCCTTAGATAAATGCCCGATCTTTTAGAGATCCGGGCTAGAAAAGACATGAATTTATAGTTGAAATAAACGGTTCAGAGAACTGACTGGAAATAAATCACTGATCAAAAGAGCAACGCACTAGAATTCTTAAACGATGTAGAGTGTTCCTCAATCAATTTATTGCCATCATATCAGGTTGTCTAGTTCGAGAAAATTCTATCTTGAAACCGTTTGCTATTTCAAAAGTCGAGGGAAGTAAAGGTACAAAAGAAACCGAAGAAATTCCGGTTCTGCAGGCGTACATTTTGGTCTGTCTAGAGTCAGACTTGGGTTTGCAATTAATGTGTATCGACCCGTCATTTTCCACTACGACGCAGATACGTCTTATTATTTAAGAGCTACAAGGCATACCCAGCTATAGTATAACTGTAACCAACTCAGACTCAACTTTTTTTTTTTTTTTTGGATTTTTTTTTTTACTTTTCACTATCTCGAGTTTTTTTCAACTTATATTCTCCCCTTCTTCTCCACAAGTTTCTCTTCTTCTTCTTCTTTTTCTACTTCGTTGACTTAATATATTGTCTCTCGGTTTTCTGCTTCGTGCCTGAAACCTTCTTCCGCTCTTGCTCCTTCGCGTCCTGCTTAAATTATTCTCTACATACAGTTGAGGTTGGCAACGGCTTTTTATTTATTTCATATTTCATTGCTAGCGCTTTCAGTATTACTTCTCTAAAGCAATTTCGAACGCCTTCGTTTCTGCGACTGTTGCCCTTCAAATGACCCCTGCGACATAGATCCTTCTTGTCTCTTGCCGCTCTCTAGAGACTGACCTTATTCCATTCCATTTGACGTGATCCCAGTCTTGATTAGCTTTCGTATGTACCAATGTTGCCCTTGTTTCGTGTCACTCTAGTTACTAACTCAGTTTCTCTAGGCATTTAGAATGATTCTCAAATCTTTTACTCACATCTCAAGGCATGCTGCCTTGGCAAAAACCCTCTGGGCGTCCTCTGGATCTACTACCCAGCCAGCATTCTTTGCAACCACCAACCAGTTGGCTCGCCAACAGTCACAGCTTGTTGTTCGCAACAACAATTCGTTTGGCCAATCCGACGGCTCAAGCAGCAGCAGCGCCAATCCTAACAGCTACTCAGCGCTCTGCAATACCTCGTCATTTTCAAGCCTCTCGCCCCTCTCGACACTTGACGACGACAAGCGTAGAGAGGCCATTCTGGCAGAAGCCACTGGATCTAGCGGCTCCTGTTTAATATACAACCACCAGCATTCTCTCCCTTCAAGGAGTCTTCGAGTCAATGGTAGTCTTGGTGTGCGAAGGCGACGATGCTCTACTACCTCCCTTGATGAGCAAAAGCCGTCCCCAGCTGCCAGAGTCCGCAGATACAGTGTGTCTCATACCAGCAAATCCAACAGCTCAAAGATTAACTCTAACCCTACCCCTCCTTCTACACCAGTTACAGGCCCTGTCAATGTGCACGAGGAATTGGTTTTTTCAGATCTCACTCTTTTGAAATTGGATAATGCAAGTCTTGAGCCACTAGAAGGCAAATCCGAGGAGGCTCTGGCTGAGCCTGCAATTCCTCAAGATGTTCAATCGCAACCGCCTTCCTCTAGCCCGGTTGTCGATGCCACTAAGGATGTTTCAGATGTTGAATCCCACTCAATTGTTGAACCCTCACCTGAAACTCGTTCTACTCCGTCATCTATCTTTTCCTCGATCGAATCATCCTCTGAAAACCCCGAGGTCATAATCACACCTGAGGAACTACAGTATGTCAAATTTCAGGAGTCTCTTGCCAGCAATCTTGTGTCCGCAATTGAGTCTGGATCTCAATCATCAGTGGTTGACGCATACAGACTCTTCCAATCTAACAATGTTGTTCCCTCACTATCAAGCTATGAACAAACCCTCAGCTTTCTTGCATCTAAAGTCTTAACCCACAACCATTCCGAAAACCTTAATACCGTTCTTTCCATTTACATGGACATTGTGTCCAAACGCATTTCCCCATCTAGTAGCATTTACTCCTCCGTCATTACAAGCTTAACCTCTCTCGCCCGTCACACAGTCCAGCATAAGGAAAGCAACCTTTCCTATTTCCGTCTCAGGAATAGACATTCTAATGCTATTCTTCCTTCAGTGAAGTCGTCTCTTGACCGGGGCGACACTTCCGATGCCCTTTACAAGACTGCGCTTGAAATTTTTAGCGCTAGCAATAGTGTCCACACTCAAAGATACGATATGGAACTATATCAATGCGTTCTTGATGCCTGTCTTGCTACTCGGGATTATGCCCAGCTATATCCTATTACTAGGATGCTTGAAATGAATAACTGCACTTTAGATGCAGATATTTTCATTTCTCTTATCAATGGATATGGCCGACATGGCGATATCAAGGCAGTAGTTGAGACTTACAAGCATTATAAAGCTTTGGCTGGTGGTTTGGTTACTAGGAAAGAAATCGAAGTGTACGCTAGTTTAATTGGTGCATTTTTCGATGCTGGCATGCCTGATAGTGGGTTACTGTTTTTGAACAAGGTCTTGGAATCCGATATTGATCGATCTACCATGTCGCCTGTCTTGGGTGAGGTGATCAAGGCATACTGCAGACTTGGTGACTACTCATCAGCTCTCACCTGGATTCAAAAGGTGGAGAGTGACGCGAAATTCGAGCCTATTTCGCTCGACACTCTAGTTAGTGCTCTAAGTTCTTCATGTGATGCTGGTGATCTTAAGAACTCGCAGCAACTATTCGACTTTATTGCATCTCGCACTGACGCCCAAGATCCTGCCTTTAATATTTCCAGA
The DNA here is from genome assembly GCA_030566085.1 of Geotrichum histeridarum. Classification (NCBI taxonomy): domain Eukaryota; kingdom Fungi; phylum Ascomycota; class Dipodascomycetes; order Dipodascales; family Dipodascaceae; genus Geotrichum; species Geotrichum histeridarum. The sequence goes on from JAJMHO010000007.1 coordinate 8,636, forward strand.
AATGACTTCCTGACTCTATGTGTCAAGTCTAACGATGCTGAGTCTCTCTTCAAGACCATCAAAGAGACGCACTTAAGAGGTGGTATTTGGGAGCTTTCTACCATTCTTGCAGTATCAAAGTATTTGCTGCAGCTTGGTGACACTGAATTCGCTATTCGAACTTTCGATATTCAAACTCAGCGTTACTGCGAGCACATGGTCAAGTCTGATTTGCCTCTTGATGGCCAAACTGTTGAGGCTCTCAATGCTCTGGAGTATGAATTGGCTCAGGTCAACCAGCTCACTCCTTCAGTTGTTTTAAGACTAATGAAGTGTGAGGTGTTTGACGGGCAGGCCTTTTCAGATGTCAATGGCGCAGGAATTGCATGCTTCAAGGTCTTGTGGAACGCTCAATCTGAAGGAACAATCCGATCGCTCCTTGCCGAAGATCCCCATTCCATTATTGATATTGTTTCAGCCCACTTGAAATGGATCCATATCTCTGGTGCAAACAACTCGTTAGGTGGTCTGTCTATCCCGACTCCATTACTCGAGGCCCTGAAAGTTAACTTCCGGTCATTTGTTCGACATATGATTTCCATTTCACCTGCGCTTGAAGACTCTTTTCAAGCCAAGGTTACTGAGGCTCTGAAAGTGCTAGATGATGCCGAGGGTTCTGTTGAGTGGTCTGCTTACTGTGATTCTTTGAAACCTCAAGCTTTTACACAATTTGCTCCTCTAGTTGATAACAGACTCACTACGAACCAAATTCTGCTTGCGTCTCAGAATGCCAACACAATTCATAGCGCTCTGACTATGCTCCAAGCTGCAGTTGCTCGAAATGAAATTATTGGCTCAGAGGCTTTTGTTTCCTTGATTGAAGCTGCTGGTAATGCGAAAGATGCCGCGATGATCAAGCAAGTTTACACAATTGCCCTGTCTAGTCTTCCTCGCCCATCGGAGCACCCTGCCTCGTTCCAGACTTGGGTCCCTATCCACCGTGCTGTTGTTCGTTCTGCAAATGTTGATTATCAAATGGCTCATGCTGCCTACCAACATCTTCTTCGTCTCGGCGTTTTCCCTGATGCTACTGGATATGGACAGCTCATCTCCAACACACCCTTGTCTGACAACCATGACGAGGCTACTGATGCACTCTGGATGTTTAATGAGGCACGCTCTAATAATGTTCCTCTTAACACCTTCTTGTACAATGTCGTTCTTTCCAAGCTATCCAAAGCGCGCCGCTTGAATGATGCGATCTTCTACTTCAATGATATGGATCTCACCAACACCAAGAAAAGCAGTGTGACATATGGTACTATTATCAGTGCATGCTGTAGGTGCTGTGATGAGAGTGCAGCCAGATCTTTCTTTGAAGAGATGGAGGCCTCGCCTTATTATACCCCCAAGATTGCTCCGTTCAACATTTTGCTCCAGTTTTACGTCCACAATAAGCGTGATCGCAATTCTGCTCTCCAAATCTACGCCCGGCTTCGCGAACTGGGCTTGAAACCATCTGCGCATACTTACAAGCTGCTTATTGACGCTTATAGCATGATTGAGCCCATCAACATTGAGGCAGCTGATAGTGTGCTTTTGTCTATCATTGCTGATAACAGTGCTGTCACTACCAAGCACTACTCGTCGCTGTTATATGCCCGTGGTGTCAGCATGAAGAACCAAATTGCAGCTCAAGAGTTTTACAACGCTTTGATCATGAATAACAGAGTGCGTCCTGACAAGAACATTTTCCAGGCTTTGCTTGAGACTTACGTGGTCAACAAGAGCGTCCGCTCTACACCTGGTGTGCTGAAGGACATGATTTCCTACGGCGTTGATCTTGACGCCTATATGGCCAACATCCTGATCCGAGGCTGGGCCCCTGTCAACATGGACAAGGCCCGTGGTCTCTTCAACCACGTCTTGGAGGCAGGCATTGCCGAACCCTCATCGTTCGAGTCCATAATCCGGGCTTACCTCTACTACGGTGACATTGCAGCTGCCCAGGACGTATTGAACCTGATGGTCTCCCATTTGTACCCGCAGCCGGTTGTTGCCAAGATCCAGAGTCTGATCAATGCGCACTCGACGCCGGCCACCAAGCTGACTGAGGATATGCTGCTGGAGAGCATTTTCAGACAGGACTCGCAGGCGCTGAATAGCGTGATTGTGAATCAGCAGCAAAAGGTGAAGCCAGCTGATAACTCGACGTTGTTGGAAGTGTTTGACTCTATGCCGTCTGTGTCTGCTCCTCCTTCATTAGTAGACTACTAATGATGTTTATTTTATGTTTTTATTCCTAGTCTTTTTTTTATTTTGATATTTATATACATTTAGTTTGAAATGCGATGAATGATTTTTTTTTACAACCATCGTGAGTTGAGCTTTTACAAGTGAGCTTCAGAAGCACCCCGAAGACTAAGAAGAAAAACAAATAAATAGGTATTACTATATTTAAAGCAAACATCCGTTGTTGTTTTTTAGTGGGTTGGTCAAACTAACTAAGTAACGCGCTCTCTCTCTCTATCCCCCTTCCAGATTTACCTCTCTCCCTTGTGATCTTCGTCTTGCTGCCCGTCCACCTCTTCTTCCTGCACAGGAGGCGCCTGGATCAAGTCCAGCAGCTCTTGGATATACGCCTGCACATGCGGGTTCAGCAGCGATGCGTCCACAAGATCCCGCGTGCAACTCTTGAGCAAAACCTTGCCCTCTGTGCTGCGGCCAATGTTTTGCAGCACAAGCGAAACGGTAACTCCAAACGCAGGCGGGCCGCTCTGGATCATAGCGCCACCGGCCCCAGCGACACCGGTAGTAGCGGACCCGGTGCTGCCGCTGCCGCCACTAAGGCTGGGAAGTGTCGAGGGGGCAACAGCAAACTCGCGGGGGACAATGCCCTTGATTATAAACTTTTTCTGGCCGTCAGGCAGGTTCACAACCATGGCCGCTGAGTTCTGGAACGCAGAGGTCACGTTCTTGATAAAGTCGACGGCGGGCAAAAGGCGTGCACCAGAGGACCGCGCGTGTGTCTCGAATTGGGCTTCGTAGGCTTTCCAGAGGGAGATCTGGGTGACTTCGCCTGTGGCCTCGTACTCGTACGACGAACGGATCCAGTTGGTTGCGCGTTCTGGTTCTGGGAGCGTAAGCAGTTTGTTCAGGATCTCAGGAGGGATGGTGGGCGGTCCTGCGGGAGCTACTTTTGGTGTCAGGCGAGGTAACCTGACATAGTCGAGCTTGGGCGGGGCCATGCCAAAGGTGAGGAGTCTGACGAGGTGCTTGGTCACGATTTCGGTGTTGGTGACATCTGTAACCAGTTTAGGTACGTTTGTGGTGCGCGCTGTGTACTGGTACAAGAAGTCAAGTGATGCGGTGATGAGCTCGTCGTCGGTAATCAAGAGGTAGCGGAGCACTTGGGTGATGAAGGATTGCGGGAGCGATTTGGCAATATTATGCTGGTCTCTAATCAAGAAGCGTGCCAAACTTCGTAGTGCTGGGGTTATAATGCTGCGATCGCTGCTTTCCTGCAACACTTGCACCACGGCCTTGAAGAGCGAGTCATCGGGCGAATCACAAGTGACGTGGAAACTGATAGCCTCCACAATTTCTAGACACAAGTGCTTAAACTCGTTATATATCCTCATATCAGGTAGTGTAATTCCATGGATCACAATGTATCGGCACAGCTCTGAGTGGGCCAAAAACTGAGCGTTTTCAGGTTCCAACGACGAATTGCGCACAACGAGAAGCGCTTCCAACACTTTTTGCTGTTCCTTTATTGTCTTTCCTGTCAAGGTAGGCGTGTTTAATGCGTCTTCCAACTTGACTTCTTCCTCGCCCTGCTTGACGCGCTCACTGGCCTCCACGCAGCGCGTGTGGATGCGCTTGAGCACGGTGTCTGCCAGCGTAGACTGCACCCTGAAATTACAAGCATTCGGCGAATTAAATGAAACCTGCATGAGGGCCGCCAACGCCCAGTCCTCCTCGCTCTGGATTTGAGATTTGAGGGCCATCAAAATACGCGTCATTAGCCCGACCCCCGTAACGCCCTGCCCAAACATGATCCCAGTAGGGCGTCTATCACTTCCATTCGAAGTTGCTGGATTGAACTGCGCGCTCTGGAAGGTCTGGGGATTGTTGGCGGGGGTGATGATAGGGCTCGCAAACACGCTTTGGATCTGGGGCTGGTGCACAAACGGCTGCTGTGGCTGCTGCTGCTGGACCCCGTACGGTTGCTGGAGCTGGGCTTGCGGAGAATACGGTTGCTGGTACTGGTTCTGGAACCCTGGGGCCATTGCCGCCGGCGAGCCATGGGGCACGAGTGACTGAAACTGAACCGGTTGCTGTGGCACGTAATTGCTAAAGCTCGGCGCGTTTCCGCCGTTCGCCCATGATGCCCCCACAGGTGTGCTATACCCGCCAGCATGTCCATTTGTGAAAGCTGCTGCAGCTTGGTTCAGGGCCTGCTGCTGTTGCTGCTGCTGTTGTTGTTGTTGCTGGGCGGCCTGTATGCGAGGACTGGACCTATGTTTTGTCACATGCACTTCGGGCGTGAACAAAACACGCTGTTGAGGAGCGTGTCTAAGAACTGCAATGACACTTGATGTTAGTACTGATGTCGAGGACCTGAAAAAATGGAGATATGAAATATGTGAAAAGTCACCAAAACAAGGGCCGAAACTCCCACGTCAGAACGCAGGCATTACACCCTATAACTGTGATAAATCAACCTACCTCGTCTATGTTCTGTCGCTGGCGGTGATCCTGACATTGATGGACTATTACAAGCGCGGTCGACGTGTGGATGGAAATCTTAATTGGCGCGTGCAAAATGATCCTTCTCACTTTGTGCAGAGGAACTTTGTGGGAGGATTGTGAAATCAGGAAAAATACATTTCGCCAGGGTTAGGTTTATTTTGTGAGTGAGAGAGAATATTAACTTATATATACAGAGGGCTGAATACTATGATACTAGCATATAGAGATAGATAAAGGAGACAGAAGATGGGATGTGGTATGTGAGTAACGTGAAGAGATGTAGCAAGAGAGTTCGTAACGACGGTGGGGTTGATTTTTGGTGGTGGTTTACTCGTCCTCGTCATTAATAGGAGGAGGAGCACTGTCACGCTTCATGTACAAGTCAACTATGGAAGATTTGTTAGAACGGATCAAAAGACAAATGAAAGAAGAAAGAATGAAGAGTTAAACATACTTGCGGTGGAAAATGCAGCGAAAGCGGCACATCCAAAGAAGGCACCCTGAGGGCCAGACTTGAGGGCAAGACCACCTCCTGTCAAACAACCGGCTGACACTCCGTTCCAGATATCACTCTTTGCTCGCAGCTAATCAGGTTAGTCTCTGTGTTGTTCTGATTGATCTCCAAAACAACTTACCGACTCGATAGAGCACTCTGTTCCCGTAAAGACCGCACCAATAAAACCAAAGTTCTTTGCACTAGAGTACGCTCTTCTACCCATATCCGTGAACTGCAGCTTCATTTGCTGCTTGAAAGGAAGATCGTTGTAAGGCATGGCATTAGCAGCCATAGGCGTATCGTAAGCCATCTAAAAAGCAGTCAGATCTCGTTCCAGCATGGATCAGTGGCAAGCAGACTTACCGAGGCCATGAACAAACCGAAAACACCACCAAGGGCAAAACCGGTAACTCCTGCAAAAACCGTCTTACCAGGGCAGGATGTCATGAACTTCATCATGGCATCGGCACCGGCCTGTGCCTGTTGCTCTGGTGTCATATCATAGTACGAAGTCGGTTGTTGTGACTGGTAGTTTCCAAGACCGGATCCGCCGCCAGGTAAGTAACTCATTTTGAATCAGTTATATGTAATGAATTAGTGGGTATGAACTGGTTATTGTCTCCTCCAACCTATGGCGTACAAGATATCGACAAGCGAACGAAGAGTGAATGGGGAAAGCTGAGTCGAGATTGGTGTTTGGGAACTCAAAACTTTTCAAACCGCTTATGTCAGCACAGATTTGTGACACAACATGGAGAGCAGAGAATAAGCGATCTGATCTGAGTAGAAATAGATGCAGCTGTTAGAAGATGAAGGCTTTAGGAATTTGTTAATTGTTCAAAAAGTTTTTCAAAGAGTTTTGTAAAAAGATTTGGATGTTGACGAGCACCGGGCAGATTGGAAGATCAGGAATATCTTATCAATCCTGCCTTAACACTGATAACCTCAATGATATATAAAATTCACTAGTATCTGAATGATTTTATCTTGGTTAATAGTTTAAGTACCTGTTGTAGATGTTGTATTGACATTGTAGATTTTAAAGGCGTTACACATATCATATTAGGATATAGATAGAAGCTTCAGCTGTTATACGAAATGAAGGCTGGCAAGGCCGTGAAACATTGACACTAGCTCACACTCGAGCGTTTGAAATCACGTTTGATCAGATCTGATATTAATTAATATTTAAGTAGACCTACCTAGCCTTTTCTAAATACACTTTCATTCGTGTAAGACATTTACCAACTCACAGGTTACAGGAAGATGATGCTCTTCTGCAATTCTAACACCACATTCCAAAACAATTTTCATTGATTCTTCTTGAACACATATTCACTATCATTTATATCCATTCACTCTTGTTCATTTTAATCCTTCACTGTTGAGGTTGTTTCTGTAAATCTAGTTTGAGTTCACTGTCAGCGAAATCTCGAGGTTAGGGCAAACTTATCGCACTGGGACTAAATCGCCAACTCACTCCTTTTGGGCAGAGGCTGGTCAGAGAAGTTACCTACACTATGAGACCGGCTTTGTCAAACCGTAATATTCAGTGAGTTACAAATATGACGGTTGCAGACGAACCTTTAGAAGACGGTCCCGCAAAGGACATTATGTTGCATCTGCAACAGCTGCTGCTTTCAGACGACATTAGCGCGCCTCTGACAAAAAGCTCAGGCCCCGCCAAAAGCTCAGACGACTACCTCGACCAGCTGGCCCCAATTATTAAAGATGCTTTGATATCACAAAATGCAGAAGAGCTTGCCAGCTGCTTGGAGACTATTACGCGAACGAAAGACCAGGAAATTGAAGCCCTTTGTAATGGAGATCAAAACGTAGGTTGTTGCAAAGCGTGGGGGAAATGACACTAACAAGTTTAGGAATACATGGCGTCTATCGAACAACTGGACCGCGTCACGGCAGAAGCTGAAGGATTGAAATCCATGGTCCTGGATGCGAATGCAGAGATGCAACAATCTGGCCAAGTGTTAATCGATAAACGAAAAAAGTTCCTCGAGGCGAGAGCAGTGCGATTGAATGTTGATAATGCAATTGAGGCAGTGACGGCATGTCTTCAGGTTTTAGACGTCACTAATAAGGTATATGAGCTCATTCGCGAACGACGGCGGTTTGCTGCTCTGAAGAGTCTGGACGAGCTGCAAAACATTCACCTCAAGGAAGTTCGAAATTTCGGGTTTGCTCAGATGATTAGTATGTGCCATGCTGGCTTTATGTGCTATTTACTAACTTAATAGATAAATCTGTTCCTGCTCTGACGAAAATTGTGCGGACAGAATCACTAGTGGACTTGGACGAGTGGATTGCTAGTCTAGGAAAGCTGAGCGGTAGATTAGGTGCCGTTGCATTCAGTCAGATTGAATCTCTACGCGAAACATGGCGTCAGACACAGACCGAGCAAGCCCATTTAGCACAATACAAGTTCAACTCACCGGTAGAGTTATCCTTCCGCGATACCGATTTCGATTACCTCGACAACAGTCAGATTCGTGAAGACCTGTCATCATTATACGAATGTGCGCTGGTGCATGCCAGTTTAGGTCTTTCACTGGATTTCCGAGAGCATTTTCAAAACGAGCTGAAGGTTCAGCGAGACTACTTGGTTCCATCAAGTCTGACCATTACTAAGACTACTACTGAGGGAGAAGTTCAGCATGATTTGAAAGAGGTCGAGTTCATGTTCCAGAGTGTAGCCGGATTTTGCATCATTGACAAGATTGTCTCGCGGCAGATTAAAGGACTTCGACTGCAGGATGATGTGGATGAATTTTGGAACAGCCTTTGTCAAAAGCTGGTGACGGTCCTCACAAACTCGTTGGACAAACTCGAAGACTTGGACGCTTTACGGAATCTGCGCACAATGTACATTCTTTTTGTGCAGACGATGCAGAACTTTGACTTCAACATTACAGAACTGCAAAGACTTCTCATGATTCTGTTCCAGCGGTACAATAAGATGCTGCAAAAGAAATTTATCGCTGACTTCCAGCAAACTGCGGAGGAAGATGACTACATGCCAATGATCATCAAGAATGAGGATCTTTACATGAAGATTGCCAATATCAGTTGGTACAAGATTGACGAGAAAGAAAATAAGGCATCATTTCCACGTGTGCTGCCGTTTTCTCAAGTCTACCCACTGTGCTGTGCTGAGGTCCGCAACTTTCTACAGTCATTGGAAACGTTTATGGGTGACTTGGAACACAATGAGCGTGAAGTTCAGACATTGATTAGGCAGTCAATAGATGAGCTGCTCATAGATACCGTGTGTCACACGTTTGAAGAGCGCCTCAAGTCTACAACCAGAGAACAGATTGTTCAGATTCTCATCAACATGGAATACTTCCAGAATGCATCATGTGAGATCGAAAAACTGCTCATGACGAACAAGGGCTCTAGTGAGGAGGCGTCAGTGACGCTAAATGCAACTGAGAGATTCCGGGCCGCACGCAAGAAGGCAGAAGAGCGAATTTTCGAACTCTTGAACTCTATCGTGGACGATTTCTTGGAAATTGCAGAATACGACTGGGTGACAACGACCAAGAGAACTACGCCCAGTACCTACCTGACAGAAATGGTTACGTTTCTCAAAACCATGGTCAACTCCACATTGGTCAACCTGCCACATAGTATACGAAGCTTTTTGTATCTGGATGCGTTCGATCACTTGTGTTCATCACTACTTAAGTTTTTGATTGACTCGTCTGAATCGTTGACAATTCAGGGAGTGGAAAACTTCGACATGGATGTGCGATACCTTGAGGCATTCATCAACGAACTCGCACGAGATTCAAACGATATGAGTTTGACCACGACAGTTCTCGAGCTGCGGCAGAGCATTGATCTGGTGTGCTCTCAGAATATTAGTGACTACAACAACACGCTGATTCGCATGAAGAAATACGACCGGGTGCGGCCCGAAAACGCCCAAACGCTGTTCCAAAAAGTGAACCACGCGCGCAGCATTTCACAGGGCAGCACGGACTCAGCAAATGGAGTGGGAGGTCAAAAGACAAGTTCAAAGATTATGAGGTATTATCGAAAGCTCAACAACAAATCAGGGGAGTCTCACGACGCAAGCGGGCAAGCAACGTAAAAGGTGTTTTTATATATCTACAAAAAATAAATTACTGTGTTATCATGACTGCCAGAACCACTTTCGTGCTGTTGACGTAACAGTAGGCGTAGGGTCAGAGGCGGTAGAAGCAGATTCCTGGCGAGCCTGGGTTTGAGATTCTTCAATTTCAACAATGCGGTTTTCAAGGGTTTTGATTTCATCTTGTTCAATAGTTAGTACAGTCCATATCTCACAACAGTATACACTCATACGTTCAAGCCTGCTTCGGGTTTCGCTGATTTCAAGATTCCACCAAATAGCATGCAAAGTAAAATAGGATAGCAGGGCCACAGCAGCGACTCTACCCACAGGCATGCCGAGATCAGACATGGTCAAGCCCGGTGGCTATTGGTACGTGTTAGCAGAGAAAACCCAGATAAGATGGAGTCGTCCTACCTTTGACTGAGTCGACGCAAATCGGCACTGTCCGGGTACCGACTTGCGGGCTATCGAGGCCAGCGACAGGAAGCGGTGTGGTAACCTTGAATGCATTATATGGAGATGTGTTTGGTTGTGGTGATAGGTCTGCTGGGACTGGGACATATTAGTTAGTTAGACTTTGTACCTCGAAATTTTTTTTTTTTTTTTTTTTTTTTTTTTTTCAACTCTGATTTCTCAGCCCATTTGATCTCATCTTTCTCCGACGCTTTACATAGAAACAGACACAAAAAGGATGCCAGAACCAGTTCAAGAACGACGAGCCAAGCGGCCCAGAACCGTGTTTATGGCCAGTTCGGCCACTATTACAAAACCGCATCCGCTACGCATCAAACCGAGCGGCAACGCCCTGCTCAGCAGTATCGACAGCGTGCCCCGATCTAAAGCTTTCGGACCGCTGTTAGGCATGCTCACAGACGAACTCCTCATGACTATAATCCAGGAACTTACAGACCCCAAGGACCTGCTGCACTTGGCACACACCTGTAAAGCCTTGTTTGGGTTCTGCTGGACCGACGAGCTCTGGAAGCACATGGTACACCGGTACAATCGAGCTCCCCGCAAGTGGTACGGTTCCTGGCGTCGAACTTTCTGGGAGACAGACTGGGAGGCTAGCGTGGACTGCGCTGGGGTGCTGTTTTCAGATCTGCTTTACCGCCCGTTCCAGTGCATGCAGGTTGACTACGAGCGCATAGTCAAGCGTGTGTTTGAGGAGGAGCCTACTAAAGGTCGGATCGAGGTGATGGCTGAATCAGAAATGACGCGGGAGAAGTTTGCAGATGGTTGGTATGCTAAACCGTTTATGCTCAACTTGGAAGCGGGCAAACCAGCGGCGACGTGGACGGTGCCGGAGCTGGTTGAGCGGTTTGGCGATGTGGTGTTTAGGCAAGAATACATGGACTGGAAGCTAGGGGTTTACAACGAGTACATGCAGCATAACGAAGACGAGTCGCCGCTGTACCTGTTTGACTGCAGATCAGAGGCCATGCAAACGCTAAAGGATGAGTACAGAGTGCCGGCAGGTGAAGTGATTGGCGACAGCCAGGACTTTTTTACATTGCTGGGCGGCGTGAGGCCAGACCATAGGTGGCTGATCCTGGGCCCCAAGCGGAGTGGATCATCGTTCCACAAGGACCCTAATGCTACATCTGCATGGAACGCAGTTTTGACTGGTCACAAGTACTGGATCATGTTCCCCAAGAACAGCGTGAACGGTCCACCACCAGGAATTGCAACCGACGATGAGGAGAGTGAAGTGACTTCACCAGCTTCTATTGCTGAATGGTTCCTGAGCGGTTTCTACGACCAAGCAAGGCAAGAGCGTAGCGATGAGTTCATGCATGGCGTGTGTGGGCCCAACCAGATGATGTATGTACCTTCTGGTTGGTGGCACCTTGTCGTGAACCTGGACGAGTGCATGGCCTTGACCGGCAACTTTGTGCCGGGCTCTAACTTGGCAGTCGTTTTGGATTTCCTCAAAAACAAGCCAGAGCAGATTTCAGGCATGAAGTGGGGCAAGTTGAGAGCTGCACTGGAGGGTAAAACCCTTGAAGTTGACAGTAATGCCGTGACTGAAGGCGGTGACTGCTGTGACGATGATGTGGAAGATGATGCGGCTAAGCAGGTATTTGATTTGTTTGTTAAGAAAGTGCGGGACTGCAAGAACCCGTCGTTTTCAGACCAGCTGGATGGTGCTCTAGAACAACTAGCGCAGACAGAGGCCCAGCGACAGCGTGCCAAGGAGCGAGAAGAAGAGCTCTTGGCTCATGGTGACGGTAAGAGCAAGCAATGGCATGATTTGGTTGATACAGAGGAGGCGAGCTCATTCAGTTTCGGGTTTGCCTGCGAGTAATCCAACTTACAAGCATAGACAGTAACATTTCTAAATTAATGTATTACTACAATGAGTGAATGATAAATGACAAATACTATAAACAACAATTACATTACAAGCAAAGAACAGGAGAGAGTTTTACATGATGGTGCAGATTCCGCAGAATTTTTTGGATTCCTGCTTGGGAGGAGCGGTGTTGGCTGATTGCTGCTTAGCACGGTCGTCAGTGGCAGCAGTGGCAGCAGCGGCGGCGGCAGCAGGAGCAGCAGCAGTTGCCTTCTCGTTTTCAGGAGTCGTTGCAACAGCTGTGCTTTGCTCAACAGTCGATGCGTTAGAAGATCCATGCGAAGTAGTCTTGCCCACCACAGTACCAAAAGCCTTGCCCTGGGCCACAGCCAAACCAAGCTCAAGCTCAGACGGCATTCGCGATCCGTCAGAACCAGCATAGCAGCCCGCACCCCAAGGCGAACCGCCGTGAATCTCATTTAGGTTGGTCAAGTCTGCAAACGCGTCCCTGTATCCAAAGGGCACGTAGATCATGCCCATGTGCACAAAGGTGGAGAGGGTGTTTCTGACCGACGTTTCTTGTCCACCATTAGGCGATCCCGTCGACACAAACACACCGACGTACTTGCCGTGCAGGGCTCCCGTGGCCCAAAGGCCGCCAGTCTGGTCCCAGAAGGCCTTGAACTGGGCAGGGTACGTTCCAAAGCGGGTCGAGAAACCAAAGAGGAACCCATCAAAGTTTGGCAGGTCGTCAACGGTGATCTCGGGGATGCTGGCGTCCTGAGGAGGAGCATGCATTTGCTCTAGCACCTCTTTAGGCAGGGTCTCTGGAATGCGAAAGATGGAGACGTCAGCTCCAGCGGCCTTGAGACCCTCAGCTTCCTTAAGAGCCATTGCCTTGACATGACCGTATGTTGAGTAGTAGATGATTGCGATTTTGGCCATTTTTGAAACGAATTGACTTGATTATAATTATGCAATTGTGCCAGGGGACTGAATTCCAGGGGATATGTGATTGTTTATAAAAGAAGAGGAGGAAGAAACAAGTAGGATTTGTCAGAATTAGTAGTTTTTAATCAATTGTTTTGTCAACGGCCCGTGTTTTTCAAGTTCATGGATGGAATACGGAAAGCTGGTAGAAACCAAGACAAAGTCATGAAAATCACATTATAATTCAACATTACAGATTCTTACTTAATGGAACTTTCTTTTTTTTGTATTTTGAGTTATCCCAATTAGGGTTGTGCAACGTCGGGATTTAAGATTACAAACGTCCTAATCGGGCAATTGTGATGCATGACAACGAGATTAGCAACTAATTGTTAATGGCTTTGTAAGGTGAAATTTGTATGTGAAAAAGTGAGATTGTTACTAAGATTCAGTTGAAATGAGGTTTGAGATGGGGAAAAAAAAAAGATCAATACTTGACCAATGAGATTCAATGTAGCAGTTGTGATTTTTATGAATTATTGACAATTTAAAATATTTCAACGTTTTGTAAGGGGATTCAGATATTGTAGTTTGAAAGGGATATCATGTAAACATCATCAATTGTACTCGGCTATACCTCTCACATGTATACAAAGTAAAAAAAAACAAATAAAGTTGAAACCAAGTGCGTTTTTCCCCTTGTAATCTTTTACTTATTATCTATAGGTGAGCATAATAAGCATTAGCAATTCTCTGTCATCTTCGTAATTTTCATTTTTGCCCTGTTTCCGTAATTCTCTGTAATTCTCTGTCAGCCATTTGGCATCTTTTTTCCTACTCCGCGTTCTCCTTTGCCTGACAAGCAGCAAAATAATAACAACACAAACCAAAAACAGGTTCAACGGTTCCTATATAAACACTTTATTTTTCTCTTTTTTTCAACTCTCTTCTTTTCCATCATCACATCCATCAATTCCATCACCTCTACACCTTAAGCATACTCACAATGGCTCCCAAGATCGCTATTATCTACTACTCCACCTACGGCCACATCCGCACTGTCGCCCAGTCTGTCCAGGCCGGTGTCAAGGCTGCTGGTGGCACCGCTGACATCTTCCAGATCCCCGAGACCCTCCCTGAGGAGGTCTTGAGCAAGATGCACGCTCCTCCCAAGTCCGATGACCCCATTGCCTCTCCCAGCACCCTGACTGAGTACGATGGTTTCCTCTTTGGAATTCCCACCCGTTACGGTAACTTCCCTGCTCAGTGGAAGGCTTTCTGGGACTCTACTGGCGGTCTCTGGGCCCAGGGTGCCCTCCACGGCAAGTACGCTGGTCTCTTTGTCTCTACTGGTACCCCCGGCGGTGGCCAGGAGGTGACTGCCCTCAACTCCATTTCCACTCTTACCCACCACGGTATCATCTACGTGCCCTTGGGTTACAAGAACGCCTTTGCTCAGCTCACTTCTTTTGATGAGGTCCACGGTGGCTCCCCCTGGGGTACTGGTACCTTTGCTGGCCCCGATGGTTCCAGACAGCCCAGCGCTCTTGAGCTTGAGGTTGCCACTATCCAGGGCAAGACTTTCTACGAGACCCTCGCCAAGGCTTTTTAAGAGTCCAGAGTATTGTAGATATTAGAATAATAAATTGAATGAATGACGAAAGCATAATCTGTTCCAATATCTGTAGAACTATTCAGCCCGAATTGAGTTTCTGCAGGGGAACCCTATTAAATTTGAGCCTTATGTTTATGAAGGATTGAGCACTGCCTATTGATTGCCATCAATTGATATCTCATTGACAAAATGTAGCGACACTCAAACATTGTGTTTGACCTGATGTTTGTGAAATGTAACTTTAAATTAGACAAGCCTTGATTAGTGCTACAGGTAGCATATGAACTAGCCCTGACTGGTTTCTAGTGTAGCGCAATGCTCTTCCGCAATAGTGTCTTTTGCCCAAGTAGACACATAGAATACATGAGCAAACTTTTTTTTCATATTTTAGGGCTCCACTTCGGGAATTTGAGGCAGGCCTTGAATTCCATTTGTTACAGGCGGGGATAGGTCAGTTAGTATATATAAGGGAGTCAAGACTATGTTTCCCGGTAGGACTACAGTTGACGGATCGCGTAGAGCTCTTGAATACATTGCCAGTTATGTTACATCTTGAGCCTTTGAGTCTTGGCAGCCTTGCAAGGCTAGCTTTGTTGGCTGTATGCACTCAGCGATGCTAGCCCTGCGTGAATGAAACCAAAGTCTAGTGTTGGGCTGAAGATTTTAATGCACTGGACCGCGTCCTATTTTTATCTACCTCTGATTTATCTTCTATAAATGTCCTTCAGAGTTAGACTTTTGATGCATGGAGATGATTGCCGTAGGTTCGGAGTTGCTATTGTAGATTCTCGTGGGAATTCATATTTCATGGGCAGACAGGCCATGGCTGACTCAAGACAGGACGACTCATTGAGTCAACCACCTCAAGCACCAACCACCACCCACCACTCTCACCTCCATGACCCCTACTTCAACCACGATTGAACACCTACAACTCTAGCCTAAATACTCCCTTACTATCCCATATAATCTATACCTGTTTCAGTCCATTTCACAGCCACCAAGCGAGACAAAAAACGCTTAATGTCCGTTGTCTCACGTGATGCCCATATATTTAGCATGCAATCATTCCCCTTGACAAGAAATCCGCTCTTCACCACTCATATCTCCGCCAAAAGCTTTGAACCACCAAAAACTTTTTGCATTCGATAGAACAAAGCCTCCTTTTGACTTTCGGGCCTTTCCTTCTATCGACCTTTGTTGTATCTGTTTATTTTTTCAGGCACATGCTTTAAGCCTCGCTCAGTTCGAGATCATCTTACACACAACTTTGTTTGCATTATTGACGATAATTCCGTTTAAAACACCACCTTAAAAGCGCAGCTCAAATGTCGACGGACCATACCGCCGCATTCACTGCTGTCCTGCCAACCGCGTCCTCATTACCACAGACAGCGCTGCCACCGCCTTATAATGCATTTTCGAGGAATGGACCGGGACCTGGCGCTGTCTTTATGAGGCCAAACCCCCCGGTGACGCACCAGGCAGCGATCCTATTCTTGGTGCTTGTGCCCTTGATTATCCTGCGCCAGTTCGAGAAGCCGCGCCGGAGGCTGACGGTCTGGATTTTCGATTTGGCGAGGCTAGCACTCGGTTATGCGAGTGCAGAGTTACTGCTTATGATTCTGATTATACCATACACGAACCTAGTGGGCAAAATGGGGCCCCGGCCGCCCCCCGACTGGAGGCAGCGCCAGGAAGCAATGAGAGAAGCTCACACGGAAGGTGCTGGAGCAAGAGAGACGGCAGATCCTGCCGCAGGACCGCGTCTTGATGGCCGTAGACCACACTGGATTGGCCAGTTCCAGATTCTGCACACAACTTCGCTGACCCTGACGACGCTGGAAGTGTTCCCAGGCTTGTTTTTCTTGTTTGGTTTGTATATAATTCTGCTACATGTTCTGTACCGGATCAAGCGGTACTGGCAGAAAACGCTGAGGCGACCACGGCTCGTGCACGACAGCGACCGCGGCTGGAGGATCCAGCGCGGGAATGGGGATGACGGTGACGGTGGTGCAGAGCACTACTTTGACGATGACCCAGCTAACATGATTCTGAGCACCAAGGACCGGTATTCGCGAGCACGTCTAGGTTTCGTGAGCGGCAACTATGGGCACCCAGTCCGCCCACAGTGGTTCTTCCAGCAGACTGCGTGTTTTGCGTTAAGTGCATTTACGATCAAAGCCCTTATCCTCGAAATCTGCGTAAGGGCACCCACAGAAGTAGACGCTTTACGTCAGTTTTTATTCGGCTGGTCAGTAGGCTTGAAACGGTCGCATCCCACTATGGCGTGGTTTCTGGTGGGCATTCTGATTCCCTCAGTGCTATACATTATAGAGTTTTGCGTGATGGACTACGCACTAAAATACCGCAGCAAGCCGAGCAAGGGCAGTAACATGCGGTCGTTCGTGCTGCCGGTATACAGCCTGAGCGACCTCGAGGCCACCCGAAGCCGCAACCGCGAGAGCCGGCGTCGCCGCAACCCGCATAGCACCAGCTACGAGCTGACCGAGCTGCGGCTACCGCAAGTGCTTGAGCCCGAGGTGATTCCTCCGTCAGTAGCATCCCCCGTGGTGCGGGCAGTCACTGCTGTGGCAGATCATGAGCTGGAGCCGCCGTCGATTGTAACTAGTCTTGACGTGAGCCCTGCTCTCAGCCACACCAGCAGTCGCGCGCCCACCCCAAGCCCACGATCTAGTTCGATTGATTCGACTAGTTCGGATACCCCGACAGTGGTGAGCGTGCCACGGGGCAGCGGTGTCTGCCAATTGGGTCTGCCCAAGAAGCCGAGCCCGAGCCCTGCCATGCCTGCATACGGAATTGTGACCGCCAGTTTATTGAACACAATGGCCGCCGAAGCGACTGCCAGCGCGCGGCCGTTTTTGTTTTCATCACGAGACGACACCGTTGCCAGCTCATCTTCATCATCGTGTGCTGACCCTGCTGTGTCTAGCTCAAGCGAGGACGAGAACGAGAACGAGCCTCACACTGCAGAAGGAGGAGACATCGCGTTGCCTAGTTACGACGACAGCCAGCGGCAGCAGAATGAGCTGCTGCGGAACAATCCGACTAGAGCTATGCATACGGAGCAGGTCATTCGGGAGATGAAGCGGTAATTACTATGGTGTGGCATGCCTTGTTACATAAAGGCCTCTAAGTGTTTATTTGGTTTGAGTTTAGTGTGTATTAGTTTTCATTTATTTTTATTTTAGCATGTGTTTTTAAGAAGGAGAAAAGATTGATTTGATATTCTTTATTGAATTGTTAATTAAGCGAGAAACTGAGATCAAGGTGGACATGAACCATGAATACACTGAGACACAATCGCCCAGAGTTTTGCCATATCTCGACCAAGGACGCCTCACAACTCCAACTGTATCTCCACACTATAAGCAACTGTTATCAATGGTGTTTGCTTCATTCGACTTTTAACGTTGAACTGAACGGGGATACGCATCTAGGTTGCACCTTGTACTGTTTAATAAAGTTCGTGAAGCGCTTTGAATCATTCTAAAGTTAAGTACTGATCCAGAGTCCACACAGGCGACCAAAACGATTTAATTCGAATCCCTTGCTCTGTGATGGGGTGGCTATACTTTGTTTGTGAAGATTTATACATGACCTCTTCGGCCTGAACCATAGAGTCTCAGTTCTTTTTCAATGATCATGGTGTTATAAGTCAGGAAGTGCATATGACGAGAGAACTGGAAACTGGGGTTATACGTATATGCACGTTCATCAAAACTGAGACCTGTATTTTCTCACCTTGGATCACAAATGTGGATGTAGCCGCCTTGATTCTGCTCCTTGGTTTCCTCGATTCAATGTTGAAACAGTTCACAGTGGTAACGCTCCGCTGAATTGAAATCCAATTTAGCTTACTTTTGATTGTTTTCAGTTAACTATTGGATGGAGATCTGCAGTTTCTAGTTGTTGAGTTTGAAGTTAAGCGATGTGATAGTGGATTTGGGACGGTTGTGGAGTGCGCTGTTGGTGCGGGTTTTGCAGATCGCATTTTTCAATATTGAGTATTAAATGGGGATTGATAGATTGTAACGGTTTTATATGCAGGCAGACATGTGCTTACCATGTGTCAATGTCAAAAAAATAAACCGGGGCAGGTTCAGCGCGCAAAAATAACAACCACTGACCGAACTCCTGGAAAAATACAACAACAATAGTGATAATTGATAAATAGACATACAGGTCTTGGGTCTTTGCTCATTGACATCATTAGCTATCTTGCTCACTCGAGACCTGCAAGGTTCACCAAGCATACAAGACACCGCACTAGTAAAAAAAAACCCTCCCATCGCCCTCGCCTTTCTCTCCCTGCTTATCCTTACTTCCTATATTATTATATTATCTGCGTTGCAACAGTAACAGGTTCCTCCTAAGCTTCTCTTTCATGTATTCCTTTGCAATTGGATTGGTTGCACTGCAGGATAAAGCCGGGAGAGACAGAGTGTCTATGTCCCTCTTTGTTTCGACGCTTTTTCCCCTCCTGCGTTTGAGAAACTGTGACGTCAATTGCAACTGTTGTTGTAGTTTTTAGCCTCTTATCATGAAAAAAAAGCCCGCACTGTGATGCAACCCACATCTTTCGCTCTGACTAGGGACTTGGAGACAGCGGTCTGGGCTGAAACCTTGTCCCTTTGTAGCACGTAGTCCACATCTATACGATCATTTTGGGTTGCGACTCTGAGACATTGATAGAGAACAATAGATCAGATCTACGTAATTAACCGTTTGCGCGATATTAATTGCAAAACTGCCCAGCTTTTCACGGTGGGGATGTATTTTCTGTAAACGTAATGTTCTTCATCTGAAATTTTTCATTTTTCACTCGATTCTTGATACCTGATAGGTGATTTGAAATTTGCTATAGACCTAGAAATTACTCTACATAAGCTGAGCCGCTTCTGAACGTGAACTATCTACAGTTTACAAAGTTCTGAAGTTCAGCACTAGTCTGTTGAATGTCGCAATCATGTTTTATCGATCAAAGTTGTCAGTTTTGACGGTTCTATGGTCCTGGTTGAGTCAAGATATCAAAGGGTTAACCTTGGTTCTCTTGAGTCGACGTCTATGACATTGCAGGCCTCAAAAGCAGATGCTGATTCAGCATTTGTAGTGTTGCTGACTGTTTTTGTCTGTGGTTCAAACAATCCACGTGACTTTATTATTAACCCTTTGTTAACTCTTTTCATGTTAATTCTATAGTGAAAAGTGTGAAATTGGGTTAATAATCATCGTTAACCCTCTGTAAACTTTGTTAACGCGTGCAATTTTCTTTTTGAACTAACCGTGTTTTAACCTTACATAGGCTATATACTGATTAGGCATAGGGTGGGCCCGCCTATTTGGTTAGGTGAGCGGCTGATTCCTTCTTTTGGGTCACAAAAACACAAAAATCCATTTCTTGGGTGGAAACTCCTTTTTGAAGATATCTGGGCCAAGACAATATTATGATATATCTCTAGATTGACGTCGACTTGTGGGTTTCGTACGTTCAAAGGAGCTTAAAAAAGCGTACCAGTACTTTCTCGCTAAATAAATAAATTCTAATCGAAATAAAACCCACTGATCCTTAAAAGGAACTCCTTCTGCTGTTTCTTTCTTAAATATCTGTCCTTCCTTCCTCATCTCACATCACCTTCCTTAGCCTTAGAAGAAAACCACTCACGCTCCTTCAGCTCTCTTCAGCGCTTCTCCCTCCTTTTTAGAATATATAAAGACAGGCATTCCAATACCCTCCTTAGTCCAGTCTTTTATCCCCCCTTTCCCTCCAATTGTAAGCCGCCCCATCCAAGTTCCCTGTTAAGTTTGTCAAGCTAGCTAACACGTCTCAGTAAACCAGACTGAGCAGGCCTCATTCTTGTTATATCTTGTAAAACAACAAAAAAAAACAATGCTCTTTGACTCAAGGCTTGTCGTCGCTGCGTCTCTCGCCATGGCTGCAGTCATGGCCCACGCTTCGCCAGTCAACCACGCCCACATGGCAGCCCATAAGCGCGAAGCTAACCCCCAAGAAATCGTGACCGTCTACGTTACAGTCGGTGGCCCTGCCCCTACAGCTGCGGCCCCTGATACAGCTGCGGCCGTGCCAACTATCTCTGCCCCTGCGCCCGCTGCCCCTTCGCAAGACACTTCGTCGTCTGTGGCAGCTGAGGACCCGAGATCCTCCTTTTCGTACGCACCCTCAGCTTCGTCAGCATACGCTCCCAAGTCATCCTCTGCAGCAGCCCCCTCTAGCTCTTCGGCCCCTAGTGATGGCGGCTCAGTCGGTTCCGGTGGCGCCAAAGGTATCACCTACTCGCCCTATCTCCCTGGCAGCTGCAAATCTGCCAGTCAAGTTAAATCCGAAATCGCGCGCCTGGCTGGTTTTGACATTATCCGAATCTACGGCGTTGACTGTGACCAAGTGACCAACGTGCTTGCAGCCCTCAGACCTGGCCAGAAAATCATGCTGGGCATCTTTGACATGACTGCAATTGAGTCTGGACTGGCCACAATCAACGCTGCTATTGCGTCGTACGGATGGGGGGTTGTACATTCAGTGACGGTGGGCAACGAGCTTGTCAATAACGGCGCTGCGTCTGTGAACCAGATCGCCGGGTACGTCTCTCGTGCGCGCTCCGCGCTGTCTGGCTACGGCTACACCGGCCCTGTTGTCTCCGTCGACACCTTTATCGCTGTCATCAACAACCCTGGCCTCTGTGCCCTCTCCGACTATATTGCTGTAAACGCCCACGCCTTTTTCGACTCGTCAACATCTGCTGCCCAAGCTGGTTCTTGGGTTCAGAACCAGATTTCTCGAGTTTCAGCTGCGTGCGCTTCAGTTGGTGTGCAAAAGCAGGTGCTCATCACTGAGACCGGTTGGCCGTGGCAGGGTGAAACGAACGGGGCTGCAGTTCCGTCCAAGCCAAACCAGCAGGCGGCGGTTGAGGCCATCAAGTCGGCGGCTGGTTCGTCCTGTGTTTTGTTTAACGCGTTTGACGACTTGTGGAAAGAGGACGGACCTTTCAATGCTGAAAAGTACTGGGGTATCTACGACAACTAGACATTACATACGTAGGTGTATACACTTGATGACGACGATGACATGAAGAACTTTTGACATTTGTATTTAGTATTTGTTATATATTTTGTTTTGGTCTTTTTATTCTTCTGGATAGGCTCTATGAATGAGATTATCTTTTTTTTTTTTTTTTGTTGTTAAACGACAGGAGTACTAATTGTCGTTGTAGACCCCATGAAACTTTCATGTTACGTTGGAATGAACCAAGTGCTTGGTATCAATTGTGCCTGGGCTTGGTAGGTCTTGTGCGCTGTGCTGTGCATTCTTTAAGCCGACGTCTCAGCTATTATTGTAATTAAATATAGTATCAAACCAAGTTCAGCTAGCTCAGTTAACTCTATCAAGTAGGCCTATACATATTAATGCACAAGCGAGCGTACGCCATCGCTGTTCCTGTGTATCAATCGATCTACTACTCCAAAGGGTTGGCGTCTTTTCAAGGTTTAAAAAGGGTCAACCTTCATTATATTATTGCGCAAAGTATGCCTACAGTTACTCATGATCATTAGGTTATCTGCTAACGTGCACGTACGAGGGAAGTTTATATGCCAGATTGTATTCTATGCTCCGTATTGTTTGCACTCTGGGGACTGTCTCCGGCGCCCTTCGATCGTTCTTCACCTCGTTTTCATGTATCTATCAGCACCTCCTAGCATAGACTTTGCTAATATTAGCTTATCGCTCCCGCGTTCTGCGTCCAGTGTCTAACACACGCACCCACGTATACACGGGCTCGTAGATCTATATATAGATCTGAGCGAGCTCAAACCTTATGAAGATGCGGAAGAAGCCACCCCTCGGCTGCTGTCTCATGTTTGTCCTGGATTAGATTTGGACGCGTAAGTTGTCTTACGCAGGCAGACGTGTGTTTGCGTGTTTAATGTTCAATATTGGCGCACAAAGAGCCAAAAACAGTCTCAGCTGGGTAGACGCCAATTTTCTGGCTAGCTCGCTGGACCAACAATAAACCATGTGGTTTATTAACGCTAACCTTACTCTCAAGATCTCATGAAATTAAAACAAGGGTCCGAAATCTGTAATTTCTTGTGATGGCTAACCACGTAACCTACCTCAACTGAAATATTTCATCTCAACGTCATCAATTGATTTTATTTTCTGTAACACTACCACATCGATCTAGAACCCTTGGCCAACCTCCTACTTCCTGCTCATATGTAGGCCTACATTCACATAGACACACGTCAATAATTAACTTCATCGTAGTTATAGTTAGTTGGTTAGTTAGTTAGCTATTTCAGCGCTATTAAATACAAAACACAGCTATATACTATGCGTTTCCGCACTCAGCTTGCTGCCGAGCCCGTCTATACACCAAGTACTTGGCACTATGGCCCAGCGATACCAGTCCTCGCTTCTCGTCCTCCAACCCCTCGTCTTCAGCTGTAGCACCAGCGCTGTCGCCGGCAGAGACACCACCATTGACACCAGGCTCCCGCGCTGATGGCGGCAGAGGCACCCCTGATTTACTAGGGAACTCGAGCTTGAACTGGCGCGTCAGCGGGTCTTGAACTCGGCGGTGGGCCACAAAAAGGGGCGGTCCGTTGAACCAAACCACCCGGTCCTTGATCACGGTCCGGGTCTGGACAGGCGCAGGGGCCACTGGAAGAGGATCGAAATCATCCTCGTCCCCAGCTGCGCCGCCCAAGCCGCTGCCGCCCTGATTTAGTGGCTGCGCAAGGGGAGCAACGGGGGCAGGTGCCACAGCGACTTTGACCTTCATTTCGAGGCGGCCCAGAACCTGGTTCTGCTTGATGCAAGGATCCAGTTTCTTCTCGACGTCCTCGGGCAGCGTGAACGTGCAAGGGGGTGTAGCTTGGGGTTGATGGTACCCAGCCGCGCTACCTAAGAACGAGCCTCCTCCGCCAGAGGCAGGCGGGACAGGCGCGTAGGGCGACAAGTGCATCACCGAACTTGCTGCATGGGCTGTAGCCGGCAGAGTCTGGTGCAAAGGAACGAGAGGAACCGCTGAATGCAGACCAGGGTGTGACGTTTGAACCGCTCCAGGTGTACCTGTTCGCAGGGCCTGGTTTTGCTGGGGGGTCGGCTCGATATTCATGAACGGCGAGGGGACATGCGGCATCCGTGAAGGAGTTTCCATTGTAGGGATAGGAAGGTTTGAGGGCAGCATGGGCGTAGTCTGCGGAGTGTTGTTGTAAAACTTGAGCCCTCCATTTGGTTCCGGCTCATTCGAATCAGGGAGCATTGCGGTTGCCGCGGTTTGCACCATTTTCTTCATCAACACCTGCCGTTTATCTTCCCAGTCATCGGGGGTTGGCTCCTCAGGTGGCTCATTGGCATCGTACGGCCGTTTGTAAACTGCACCTTGAACAGGAGGCGCGTTTGGCACACCCAGTTTAGGATCAGGCTTGGGATCGTCTTCTTTCGCATCTGGCGGCAGTAAGTCCTTCAGCGGCGACACGACCCTCCGCAAAGGCTGGTGCTTCTCAAACAAGTCCATAGGGTAGTCTGTAGATCTGACCTCATCTGGAATACACGCTTTCCACGTCCTAATCTTGTTGAACGTCTTTTCATGCTCATTGTAGCGGCTCTCACAGCAGTATACGTCCCCATGGAATCCCTTTGGCCGTCCACGCTGGTACCTTGTGAAAAACATGACAAAACACTTCTCGAGAATCTCTCCTACCAGGTGATCGCGGTATTGGCCCGACTTGACCACCTCGTTCTCATAAAACAGCTTGTTGTATCTGTGTACAGTCTGCTCTGGTCTATAGTACCAGCAAGCATTGATCCATTGCTGCCCATCTGCCGTCTGCCAGATTCTGAAAATCTGACCAACCGTTGGCGGGCACCCCTCATTACTGTTCAAAATGTGAATCCAGTCACCCACTCTGTAAATTTCGCCGTTGTGCTGGACGCTGTCCAAAGGAAGCCTTGAGGTCTTGGAGCTTGAGTCTGGGTCCTGGTACACAGAATCCGGTTTCGCCAGTTCCTCCTGCGCAATTCGCACCATCGCCTTTTGCAAACGTATACTGTCTTTGTACATTTGCGTGTCTTCCTTGTTCAACCGCTTCACGTTATGGAACATGACATTCATGTCTGCCAAAAACGCTTCAACGTGTGGGTACTTGCGGCGTTTAATGTTTTTACGAATCACGTCCAGCGACATGGGCTGCTTGATCGCCGCATAATACTGCGGAAACAGCTTTGGATCAGGCAGCTTCTCAAACGCTGGATACAGGTGTCGCTTGGTGTCAGGCTCTTTGGTTTTGCGGACGCCTCTCAGAATGGCCTTGATTCGGTGCTCATGCGGCTTGTCAACCGTCGGAGGTCGACCTCGTTTTTTGCGCTTTTCTTCCTCAACAGTCTCAGTTACTTTGACCTTCTTCACCTGCTTGGCGTACATTGGCGGCCGGCCGCGTTTACCAGACGTTTTCCTGGGTGTGTCGTCATCTTCGTCATCATCTTCGTCTTCTTCTTCTTCCTCCTCCTCTTCCTCTTCATCATCGTCATCTTCCTCCTCCTCTTCTTCTTCATCGCCCTCGCCTTCTGGCAGATCGCCCAGGTCTGGGTACTCTAACTCTTTGTTTGAGAACTTGCCCGACTTCCTTAGAGTCTCGATTCCCCCTTTCAGATAGTCGTCGACCACCACGGCATCATTATAAATATCGCTGTTCTTGCGGTTGAACACTCTTGCATTGTATGTGATTTGGGCAACATCCTGGATGAACTTTCTTGGACTGGTGTACTTGTTCTGGTTGAGTTGTGACTATATTCATTAGCAGAATTCATAATAACAGCAGGCAAATATCATACCCTGACCATAAATAATG
Organism: Geotrichum histeridarum; assembly: GCA_030566085.1. NCBI lineage: Eukaryota > Fungi > Ascomycota > Dipodascomycetes > Dipodascales > Dipodascaceae > Geotrichum > Geotrichum histeridarum. Next base: position 33,717 of record JAJMHO010000007.1, read on the forward strand.
ACATAGGTTTAGATATAATCTGGTAGTAAGCCTTCAGCGTGCGCGGAGGCAGCGTTTGAAAGACTTCAGAAATGTCTCGATCGCTAAAAAAAAATCGTGTCAGCAGCCAAAACGCGTTTTCCAAAATCCCGATCACAACTACATACTCTTCATCTCTGAGCCCATAGATACCATCCAATATCGGTCGCAATGCTTGTGTGATTGCCGGGTCTGGCCGTTTATTTGGCGTAGACTGGGCTGGTGTCACCACAGGCTTTGTCTCGACGGCAACTGGCTCAGCATTGGGAACTTCCTGGGGGGAGGTTTCTGGCTCTTCCTTTGCAGAAGGATCAGCCTCAGAAGATCCCCGGTGACGTGTTATCCGCACTCGCGTCGATGTGCGCAGCGGGCTACTGTCAGGCTTGGTCATGATCGAAATCGCTGTATTCGCTTGGGGTGGGCAAGAATTATTTTGTCAGTAGCGCGTTGAACTTTTTTTTGACACAAGTGATAGAGGGTTGGGGTTTAAACACCTTCACACATAGAGATCAACATCAAAAGTTCATATGAACTACAAAAGACTCTAGATGATGTACTTGAATTCTACTTAAACATCTAGTAACTTATTAAAACTTTTCTTTATAAATCTAGAACTGGATAGACTTGTCGTAAGTGGCCATGGCGGCCTCCTTGAAAGCCTCAGCAAGGGTGGGATGGGCATGACAAGTTCTAGCAACATCCTCAGAACTGGCACCGTACTCCATGGCCAAGCCGCCCTCAGCAATCATCTCACCAGCATTGGATCCAACGATATGAACACCCAGAATCTTATCACTCTCCTTGTCACTGAGGATCTTCACGAAACCCTCAGTGTCCAAGTTGGTCTTGGCACGAGCGTTGGCAGTGAAGGGAAACTTGCCCTTCTTGTATTCAATACCAGCAGCCTTAAGCTGCTCCTCGCTCTGGCCAACCCAAGCAACCTCAGGGTGAGTGTACATGACACTGGGAATGACGCCGTAGTTTACGTGTCCATGGCCCTTCTTGATGTATTCAACGGCGGCAATGCCCTCCTCCTCAGCCTTGTGGGCAAGCATGGCGCCGTAGGTGACATCACCGATGACACGAATGTGCTGATGCTTGGTGCGGAACTCGGAGTCCATGACAACACGGCCCTTCTCATCGACTTCAACACCGATTTTTTCAAGACCAAGTCCAGCAGTGTATGGGCGGCGTCCAACGGCAACCAACAGGACATCAGCTTCGATAGTCTCAGTCTTTCCAGACTTGACGTTCTCAACCTCAATCTTGACAACATCGCCCTCACGCTTGGCGCTCATAACCTTGGTACCAGTCTTGAATTTAAGACCCTGCTTAGTCAACATCTTTTGTGATGCCTTGGCGACCTCAGCGTCCATGCCAGCGCCAATGGCGTTCTGAAACTCAATGACAGTGACCGCAGATCCCAACCGAGACCACACGGAACCCATTTCAAGACCAATGATACCACCGCCAATGACGGCCATACGATTAGGGATCTCCTTGAGAGCAAGAGCGCCAGTAGAGCTCACAATGCGCTCCTCATCGACTTCAATTCCTGGGAATGGCGTGGGTTCTGATCCAGTAGCAATAATGATGTTCTTGGCTTTGAGAGTAGCTTCCTGACCACCTTCAATAGGAGTAACCTTGATTTCATGCTCGTTCACGAAGGAGCCAGTACCCTTGAAATAATCAACCTTGTTCTGCTTGAAGAGTATCTCAATACCCTTGGTCAAGCCTGTAACAGAGGTCTCCTTGGCCTTTTGCAGCTGATCGAGATTGACCTTGACAGCACCGACTTCAATACCGCGGGCTTTGGTGTCGTGCTGAATCTGGTGCAGAAGGTGGGTAGAATTGAGCAGGGCCTTGGAGGGAATGCAACCAACATTGAGGCAGGTACCACCCAGACTGCCACGCTTCTCAATGCAGGCAGTTTTGAGTCCAAGCTGAGCAGCCTTGATAGCGGCGACGTAACCGCCGGGGCCTCCGCCAATCACGACAACATCATGTTCAGCAGCTAAGCGGGGTTAGCTTTGTAGATGCAGAAGATAAACCCTGGGAATTAAACATACAATCAGACGCCAAGCCGCGCACAAAGTGCGTAGCTGTGACAGTGACCTTGGGGACAACGGAGCGAGTAGGACGCGTCGCAATGCGGAATACACTTTTACTTAGCATTTTAAATATTGGGAATTGTGATATAAACAAAAGGTAGGTTTGGTGGGGGAGTTCGATTTTATCGGCGATTTGGTTGGTGTGGGATGGGGATACACAGGGTTAGGAAAGCCGTTGGAGTAGGTTTTGACGATAAAGAATGGAGATTCTGATGGTTGAATTAAATTGTTTGAAGAGAAATGGGCTGGACCCAAGTATGTGGAGATCGTGGAGGCTTTTATATTAGAGACCATATGGAAGGTATTGGTAATGATCAAAAGCCAGAAGTCATAGGTTTGGCGGCGGTCCGTTGTTCCCCAGATGGCTGACCCCCGCTTTGTTCATTTCGGGACAGGTCTCGGGGACACAATTTTTCTGTTGACCGGGTCATCTTTCAACCGATTGACAAGTGGGTGAATAATCAGAAAAAAGAAGTCGACACGGTTATCCAAGGAAGGAATGAATGAATGAATTCATTTTTAGATCTTCCAAAGTATAATAATTAATTTATAATGACGTTTAGTTGTTTTTTTTTTTTTTTTTTTTTTTTTTTTTTTTTTTTTACCTTGCACACACTTGATTGATGCATGATGGGCTGGACAAAGACAAAACTCTCTCATCAGTCAGTCAGTTCAGTCAGAGAGCAGCCGGTGAGTTCAGGCCACTTAGTAATGTGTCAATTCACTCATACATGACATAAGAATATCAGCTATTCTTAGCTAATCTTGACTTTGATCCCTTAATGCCAAGGGAAAAAGTTGCCTAACATGAAATTCATTCCACATACAGTATCGCACCTTCAATATTGCCAAAACGTTCTGCTAGACCTATTTTTGATCTCGAGATTTTGGTTCTAGCTAGAGACTTGGTTTGTGTTTATTTTGCTACTAGCCTCATATTTCGCATTGTTCTTCTCCTCAGATATTTCAGTTTTACTGGGTTCTCCTGAGATCAGCGTGAACTATCATATAAGCCGACCTAACGTGAACACCTTCCCACCTTAAAGGAGAAGAATTCTCCTTAAATATCCAACCTCCTTTGAATATCTCTACTGCATCTTTAAAACTCTTCTAATAAGCGCACCGAGCATTTGCATGAAATTTAATGAGCGAAAACCTTGTTCCACCAGCCATTGACTGCAAGTAACGCCTCCTGGATCTCTATTCAAATCCTATTTCTGTTCCAACCCATTTTTCACCCTTTTTCCTTAGTCAACCATGTCTGCACCAACCATGCTAGCGAACATTGGCCCTGGTGGCATGCCAATGGCAAGACGTCAAATGATAGATGATATGGGCATGACAGATCAACAGCACCATTTACCGTCTCCAGCATTTCGGGGAGGTCCCGGCGGGCCCGGGGTTAACCAGCACCAATTGGAGTACCCTCATTCTCGAAGCTCCATGAGTTCTGCAGGGAGTTTGAATAGACCGTCCTCACGCACGTCGATATCTAGTGGCGAAGCTAATAGCAGGTCGCCAGCCATGCAGAGTCCATCGAGCAAGCTGAGCTTTTTTGGTGGACGAAAAAAGAAGCAACAGGTAGTGGACGAGGGCTACGATGATTTCGACGATGAAAAGGAAGAATACACAAATCAAGGGGATGTTTCCGTTTCCATGAAAGACCTGTCTGGACTGAGGGATCGAGATCGATATCCCACTATGGGCAATGATCCCAACGCTGGCCGAACAATGTCAATGACCAGTACTTTCGATACCACTCCAATTATTCCTATGCTTGGCCAGAGTGACTACCGTAAAAACGTGTCTTCGCACCGAAATCAAATGCTCAGATCAGATTATCCACCCGGGCCAATGATGAATGCAGGACCTCCTAATGGCTTTCCCCCTCCTACCCATCATGGATCACCTCCATTTGGACCTCATGGGAGAGCCATGTCTCCGCAAGAAATGGCGCGCCTGCGAAATATGTCCAACTCAGTTGGCCCCCAACCAGCCTACGACCATAGTCATCCTAAACCAATTGGCCCTGGTGCCTTAGCTGCACAAGGAAGATCAATGTCTCTCGGCCTCCCAGGCGGACCCTCGCCCAAAGGAATGGGGCCAAGGCAAGGGAACATGTATCCACAACATCACGCTCCGCCCGATCTCCTTCCTCCCCATGGTACACCTCCTCTAGGACCAGTCGAGGAACGTCGATCCAATTCTTCGGAACGAGTTTTTAATGGTGGGCGAGGCATATCTCCGAGCGACCAATCTTACGGCAGCATGCCAAATAAACCACAACCCAACATTGCATCTCTAGAGCCCTCTCAATCTCATCTCGAACATCCTCGCTCAGGGTCCAGAAGTTCCAGCAAAACAGCGTCTTACCCGGCAGACGACAGCATGTCGAGACCAAATAGTCAGTCCCTTACTTCATCATCATCATCATCTCCGTCGCTGGAAAGCGGTTCTACTATTCCATTTAAACCCACCGAACTTCTTTCAACTTCGGTTCGGGAACCAGTTGTAACCAAGACAATTGGAGTCGGTACAGACCATATTGAAACCATTGATAGGGCTACCTCACCCCTTCTTATGAGCTTGGAAAGCCATGAGGCTAAAGTACTACCCAATCAGGAAATATTGGAAACGATCCCAACCCAGACACCTCCTGTTGGAATTATGCAAGATGATCAGAACATTGACTTGGTTGAACGTGCTTCTTCTCCAATTCCAGTTTCTCCCCAGTTTTCTGATAGTGGACACGTTCTTGCGAGATCAACGCCAACATCCACCCCACAGCCCTCTCCTGTCTTGACTCAGCACATGGATGATTTAAAAGAGCAGAATCTCAGCCTGCTGAACGAGGTCAGGCTGGTGACCAGCGAACTGGCAGATTCCATCCGACGTGAACTTGGTATCCCAGAAAGTCTCGACCTCGAAACAGATACAGGCCTCAACAACATTGAAGACCTATCTATGAACCACTTGGAGCGTGCCAAGATGGTTGTACACTTTCAAGCTCAGCTCGATCTTGAACGACGGAAACGCCAGATCGCTGAGGACAAGTTGCGCTCACTGAGTGGAGTGCACTCATCAACAAATCTCGAACAACTTTATGGGGTCGTCGATCTGGACCACCGTTTGGCTAGTGTAGAGAACCAACTGTCAAGAAAAGAGTTGGAAAACGACGAAATGCGCGAGGAGCTCGAGGACATGAAAGAAAAGTTCCACGAATTAGAACTAGAGACAGCAGCCCTTAAAACAGGCACGATACCTGAGCTGCAATCACATGTGCAAGATCTAGAGTTATTGACGGCTGCTGGCAACCCGATAGAACTGCTGCAGAATATCGAAGAACTCAAGGTCGAAAACAAGAAACTCACGAGCATCATTGAGGAGAACTCCAGTCGAGGACCGATTGCAGAGAAAGTCAAGACCATTGAATCCCAGCGAGATGCACTACGGGACGCACTGCGCTCGTTGCGTGAACGAAAGGACCATGAGATACGTCAATACGCAGCCAAGGTGCGACAGCTGGATTCCAAACTGGAGAAGGAGCGTCTAGTGAACAGCCAACTCCAACGCAAGTACGTCCAAGGCCTAATAACAACCTCTGCATTGTCATCACCAGCAGTTGATTCTTTCGGCACTGCAGGCGACAACTTCCACCTGCAACTACCTTCTCGTTCACGACTGGGAAGCCACTCATCCCCACAACTACCTCTTTTCAATTCCGAAAAACGAGACTCACCAGCAAGGACTCTTTCTCCCATCATCATACTTCCTTTCAGCACCCCATCGCCTGCTCCTTCTCCCGTCATTGAAATTGGTAAAGATCCGTCATGGGTCAGTTCTAGCCATCGGGAACACCTACCAGATACTACAAAGTTTTCAAGTCTGGGCACTGGTGATAGTGACAGTAGCCCTAGAGGTGGGCTTTCACTTTCGCTTCCAAATGGCAGAACTGAACAGCTTCCATTATCTCTAGCAGGGTTAAGCTGACAGTTAAGCTGACAGTTAAGCTGACGGGGAGAGCAGGTATTTATTTCATGATAAAAAATTGTTTTTGTATTTTTTTTTTTGGCCATCAAATGGTGAATTTAATTGAATTGGCATAGTCATAAATGGGTTTTCTAATGTATATTTTGTTTTTCATAGGGAGAGAGATCTGAGAGTGGAAGGGCAAGTGGGAGATTTGAAGAAAAAGGTGGTCCCAAATCAGCCACAACGGTGTTGTCATCAGCCAAAAAAAAAATTCAAAGAAATTTCAGTTCAACTCAACCTCAACATTTGAACCTGGTGGTCCCTTTGCTGTAACCACCCATCACAACGTCCTTGTCACTCGCTCTTTTTCATGAATAAAACCACACAATATCAGTATTAGAGCCAAAATTATATATAAATACTCGACACTTTCCCTACATCCCCCCTTTTTCTTTCTTTCTTCCTTCTTCCTACATCCAAGTTGCTCTACCACAGAGAAATATACATCACTTCCTCTACTACTGACCATTGCCTGATCTCACTCAACTCTCTCGAGTTCTCTGACTAAAGGTAACTGCCACGATCGTTACAAAAAAAACCAATTTGCAAATCTAGGTATGTATTTCATATGATCTGTTTTCATTATTATTTTTTGTCTTTTTTTCATGCAAAATCCATATGCTAGGTCACTGGATCTCATCCTTCTTTTGATTTCCCCGATTCAAACCACGTAGCTTGGTCTCCGTGTTATAGTACTTTCCAAAATCCGATCTTTAAATTTTCACCACTTTTATTTCATATTGATTTATTCACTCTACTCTTTTTTTTCTTCTCTTTTTCTAACTGGTGTCAGTTTTTTTTCTTTCTTTCCAAGTTCAACCATGAGACCTATTATTACAACCTCGGCTGGAAAACACAAAAAGAAGTCTTTGGTACAAAAGGTCCAAGATCATTTCTTTATTGCTACCTTTGAACTTCTTTACCTTGTGGTTTCATTCTACGAATTCCTCAAGCTTTCATATCATCTTCTCCACCTTAGATGGTTGAACCTGACTTTTCGCTCCAAGCGAACGCCTGAGCTCGTTTCTAAAGACGTTTCGTCTCTTCCCAAAATCCCCAGACACATCGCTGCTATATTACAATTGAAGGAAGACAAAGTAGGCGGCGGATTGGATGGATTACTGGAAGAGAGCGCACAGCTGGCCGCTTGGTGTATGGGAGCAGGGATCCCAGCCCTGACTATCTATGAGCGCCATGGAGTGCTGAAGGCTCTTGATCCCCAAGAATTTCAGCGTCGCATTTCTAAAAAGCTTGAGAGCTTCTATGGATCCGCTCCCTTGCCTACCATCAATGTTAAAGTGCCTCCCGTGCCTTCTAATGCTCCACCTCTAGAGGATGCTGATTTGGCAATTACCCTTATTGCGGAGGAAGATGGCCGGCAAGCGCTTGTTGATCTCACCCGCACCTTGGGCAACCTGGCGTTGATGAAGAAAATCAATCCCAATGATATCACAATTTCCTCGATTGACACAGAAATGAAGCATATTGTTGTGGGTGAACCTGACTTGGTGATTGTCTTTGGACCCTCGCTTGATCTTCAGGGCTTTCCTCCCTGGCAAATGCGCCTGTCCGAGATCTTTTATCTGCCCGACAACAACGAAGTGTCATACCCTATCTTCCTCAAGGGCCTCGAAAAGTACGCTGGCTGCAAGATCAATGTTGGCAGATAATGGCGATTGTGCTGTTTAGCACGATGAAAAAGTATTTATTGCATAACCATGAATAAAAATTAGAAGAATAAAGTATATTTATTTTTAATATAACTATTTACTAACTAAACTAGAGGTTTGCACTTGGACACCCAAGTACCGGTGGGCCCGTCAAAGGAGACAAACTCCTGTGCAGGCATTTTCTTGAGGCGCTGCAGATGCATTTCATACAAACGGTGAGAGGGATCCTTGACTGGCTCTCTCTTATCTCTCGACCGAGCCCAAATGCCCTCAAGAGACAGTTGCGTATTCACATTGAGGCCCTGGCCAGGAGCCGGTTTGTCAACACCCGAGGACTCAGGGTACAGCGCGCATCCTCGTGGCAAAAACACAATGATGCGGTCAAAGATCTCAGCTTCCCAGTTCTTGAACCCAGACAGGTCGACCGGGTCCAAGAACTCAATGGTGCCACAACCCTTGCGGCCAACCTTGAAGTGGGACACGGCGCGCAGCTCCTTGAGCGACATGTGGTTCAGCTTGTCCTGGGACGGAGACATCCAGTATCCGTGCTCGTTCACAATGTCCTCGTCAGCGACTGGGGGTGCGGCGGGCTCGGCTGGGGTTTCGACAACTGGCGCTGCTGGGGCTGGTGCTGGCTGTTCAGTGACAGGTTTGGTGACAACAGGAGTGCTCGAGAGGGGCGATCTGGTAGGCGCAAATGCAGGTGCCACAGCTGCCTTCTTGCCGTTGCTGACTGGCGTCTTGGAAGGCGACCCCAGGTTGCCGTTCTCGTAGCTAGCGGGGGTGCCGTTGCTGGGGGTAGGGGTGGAAGGTGTTGACGGAGCGTTGCTGGTTGTAGAGATGTCGTTCAGCAGCTTCATGCCATGGATCTGCGAGTCGTCTTGGCTATCGTCCTCAAAGGTATCTGAGAACGAGTTCGACGAGCGCTTACGGTCAATGATCAGCCGGCGCACGCTCTGGCGAGGCGCAAATGCGTTAGAAGACAGGATGATGTCGTCGGCACGCGATCCAAACATGGAGTTGCTGCTTGCCGATGCAGTGGAGGTAGAAGCAGGAGCACTGGATGGACCCGTCACCAGCTTAGTACTAGGTGACGCTGTCTTGGGGGCCTTGCGCTGGGGCGAGAACAATGGCTTAGGCGTCAACTTGTAAGCAGACACGACCGAGTGTTTCTTAAATCTGTCGGGGCTGGTCAAGGAGTTAGCGACAGCTCCCGATCCAAATACAGGGTTAGAAGGCACCGTGCTGTCAGACGCAAACAGCGGATTAGCGCCATAAGGATTTTGATCAACTGAGGCTACTAACGGCTGGTTCTGGGCATTGCCAAACATGGGCTGGTTGGCATTAAACAGAGACCCACCTCCAAGGGTGTTCTGCTGCTGGTTGGCTGGCAACAGGGACTTTTGCGCATTTCCAAACAATCCAGTTCCAGTGGATGCAGTAGAAGTGTTGTTGCCAAACAAGCCACCCTTGTTAGCAGTATTATTGGCACCGAACGAAAAGCCACCGCCAGTATTGGCAGTGTTATTGGTAGCATTGTTGTTTCCAAACAGACCACCGCCAGTGTTGTTTGTGCCAAAGCCAGTAGTAGCTGTGTTGTTATTGTTACCGAACAGGCCAGTCGATTGGGTGTTGTTGTTGTTTCCGAACAGACCACCAGTAGAAGCAGTATTAGTATTCGAGTTGTTACCAAAGAGTCCGCCAGTAGTTGCTGCAGGCTTGCTGCCAAAAAGTCCACCAGAACCAAGAGTATTGTTGGTGTTTGTTGCAGCATTGTTCTGACCGAAGCCAGTGTTACCTCCAAACAAGCCAGTTCCAGTGCTAGCTGTTGTGTTGGTGGTGCTGGTGTTACCAAAGAGGCTTCCAGTGGTAGAGGCAGGCTTAGATCCGAAAAGACCTCCTGTCGTACCAGTTGAAGCAGTATTGTTGTTTTGTCCAAACAATGATGTAGTGTTGGTGTTGTTGTTATTATTCATACCTCCAAAAAGACCACCGGAAGTACCAGTCGTGTTGGTATTGTTGTTTTGGCCAAAGAGACCACCGGTGTTGGTTGTCGACTGTCCAAAGGGTGAAGAGTTGGTTGTGGTGTTATTGGCTCCAAACTTGTTGCCAAATCCTCCGAATGAGCTCGTGGTGTTGTTGGTGTTATTGGCACCGAATCCAGTGTTGGTGTTGGTCTGGCCAAATGGAGAAGAAGTCGTAGTTGTGTTGTTCGCTCCAAACAAGCCACCAGAAGTGTTGTTGGTAGTAGTATTGTTTGAGCCAAAGGTGCTGCCACTGCCGAAGCCAAAACTGGGCTTGTTCTGGGTCGTGTTGTTCTGACCGAAAGGTGAAGAATTGGTGTTGGCTCCGAAACTAGATCCGAAAGCACCCGTGCCAGTGGTGCTAGTCTGGCCAAAACCAGTAGTCGCAGGCTTAGCACCAAAAGCAGAAGTTCCAGAACTGCCAAAAGCGCCACCGCCAGAGCCAAAAGCACTACCCGAAGTATTGGTCTGGCCAAAAGGACTTGTAGTAGTAGTGTTGTTATTAGTGCCGCCGAAAGGACTGGAGCCAAAGCCAGTCGTTCCAGTAGTTGAAGAAGATCCAAAGGCTCCACCACCAAATGAACTGCCAGTATTGGTATTAGTCGCACCAAAGGGAGATGAAGTAGTGGTAGATCCAAAACCAGTGGTTCCAGTAGCGTTGCCGTATCGTCGATTTTGCTGATAGTCCTGGAATCTCAATTCCTCAACAGACTGGCTAATATACTGAGGCATAGCAGTGATCGTTTGAAACGACAGCAATGTACCATGTGAAGCACCAGGAGAAGTATCCTTCTCAGTATGAGCATCAAATGGAATTGTGGTTCCTTGCACAGGCTGATTCATAGTAGAGCTGCCGAAGGTATTGCTAGGAGAGCCAAAGCTAGAGGTAGTATTAGTGTTGGTCGATCCAAATCCTCCAAAACTCGTGGCAGGCTTGTTTTGACCAAACAATCCACCAGAAGAGGTATTGGTCTGACCAAAGGTAGAACCTGAGGCGGATGGTGATCTGAACGTGCTTCCGAACGAATTGTTGCTTGTTCCGAAAGCAGAGCCGGTGTTTGTTGATCCAAAAGCACTGGTCGTATTGGTGTTGGCGTTGTTGGTCTGACCGAATGGAGATGACGTAGTTCCAGTACTAGATCCAAAGGCACTACCGGCTGGGCGACCAAATGGCGATGAATTGTTGTTGTTGCTGGCGCCAAAGGATGAGCCAAAGCCTCCACTGTTATTCTGTCCAAACATCTCGACGCGTTATCTTTGTTTATTCAAAAAGCAACTAGCTGACCTAGTCAATTTTAGGTTGCAAGAACAGGGATGGTAAGCTCAAACAAAAAGTGCCGGTTCAAGCTGTGAGAGGTTGATTGAACTTCCTAAGTGCTTTGAGAGCGGTTTGTCGAACAACTTGGGGATAAGGGAAGGTGAAACGGTGAATTTTGCCCTATGAAGTAGGTGCTGAAAAAAAAGATGGCAAAAATGTGTGGCCACATAGAAATGTCATGTGATCAAAATCATGTGATATAAGACAGGGTAATGCAATAAATCGAGTCTTCAATCACGCTTACCCATTTAGGAATATTAATGAGTGCGCGTCGCGCGTAAATAAAATAGTGTTTTTTTTTTCTGATCAAGATTCTCCTCTTTACTTCAAGCTCTTGAATAATCCAACTCAAAAATCAACAATGGGAATCCACGGTAAGATCGAGCGACAACAGGTATGCTTATATATAGCCACTAATCATTGGAAGGTCTTTTTAAACTGCTATCAGATAATGCAGCGACAGCGATCTCTGTAAGAGAGTTCAAGAATCTGGTTGGGCGAAAAGTTGCCATTGTATGTATTCCTGTTTCGTGGCATACACTGAGATCAAAACTAACTACTGTGAATAGGATGCGTATGTTTTATAAGATGGTTTGATCTTATTTTGAGCTGACATTATTAGATCCATGTCTCTGTACCAGTTCTTGATTGCGGTTCGCCAGCAAGATGGACAGCAACTCACAGATGACTCTGGCCAAACCACATCACATCTGATCGGAATTTTCTATCGAACTTTGAAGATTGTAGAAAACGGCATTAAGCCAGTCTACGTGTTTGATGGCAAGCCCCCAGAGATGAAAGGAGGCGAGCTCGCCAAGCGATTGGCACAGCGCGAGAAAGCGATCAAGAGTGCAGAGGATCTGAAGGAAACAGGCACTGCGGAAGAGGTCAGCAAGTTTGAACGCCGCACAGTTAGAGTCACTAAAGAGCAAAACGAAGAAGCTAAGCGATTGCTCAAGCTTATGGGTATTCCCTATGTCGAGGCCCCTGCTGAGGCAGAAGCACAGTGTGCTGCATTGGCGAAAGGAAAGAAAGTCTTTGCTGCTGCATCGGAAGATATGGATACACTCACATTTGGCACTACAATGCTGCTCCGACATTTGACGGCTGCTGAATCAAGAGGACTTCCAGTTACGGAAATTGACTTGTCTATTGTTTTGAAGTCGCTTGAACTCACCCAGGACGAGTTCATTGATCTCTGTATTCTGCTGGGTTGTGACTACTGCGATTCAATCAAAGGTGTCGGCCCTGCCACTGCTCTCAAAATGATCAAAGAGCATCGAACGCTTGAAAAGATCGTTGAGAGCATCAACGCCAAGCCAGGCTCCAAGCACAAGGTTCCTGAGGACTGGCCTTTTGCTGAGGCCCGCAAGCTTTTCCAAACTCCAGACGTTCTGGATCCGGCTGAAATTAACTTGAAGTGGAATGAGCCTGATGTAGAGGGGCTTGTCGATTTCCTTGTTAAAGAAAAGGGATTTTCTGAGGACAGAGTGAGAAAGGCTGCTGGAAAACTACAACGCGGAAACAAGTCAGCACCTCAAGGCAGACTGGACGACTTTTTCAAAATCAAGCCCAAGACGGGACAGGATTTGGCTGCTGCTAATAAAAGGAAAAAGGCTGAGATGGAGGCTGAAAAGGCCAAAAAGAAGATCCGTGTTGGCCGGCGAAGGTAGAGACTATGCTTGTATTTATTATTAAGATGAAAATGAAAGACACAACTTTTATATAACAGAACTTTTGAATGAGATGCTTTTGCATTCAGGACTCAAACAATTTAGTTGCCATGTTGAGGATTTCCTCTATTTGGCTGGTAGATGCAGATGCAGATGTAGATGCAGATGATGATGATGAGTAGGCTGCCAACATGGCCTGCACATACTTGGCCTGAATATCTATATTCAAAACCGATTCCTTTTGCTTAGCCTCCACCTTAAGCCGCTCAACTTTAAGGGTATGCTGCCTTTTCATATCCTCCAAATTCCGACGTTTCTTGCGATTAGAGTCTTCGAGTTCCCGTTGCTGGCGGACATTCAAGTCTTCAAGCTCGCGCTGGCATTTCAAATCTTCAAGCTCTACTTTTTCGCGGGTCTCTAAAGCTTTCAGCGATTGAGCATTCTGAATACGAGATTTTTCCCTGAGCAGCTTCAAAATGGCACTTCTAGGCATTAGGGTAGAGTCGCTTGTATTGGAAGGCTTGGAAGTGACACCCGCCGTCTTGCTTGTATGGCTGGTGGGTTTAGTTCTCTGCAAACAATTAACAGCTGGTTTTGTTGCAGACTCAGCAGTTGCACTGGGCTTGGCGGGTACGGAAGTGACAGGCTTTTTTGGTTGTTGAGCTGGTTGTTTGGACTTCATTACTTTACTAGCTTTAGTTTTGGATCCTTCGACGATGGAGGTTTTGGATTTGTTAACTGAAGGCTTGACCGATTTCCTCGCATCCTCTTTCTTAATTTCAATAATGCTGTCGCTTTCACTTTCGCTACTGTCACTACTGCTCTCAGAGCCACTTTGGCTAGCTTCACCCTCGCTAGAATCACTAACGCTGTCGCTATCGCTATCGCTGGTGCTTGGACTGCTGCTACTTTCGCGTTTGATAACTGTGACCGACTTCTTTTTTTCCACTTTCAGAGCAGCTTTATGAACTGGCTTGCTCTTATCCAAACTACCACGTCTTAGAGCAGTAGGTCCTTTCTTTGGTGTCTTTAATCGGGCTTGATCATCATCAGGCTTTTCAATTTTGATCCTAGTAACAGAAACTGGAGTGGCCTTTTGATCGATCTTGATTTTCTTTGCCGCGGATCCTTGCAAAGTAGACGGCAAGGAGTTGGTATTGTCGATTGGACGCGCGCGTTTCAGTAATGCTTTGAAAGGCTGTTCTTCTGAACTGCTGCCATCGCCCTCGTCATTTTCCGAAGATTCATGAATGTTACTAGCAGATTCATCACTACTGCTGCTAATGATAAACTCAGACCCGGTGTCAGGTAGATTGGATCGTTTTGAAATAGCTTTAGCCAGCGGCTTAACAGTGCTTTTAGTCTGGGAAGAAATGCTAGGTGCAATTGAAAGAGGAATTTCAGTTGGTTTCGAGTTGGGTGTAACTGTCACAGGAATCTCAGCTACTTTTGTATTTGTTTCAGGCTTTGCAGGGCTTTGAACTGATTTTGAAGTAGCTGTTTCTGCCACGGGAGCGCGGCCACTTTTTGAGCTAGATGTAACTGTACCCGTAGCCTGATCAATCTTTGGAGATGAGGTAATAGTAGCTTGAGGTACCGTCGAACTTGGAGTTGCAGTTAAAGCAACCCGATTCACTTCTGAGGCAGGGGTGATTGGATTAGAACCTTGTGCCGCTTTTGAGGTTGAAGTAGTTATCACAGGAACTGCAGCTGAGGTAGGTATGGCTGTCGCAAAATGTTGCTCTACTCTTGAAATAAGACTTCGTTGTGTTTTTGCCGGACTTCCAGCTTGCTCAACGCTCGACAAACTTTTTGGTCCAATAGATTGCGTTCCAGACAGCGGTGTAACAGGAACCGAGGATTGTGAAGTTGAATTGACATTTGCACCAAGGGGCTCAATAGAAGATCTTACATTTGTAGGGATAGATGCAGAAATAGGCTTTGGTAAAGATAATGTTTTCGAAGCTGCGAAAGAAGATTCAGCTTGTGAAATAAGGATAGATGCAGATGTAACGATAGGCAAAGATGATGTTTGTGAAGATGCAATATGCTTGTGAATGGATGCTAAAGGCAATGATGCAGTTACCTGTGATTTTGGCGCAGCAGTTGGCATGAGTTTAAGGTTTTGAATTTCAGCGCCAGCTACAGATGATCTTGGCGCTGATACACTATTAATGCTATCACGTTTGCTTAATGCAGAATTAGAAGCTTGAGAAGCAGGAACAGGAGTGGGAGTTGTTGGTAGTGGTGATGCGGAAGCCGCGATAGCATCCGAAAAGTCCTGGGGTAGATTGTGAAGAACATTTTGACGTGTATAATTAGGGCTTCCTGGAACAGGAATGTTTTTCACTGGAACTTGAGGCTGAGACACTGGCAAGTTCAATTGTACTTGATTCTCTCTGATCCCACTAGCTGGATTATTCTTCGTGGAGAAGGCATGGTTGGATCTAGGCGTTGACTTTGTGACACATGTCTCATCTTGGTCTTCAACTTTGATTTTGACAACCTTTTCACTTTTTTCAGCATATTGACTTGTAGCTGATACATTTCTATCATTCTGGCTGTGCTCAAGTAGGTTACCGTGGCGCTGAAGCGGTAAGGTACCAATGGCAATGGCAGGCTGGGGTGGTACAACAGAACTTTGTCGTCGTTGCAATTGTGGACCAGATTGAGATCTTGGATCAATCTGGTTTTCGGATGAGCTTCCAATTGTTGGATCTTGTAACGTTGCAATTCCAAGCGGTGAGAAAGGGTGCAAGGATGCACCAGCCGAATCTCGTCTTGCGTAGTCCTGATGAGGAGACTGAGAGCTCTGTCTCAACTCTTGTGATTGAGAAAGAGAGCTTTGTGAGGTAGCTACTGATGCAAGTCGGCTACTTGACTGACTGGAGATCTCTGAAGCAGATTCCTCTGCTGATACTTGCGAGCTAGTGCGCAAGGTCTGCGACGGAGGCACGTAGAATAACTGATCCTGAGGTTCAGACTTAATTTTGATCGGTCTGTTTTTTGCAATGTCCATGAGTTTTTTCATTTGAAAAAAATAATGGCATTTCTTGATAAGAACTGAGGGGGTTAGCACAAACAAACTCACAGCGTAATTTGATCCCTAAACATGAACGAAAAATTCAATAGACAACTTACTCTTATCTGTTTCTTGAGACTGCTTCTGTAATTGCAACCATTTTGTTGTTTCCTCATATTTGGCCTTCATTTGAATCAGTTGGCCACTGATCTTATCTCCAGTAATGTTTGGTTCATTGCCAAACATATCTTTCAGCAAGTCCTGGGCCGCGGATCTTAAGTTGACTCCGGGAAGAATGTAACGAACATCATGGGTTCCGATCCAGTCCAAGATTTTATCTGTGCGAGCGCTTGTCCAGTAGAATGTTTTGTTATTTGGCTGGATTGCATTCAGTGGGTGAAATCTAAAATTTGTCGAGGAAGGATTTGGTCGGTGGTCCATGGTGCTGTTGTAGGGCACCCTTGGCGTGGAAGCCAGGTCTGTGGTGGGTGGGTGATTTTGTTCAGGGGGTAGAGCGCGAGGCGGCAGGTGGGACAAAAGAACAACCAACTTGGGTGGGCAGGCGTTCTTCTGGCGTAGGTCAGTGAAAAATTTGCAACGCGACAATTCAAGAACAACTCGCTGGAAAGCAATTGCTAGACAAACACCAAACAATGAAAATTCTTGTAAAGAACTTTAGTCCGCTATAGAATTTTGACTTGGGTTTAACGAGTTCTGCGCAATGATATTGAGCAATCTGCTGGATCAGTGTCACGAATTTCACAGAGATCAGAACGAAAGAAAGAAAGATCAAAGTAAAAAGGCGGAGAGGTGAAAAGAGTCCAGTCCAGACCAGGAAACGACAATTTGCTGTTGCGTGGTTCCATATTCTTCACGCCAGTCTAGCTCATAAAACACCGTGGCACTGTTATGGATCCACCACTGTTGTAATATAGCCGTGAATAGGTTACCCGTTGCCTGTGCTACCGCAGTGGTAGAAAACCCTAGGGCTCAAAGTATAGTTAGGTCACCCAACGTGATTGTATTGATTGCGCCGCAGGAGCAAACTATCACTACGACGTAATAATTACAAAGAGAATTTCACGCGACGTAACATACCAAGAAATATTAAATTAAATCGAGGTATGCTCCCCCATCTTGGTCAACCTTCTTAATACCACAAGACCAACAACAAACATGCCTGCTTCAACTGTATCTACCGCAGATTTCACACGGACGCCAGGGCTCAAATTTAGGGTAGGCGCACACGTCGGTGCAGCCAAAGGCATTCAGAACTCTGTCACCAATGCTTTGAACCTGGGGTATGTACATCTAGATCTGGATATTTTTTCAACTGACTAACTGACTCGGTTTCCATAGCTGCAATGCATTCGCGCTGTTTCTCAAAAACCAGCGCCGATGGGTATCACCTCCCTTGAAGCAAGCTGATATCGACCAGTTCCACGAGTTTTGCAAAACCCATAACTACGACCCAAAGAAACACATTCTACCCCACGGATCATACCTGATCAATCTTGGCAATCCGGACTCAGACAAACGCAAACAAGCGCTGGACGCGTTTGTCGATGATTTGGCGAGGTGCGAACAGCTGGGCATTGGGCTGTACAACTTGCACCCGGGGTCGACACTGGGGTCTGACAAACAGGAAACTCTGCAGCATATTGCGGACGGGATCAATGAGGGCATTTCCAAGACCAGTTTCGTGAAGGTAGTGCTTGAGAACATGGCAGGACATGGCAATATTGTGGGATCGGACCTTCATGATTTAGCCGGTCTGATCAAGCTGATTGAAAAGAAGGAGCGTGTGGGTGTGTGCATTGATACTTGCCATACTTTCGCAGCAGGCTACGATATCAGAACGAAGAAGACGTTTGACGAGTTTTGGGATCTGTTTGATGCTACTGTCGGATACAAGTACTTGAGTGCAATCCATCTCAACGATAGCAAAGCGCCACTAGGCAGCAAGCGCGATTTGCACCAGAACATTGGCCTCGGGTTCTTGGGTCTGGAGGCTTTCCGCCTTGTGATGAATAAGGAGGAATTACAGGATCTGCCACTGATTCTGGAGACCCCCGAAGATACCAAGAGCGATGTGGATGTGCGGGGCAACGAGATCAAGCTGCTTGAATGGCTGACGGGCAAATCTGCAGACGACCCCGAAGTTTTGGAAAAGTCTAAGGAGTTGCAAAAGCAAGGAGCAAAGGAGCGCGCTGAGCACCAAGACAAATTTGACAAGAAGAAAGATGCAGGGGAAGCGAAGCCAGCCAAGCGACAGCGTACGTTAACTGAGTTTAAGAAGAAGTAATGAACAATAACAAGTCAAGTTAAGTGTTAAATATAAAAATGCAATGATGAAATTTTAGTTATAAGAAGGAACATATATCCGATATCAAGCGGTCAAGCACAGATGTTACTTGTTGTTTTGCTTTCGTTCGTTTGTTGTGTATAACGTTATGCCATGGAGAATCCGATGCTTGATATCACAGTTAAATGGACAACCGATCCAGGGATATCCGGTCAAAAGACTTGTGACGCTTTCTAAACAATACAAGTTAGCAATGATCCAAAACAAATAAGAGCAATCAAATAGGTGCAACATACAAAGGCTCTAGCCGGTAGTACTTTTCATGTCCGTCGGAGGTGCGGCCGCCAATCCACCATTTTTCGCCTGGTGAAGTTGAGTAGCAATGTGAACCCAATGTGGGTGAGTTGTATCCATTTGAGACCGTGTTGTTAGCCGAACTCAAGCTGTTGCGTCGCTCCATGGTACCTGCGGTGCCCATGTATTGAAAGTGGTCTGCTGACACTGGGGTCGGCGACTGTGATATGGTAGACCCTAGTGGAATGTCTCTAGACGGGGTGGACGTAAGTGGAACAGGGTTTAGCGTGCTCGATATGGAAATAGGTGTGGGAGCAGCTGGCGAGGTGCTGGAAGTGGCTGTCACCTCTGATAGCGACGAGGAGCCGAGGAGATGCTGGGGTGATGATTGGGAGGCGAACTGAGTCTGGAGATATCCTGGCCGTGGAGCTGGCGAAGCTGTGCTGGAGGAAGCTTTGCTATTCCCCGGAGATGTGGGTGAGACGGAGCCAGACGCCGAAGACGCCGACGGGGTGGTGGATGAGCTGGCTAGCGAATGACGGCTGCTGCCGTTGTTTCCTACAAGGGACAGGTTTCCAAAGAGAAAAGAGATGAAGGGTTTACTGGAGGGCATTTGCGCAAGAATGTTGTTGGAGAGAAGAAAAGTGGGGAGTGGAAGGTTGGACTTGGACTAGGTTCTAGGTTCTAGTACGATTGGAGAACCCCGGGTCTAAGAGGCAAAAGTCGGAGCGACTAGTCGGAGATGATAAAAACTGGTGACAGAGGCAAAGGTTTGTGGTATAAGATACTGTTTGTTTGATCTAGTGATTTATGCTTGTTGAAAGACGTTAAATAACAGAAAGTTGAGGGTTGTTATCAAAGCAGGGTCTGTGATGGGCTGGTGGAAGGAAGAAGTGGTTTGATAGTGTTGCTGCTGCTGCTTCTTTTCTTTAAGTGGGAGATTTTTTTTTTTTCTTATGTGAGACAGACATAATTATATCTGTTACTCCATATAAAATTACTATGGTCAGCTTATAAGAACAAGATGGGAACAAAAGAGAAGAAAAAAAACAAAAAAATATCCCAATTGGGAAACATTGAACGGCCGAAATACGGACTTCTCATTGGACAAAAATGGATTATGTCAGTGCTTAGTATTCTGAGATTACACAGGTTATGATTGGCCAGTCCACCTGCCAGCCAGAAAAAAATCAGTCGAAACCTCACCGCCAACAGCCTTTTTCTCTCTTTTCTTCACCAGGCTGCCTCTGTTCATCTCAACCTAAAACCAAAGTCAAAATGGCTCTCAAGGTATGTTTCCACGTACAACACATTCTCAATGCTCTCTAACAAATATCTCTCTCTCCAGACTTACACCTCCGCTCCAGTCTACAAGACTGTCCCTCACTTCGCCAACTTCACCATCGCCAACACTCTCAAGTGGACCCCCATCTTGGGCTTCTGGGGTGTTGCTGCTGGTGCCGGTGTTCTGTTCTTTGCCGACTCCATTCCTAGACTGCAGAGAGACATCTACCAGAAGATTCCCTTCGTCGGTGGTGCCTTTGACAAGAGCGTCCCTGCCAGCGACTCTCCCTTCTAAACAACTCGACATGTCCGCCATCCTCTCTACAACTTTCACCTCTCATATTATATTCATATCTCCATTTACATATATCAGTTGGTTCAAGAGCTAATTAGAATCTTATTACCTCGTTTGTGTGTTGTCGTAGTTGCCAATCACTAGGATCGAAGATCGTAATTGAAACCATACCCAGTCATCTCTCCTCGGACATTTCCCGTAGTTAGGTAGTTAGTCGACTAATGGCTCCAGCTTTCTTTAGTACGCCTTCCAATACAGAGAGCTCCAGTTTCTTTGGATTGTTTCCCAGCTCGCCAAATCCAAGCAAACGTTTCTTCTCAACTCCGTTTACGTATGCGATAACACAAGGCAGAACCTGGATCTGCAACCTCGCAGTCAAGAATGGCGCGTCCTTGGCCGCAATGCGCACGAAATGAGTAGTGTTGAAGTGCCGTTCTGCCAGCTGGGTAAGACGCTCATCCATGAGCTTGCAAGTCGCGAAATTCGCGTCGAAAAAGTGAACTACTACTCCGGGGTTGTCACCACTGATCCCTCCACCGTGCTTGAGCAGACCCCGCGATGCAGCGGTCTTGGTCGTCAATTCGAATAATTCAGATTCGTCAGTCAGTGTCCTCAGCTGGGCCCGTTCCTTGTTATATTTTGATTCGCGCATCATTTGCTCCAGTTGAGCCATACGCTCTTCTCTGTATTTTGCCTCTGCATCTGGAGAATCCATTAATTCCATTAGCTCTTCAAAATCATCTTCATCGCTTTGGAATTCATCATCATCGTCGCTCCGCCGACTTTCATTCAGAAGCCCCTTCTGATATGTATCCAAGATTTTCGATTCCATAGTGATGTCAAGTTTGATACAGGAGAAATCAAATCATTTTTTCCATTACAAGGTATAAGGTAGACGGCTTAAAAAACAAAAAACGCATACTTAACAAAATAAAAAACAACTACAGATATCAAGAGAAGAAGAAAACATGATAAATAGAAAAGAAAAAATTTCACTTTGGCCAACTTTAAACAGGGAAGATGGAATGCAACACTCGTCGCCATCCAGGCTGTCGCGACTGTTGTGCTGCTTCTTCTTCCTCTGTAAGAGCCATGGCCTCAAGTCCAGTGGGAGCTCTAACAACCCCAGGTGCTTCAGAAACACTAGCAGTAGTACTAGGAGCAACCGAAGTGCCGGGGACTTCAAGGGTATCAGGGGCGGCAGAAGCACCATGGGTTCCAGTAGCAGCAGGGGCGGCAGAAGTAGTAGAAGAGCTGGGAGTGGCAGATCCCGCTGCTGATGCTGTATTAGCTTCAGGAGCTCTCTCAGCAATACTTCTACGAACTTCTGAGCTCACCTCAGTCACTGGCAGCTCACTTGGAGAATTCCGGGATGTTCTATCACGCCTGAACGGCCGCTGCAACATTCCCAACAGTCCAGGACGTACACCAGCCTGCTCGTTGGCGCGCATTCGCATCTCGCGCTCTCGTCTGACTGTAGCATTAGTAAGGCGTAGTGACGGAGGGAAGTACGCAGGAGGCAACGTGCTCTTCTTGCAGAGAGGGCACAAACTTGACCGGGTTTTGAGGAAAGGGTCGATACAATCCAAGTGGTATATATGTTTGCAAGGCAACTCTCGTACTTGAGTGACGTTATCCTCAAAGTCTTCCAAGCAAATAGGACAATCGGTTTGGAAATATCCTGAGGCATTGTGAATTGGTCCCATTTCAATATCCTTGTTCCCATCTTCACCTGGCTTGGATAGTTTGGCTTTCCATGGTTTATTTTTACCTCCGTCCGGCGCTCCGCCTGCCTCGTTCGCAAAGTGTTGTTCACCATGCGTGTATACACGTACAGGAATCTTTTCAAGAATCTCATCGGGTACGGTCAACCGTTTAACACCCAACAGTTCCAAGTTCACTTCACCATTCAGAATACGTTGTCGGAGGTTTCGGCGACGCAGATACAGCATGAAATTCAATAGCAGAGATAAACCAATGATAATAGCAAGTACGCCTGCCAAAACTGCGAGTACGAAAACCCACAGTTTAGGCAATGTTGTAGCGAGGTCACTTTGAATTTGTAAACCAACTCTTTTGATGGCATTATCAGCCAAAGTTCCAGGAATAGGCGCAGTATTGTTAGAAGAGTTCTCCGACATGTGCTGAAGAACATTTTGACCGGTCGCGGTCGAAATTCCGACAATTGAGATTGGGGCAAAAGATCCGGTAATAGGCACACCATTGGCAATCAGAGTGTCATTAGCTAGAACTAGCAGGCGGGCCTTGTCTGCAATCGCCTGGTTCATGAGCAGCATAGTGCACTCCAAACTCACGAAGGGAGCCACCGCAATGAGCGTTGTGTTTTTGGGAATATCCTGAATTCTTGGAACAGGATTTGACATTATCGGCGTGTTGAAACAGACGGCAGCTTGATCATCCGGCAGCGTGGGTACGTATGTAATACCCCAGAGACGAATCCCACCACCATCTTGACTCGATAGCGTAACAACTCGCGACGAAGAATCAAGAAGTTGGTAGTCGGCAGAGTCCTACACTGTTAGTTGGGTGTGGAGGCGCAAGGGTTTTGGACTTACCAAGACAATGTCTGGACCCAGCTGGAACTGGGATCCCAGAGTCAAGTAATAGAGACTAAAAAGAGAAGTCGCTATAAAACATTAGCAGGGCTATGAGTTGTACCAAGGAATGCTTACCAGACATGAAGAAACAGAGCTCTACAGCTTTATCTTCATCAATCTCTGAAGAAGATTAACGAGACAAAAACAAGTGGGAAGTAGGAAGTAATAAGTATATAGTTAATGGGATTCCAGTATAATGAGTGGAGGAAAAGCCGCAGTTTTTTTTTTCTGTTATTATTATCAACTGGGCCAAGAAGACCTAGAAGCATGCGGGATACGATACGAAAGTAAGCAAGAAGATCGGGACTCTCTCAGAGAAATTTAGACCAATCTTATGGACGGCCATGCAAAAGGTTTCCGCTCCGCCATCATCAAATGTTGTTAACTTGACCTATTTGGTAGATTAACATAGGAATATAGAAATATATCTGCATAAAGATCAAGTAGGTAATTAAATGAAGAAAAACAATGTCAAAAATAACAAATGTAACAAAAAATTATATAATTGATAGATGAATAAATAAATAAATAGTAAGGCTCAGGCTGTGCCAGGTTGTTGAAGTCGTAGTCAGTCCTTGATCAACTTATAGGTTCTGGCTCTGGTTCAGTCAAAGCTCCCATCAGCTCGCGTAATGAAGCTGTCGAACTTTGGATCAGAGCACGAAAAGATTCAATCTGGATCTCGTTCAGTGCTTTCGGGTTGACCGAGGTTGTCTCCGCCAGAAGTAAATTTGATTCTTGAAGAGTTTTGTTTCTATACGATGACGCGAGGGTTAGTGATCTCGTGTTGGTACACGACACCTTGATTCTTACATTTCATTTGAAGTAGATAAGATTGTTTGCAATTCTTCAATTATCTGCTTTTCAAGCTCCGAAAGCTCAGAAGCTTTTGCCTTCCGGTTCATGTTGCGTGCGCCAAGGATGATGTTGGATTGGGGTGGGGGTGTGGGAGTGGGTAAATTGAAATGACACAAAAATTAACTACTATAGTTATGAAGTTATGAAGTCATAGGCCGATATATGAGTAGTAAATATCCATCTACACATCTAGACATAATGAGACCGAGCATATAAATCCAACGGTATGCTCTTCGTTACACCCTCAATATCATAAACACGCAGCTCCAGGCTGTCAAATTCCAAAGTAGCCACACAGTCATACAGCAGATCAAGGGCAATGGAAATCCACTCGAAGAAAGCATACTTGGAGGAAGCTCCAGGCACCTGATACATGCGATGTTGCGTGAAGTAGTGTAGGAGCGGAATGAACATCGCACAATAGGTGTAAGCAATTCGTTTGCGATACAGAATTGCCTTATTGTTGTTTTTGGTGCGCTTGGTCTGGTCAATGAGCCCAAAGAACCAGACCAAGGTTAGACTGAGATAGATCGTCAGACAATAGTCATGAGTATCGTGGTCGTCAACAGCAGGAATGTAAATCATGCCGGCAAGTGCGGCAGTTCGGCAGAGCCCTGCAATAAATAGCCAGAGAGGAGTTCGACTCTTCTCATCTCTAAAAAGAAGGTACCAGATGACAAGCACAGTGAATCTGGTCCCTGCAAAAGTTAGTCCAACCAAATTGTCTAGTGCAACATAAAATCCTACCTGAAGCAATGGCAGTCACCACCTGAAAGAGTGCGCGCTCTGGAAAGAATGTACCGACTACTGCCGTGACTTCTGGCATCCTGATCTTGTTAGAAATCGAATCACTAGCTCCTATCAGGAACTACTCACCATTCTTGAGGGTATGAGAACAGGTCATTCTCAACGAGCAGTTTATAATGCAAAAAGACACCCAGTACCAGAGCAATCGCGAAAGCATCTGATGACAGTCTGTTAAAATCTATCTGCTGTAAAGGTATTATCTCAACTTACATCCTCCTAGCGCTGTGTGCAGAAGAGGAAACCAGCGAGCATTGATCTGACCCAGTTAGCACCCTACTTTCGCATAAACATTCTGAAATAAACATACTGAAAACAAAGGTTTTCCAGTTTCGCTTGATTCGCTGTTCTTTTCTGACATTGCTAGCAGTTACTGCCCTGTAACAGGTTGTGAAAAGTATATGTGGGTGTTTTTGGGGTGGAAGAATTAAAAAGACTGATGTGGTCATCTGTGACATTGAATCATAAACTATACTCATAATAAATAAATAATGCGCTATACAACTTCTAGTAAATATCTATCTACTCTTTGACCGGCTTCAAATCAGCAGGAAGATCAAAGTCATGCTTCTTCATTGTAGGCACCGGGCGGCCAAAGGCCTGTGCTGTTCGGTGTGGCCGTTTCAGTAGCTGGTCAAACTTCAGTCTGTGCTTCGGGTTGGTAAAGAACGACACAAAAGGCTTCTCAGGAACACTTGGTTTAGACCGAGAAGCCCCTGCTGTTTTGACTCGCTTGACCTCACGCTTGATCTCACTTGATTTTCGTTTGGGTACCGGCTCCGAAATTTCTTCTGGTTCGATCTCAGCTATCATCTCTTTGCCAGGAAGGTCGTAGACATACTTGTATCTGTATGTCGTAGATTTCCCGGTGCCCGTACACTCCTCGTCACTAGATGAAAAGTCGTCAACTCCAGGATCCTCAGTCTGAATCTTCTGCTTTGCTCTTAGCTTCTTTTCTCTCTCCCGCGCTTCCACAAACCGATTCAAATATGCGTTGATCTCTGCTATCGTCTTGCCCTTCTTTTCTTCAAGCTCTATCTTGTTATCAGGATCCCGAATGGCTGTAACTCCAAGTAAAACTTTTTTCCAATCGGCGCCCAGCAGATCCTCTTTCAGCATTTTGAACTTTTCACGCTCAGTTGCTAGTTTCTCTCGCTCAGTCATCTGTGTGCGCTTTTCCGCTCGCTCCATGTGCTTGTGATAGGGTTCAAACTGGCTGTCTACAAGAGGATCAGGTGCATTTCTTCGGCCAGTCGAAATACCCATGTATGAGAACAATTCGAACTCGCTGCCTCCCACTTTGATCGGGCCCTTCTTTTCTATCGGCTTCGGCTCCTCAAATGGAAGGTTATTTGGGTCATCTGTGAAAATTCGGAGTGACTGGTTGTATTCAACAGGAACTAGAAAATTAGCTTAATCCTTAAAATAGTACGATCAGAAATACATACTGCTGTAGTCAAAGTCGAAAATAAGCTTGGATCGAGTAACAGAGCTGGCGTCGCGATCTTGAGACCGAAGACTCCGCTTTTCATCCTTACCAGGAGGCGTACTAGTATTCTTATCTGCCTGCTGCTTCACTGGAGCTTTCACTGGTGTCGCTGTTGAACTTCGCTTCTTAGGATCTGGTCGAGACTGTTTCTGGGTCTTGATTGGTAGGGTTTTGGGATGCTTCATGCTTGGTTTTGCTGCTTTTGAGGCCTTCACGCCGTCCGCAAAAGACACAGGCTGTGAGGAGATTGGAATATTGACCACTCCGTTCGTGGATTCGTGCTGCTCCACTGCCACAGGTTTCTCCGCTAGAGTATGTTCGCTGTTCACTTTGCTTCCCTTTGTTGGGATGGTAGTCATCTCCTGAGGTGCCCCATTGAGGACTCCAGGCACAGGACTTGCCATGATACAAAGTTCAAGACCAGACAGTGGGATCTAAAATCAGTTAAAAGTAGAATATAATCCACCAAGAAATCTTCCTCGTGCTTTCCAGTGATTCCGAGAGAAGCTTCCACGCGCTTGAAAAAAAAAATTGTTCGCGAAGACCAGAAATGTCACGTGTATCAGGAGGTGGGTGTGTAAGTGTTTGTTTCACAGAACTGAGTTAACGTTAAGACCTGTTCTATTTTCATTTAGAACACCTTTTTGGTTCCTGGACTGAACCAAATATAGGTTTTGCTGACATTTTGCTCGCACTGTCATAGCATAAATAGATAGACAGCTGCCCTTTTTCTGAGCGCAGTTTTATGACAATCTTTAGTGCTGCTTCGTTTCGCACTCCAAGCACAAAAGGCCCCACTGACAAACCACTACCGACTCGACCTGGCGTCAAGAGGACACATAAACTAGACTTTTATGAGCAGCGCTCCACGACTACTCAGATTTTAAAGCAACAGCCACAAGCAATGGTCACATCATATACAGCCAGGTTCGGCACGTATCTCAACGCGCATGCCCCGAGAAAGTCGCTTGGCGTGGTGAGAAAGGCCTTCACCCACTTGAACTATCTGCATTTTTTCTGCATAGCCTGGCTGGCCCTGGTTTGGTACAGCGAGCGCACATATCCATATAACGCCATCCAGAAATGCGCCTGGAACGACTGGGAAACTTGGGTAAGACTCTTCTTTAACTTGTCACAACTTGAGTGATACCATCCTCCATACTAACTTGAACACACTTAGAACCAAGGAATTCACCCTACAAGAGTTGCGCTCGTTGCAGATCCTCAAATTATAGACGCTCATACATATCCAGGTCGCAATAAGCTGTTTGAAGCGGTCACCGAATATGTGGTTGATCGGTACTTGCGAAGGAATTGGGTCTACACTAATGAAATTCTTGATCCAGACGCAAATCTATTTTTAGGCGACCTGTTAGATGGAGGCAGAGAGTGGAAGGACCCTCAATGGCTGGAGGAGTACGAAAGATGGAATCATATCTACACTAAAACACCAAACAAGCCGATGATCACAAGTGTTGCTGGAAATCACGATATCGGATTTGGTAACACAATCATTCCTGAGGCTTATGACAGGTTTGTCAAGTACTTTGGCGAGCCGTCATCGACCCACGTCATAGGCAACCACACATTTGTCTTGCTTGACACAATCTCAATGATGAACACTGAAAACGCATCTGTTTATCAGAAACCATACGACTTTATCAACAACTTCATGAAGTCGGAGGCATTTGAACAATACCCTCGTATTCTGCTAACCCATGTTCCGCTATACCGAAACCCAGCGTTGAACTGTGGCCCGAATCGCGAATCGAAAAACCAGTTGCCTTACGTTCGAGGCTACCAGTACCAAACGATGATCGCCCCGGAAATTACAGACACTATTCTGAAATCAGTCCAGCCTGCTGCCATCTTTGCAGGCGATGACCATGATGCATGCTACGTCAAGCACAACTTCACAGCAACTGATGGAGCTGATGACAAGCCGCTCCATGCTGAAGAATGGACAGTTAAATCTGTATCCATGGCCATGGGCGTCTTGAAACCCGCTATTCAGCTTCTGTCACTGCATAACGACGGTATTGAGAAGGATCAATCCACCTTCCAGACCAAAATCTGTTACATGCCATCCCCATTTTTCAGTTTTATTCTTTACTTCTTGTTCGCTGGCTTCACAACTACGCTGGTGTTGGTCATCAACTTTCTGCCCGCTATTGTGCCTGCCAAGCTGCTCACCGTGCTTTCGAAAACACACCAATACACTCCAGTTCATGCTTCACCGGCCGAGGATGATGAGGAGTACGAAATGGGCATAGCTGGACCGTCTTCGTCTGAAGGCAGCAGCAGGACGTACCGAGGACATTATAAAGTGCCTTCGTTTGACCAGGACACGCATGACACGGCCAGTTTAGAAGAGTTCAAAAAGCAGCAGCAGTCTAGCACAACTCTGTACCGGGCTGGTCATTTGATGAGCCAAACTCAGAGCTGGAAATGCATAGTCAAAGATCTGGCTCTTATTTTTGGAACTGGGTTTGCTCTTTATTTGTTCTTGTCTTGGTCAATTTTCTGGTAAAGACGGATGATGTTCTACTCTTTGCAATGATATTGTAAATCAAATTAGATTCAGGCATAGAGAGGGATGGTCATTGAGTAGTATATATTTATTTATATCATTTTTTTACTTTACATCATGGGATATAAAGGTAGAGGTATTGAGACAGGTTTCTCTGGCATCGCAATTGATATAAACTAGAAAAAACAAATCAGTTAGATGAATTCAGTGATGTATACTAGACTTTGTAGAGTAAATTTTAACTTACCATTCGATTGATTCCAGCTGTGAAGTAGTCAACTCTCTTCATGAGATACTCTCGAACCACGTATGGCTTGACTTGGGAGAGTGTGCTGCCTCTGATTAGAGACTTGAGAGCCTCAGGTCTATCAAACTAGTTAGTAATGTCATTCTTATCAATCATTCAAATAGTCGTTTGCAAGCGGAAGGCGAAATAAAACTTACTGCGCTGTAAAGAGATTGCTGACATTATGCAGAATCGAAAACACCTCCGACAGGTCCGACACCGACCAGGCATCGATATTTTCCTGATAATGCTGGATATCCTTGCTCACAACCAAGCCGCCCAGCTCGTTGATATTGTACCGCTTGTAGTGGTCCAGCAAAAGGTCCTTGAACCCGTGTCCGACTTCAAGCAAAAAAGATTCCAGGTTGTCGCCGTCAAGGCCCGACGCGCTCGATACATGGATTGAAATCAGGAACATGGAGACTTCGAGGCATGTGGAAGTAGGCTCGACGATGTCGACGGCGGACAGGTTGGGTGTCGAAAATGCGGTGCCACCGGTCTGGCCGGAGGACTTGGGAATGTAGTCCTTTTTCTTTTGCTTCGTGAGCAGGAATGCGAGGCGGCCCAGGCACAGGTCAATGGCGTTTTGGGTGATGATGTTCATCTTGGCCTCGCACCGCTTGACGTACGCGTTTTGGGTCTCGATGGCTTTGAGCTTGAGCGAGCTGTGGCTAGACAGCATTGGCGCAATCACAGTTCGCACCATGGAGGAGATCAGGTACAGAAAACTTGACGCCTGGCGGACGACGCGCAGGAAGGAGAGGTCGACGGCGTGCTTGTACTCCTGGTTGTTGCTGCTAGCGACAGCCTGGTCCAGCAGAACCTCAACCACATCGCGGCCAACAGAATCCAGCAAGATCTTCAAAAATACGTCTGCATCTTTCGGAATCTGGGATGATTCTGCTAGCTCCAGATCTCGTTTCACACTTTCAGCAGTGTACTTGAGAATCTTTTGAATGTCCTCGAGCCGGACATCGGTGGGGACGTCTTCGTTTTCGTCAAACTCGCTGGCTGCGGTTTTGCTTTGAGATGAGTTGCTGCGTTCCAGCCGGACGGCGCGCATGAACTGGCCAATGCGGCCTGTGTTCTTGTCTCCGCTGGTGCCGGAAGAGCCCGGCCGGTCGCTGGACCCGCCATTGAGACTCAGATTATGACTGCTGCCATTATTGCTTAGACCCTCCGACAAGGTGTGTGACGTGAACCTGCTTAGCAATGACTGGTCCCGCTGTATTTTTTGCCCATGAAGATCTGTAAACCTGCTCAGCGTTGCTGCAATGATTTCGTTTAGATTCTTGACCTCGGTCTCAAAGTACCGTCCGTTTTCGATGTAGGGGACAAAGATATCCGCAAAGTTCTGGTCCAGCAAGGCCGCTAGCTCGCCTTCATCGTCAGTGATATCGTTGGAAAAGCTGTCTTTTAGCGATTTTGTGAGACTTCCAACTTTGGAGTAGCACAAGTGTAGTGCGCGCATATAGGCTAACGTTGATTTGCTCTCAGCAGTCATTAAGTAGGTTTCGACTTGTTGCTGGATTCGCTGAGCAAACACACGCTGCAAAAAGACCTTCAGAATGCCCACCGAGTTCCTAAATACCTTCTTAATAATCTCCATTTCCGTAACAATGACCTGCTGGATCTCATCTGAAAGCTTTTGCATCGCATTGTCCAGCTCCATTGACTCACAGTCAGGATCACTAAGGTCCATCCACATCTGCTCGTTATCCGCCGTCGAAGTATCCACCAGCTTCTCCCTTACTATAAAATAATCATGCTGATTCACAAACATCTGAATCACACTTCCACCCCCGTTAAAATCCGTCAGGATATCTGCCGAGTCCTTCATAGCCGCCAAGTCAGCCGATCTGTACGCGTTATCGAAATCGTTCAGCAAGTCGCGCTCCAGCTTTTCTGCAAACTTGTCAATGCCATCGCGCGCCACATTACTGCTCTGCACACAGTCCGCCGCGGCCGGATCCTTGTCCTTCGTAAACTCAATTTTGCGGGACAGGGTCTGGAGTTGGCGTACTACGTTTGCGCACCGCCGCCGCTCCATCGACATGCCTTCCCACAGCTTCTCGAGCTCGAGACAGCTGCCCTTGCGGAAGAAGGCGAGGTAGCAGTTGATCAAGAAACCAGATTGGACAGACTTCTCGTGCTGGACTGCCAGCTTCTCAAGTCGGTTGTTGAGCGACGACGTTGCTGTGTAAATATCTCCAACTGTGTTATCGAGTACTCCGAACCCGTGCAGCACTTCCTACATAAACCATTTCAGTTAGTATCACATCTAACGCGCGTGGGTGTTGATTTTGTGCGGGCTGATTGTCTTCCACAGAGATTTCACTACATGCAATGCCCTTGCATCGTCATCTCCTCAATAGTCCACCAAAGCGCACACCAACACCACTCCAAAACCATTAAACTGCAAGCAAACTCACCCCAAAATTTCGCGACACGCCAATCACTTTATGACAATGCGCTTTTTCATAACCCTCCGCGTCCCGCGCGGCGTGTGTCTCCTTGGCCTGCACCGACGTCTGGATGCGTTGAAGCTCTTGCAGTGCAGCCTCGAACGTTCTGATATAAGGCTTCGGATCCAGCGCTACACCACCCACAAGTTAGCACCATGCAACCTCCCACTAATATAATTGACATTTCTTACCCTCCGTGGAACTAGCGAGACCTTCGTGGTTCTTGCTCAGCTGCTCGATCAGGTCCTTCGTGGAGTACCGTTCCTAACATCACAACAAGTGTTAGTAACTCAAAACCGGTAGAAGCAAGGCAGTTCAAAGTGAATTTAAATACCTTAAAAGTTTCTTCGCGCAGCAATTGCTGGCTGCGCTCGTCCAAGCCATACAGACTCATTGTGGGTGCTTGAACAGCTCTGTTATATGTAACTTATATGATCTTCTTCACATCCAGAATACGTTGACATTTATGAGATTGTCTTGGTTATGTCAGGGTTAGGTTATATACTCCACCATATCTTGTCACAGATGTCATAATCTGCAGGAATTACTTTTTTTGTGTAAATAAAGACATAAATTAAACATATGGCCCATACAGATAATAAGCATAAATAAAACCCTATAATTCATCATTCATCTTCCCCTCAATAGCCCTTTACCGCTGGCTAGTCCTCATAGACTAATCTTGTCTTGGCCGTTTGTTGGCGTTTATGTTGAACATTTCATGCCGCCGCTTCTTTGGTGGAGACACAACCCTCTTGATTGGCGAGGGCGATTTGTGCTCCATAGCTGGTTTAGTGTGCATGGGCGGACGAACTTGCTGAGGATGTGAGTTGTGATTGACAGGCGCTGGGTATGAAGAAGGCTCATGGTTTGACTGCTGTTTCACGGCAGGCGTAGGTGCTGACACATGAGCGGGCGCAGGAACAGGCACATAAGTGTTTTCAGTCATTGACACTTGAGGTGAAGCAATACTCTTATGCTTGACTGAATTGAACGAAGACGCAGAGGATGGATCTACCATTGACACGTTCGCAGACCCAAAACTCATGGTTGTGGTCATGCCCGCTGTAGCCGTCGTTCCATTTGACACCATCGACATTTGCGAAGCCTCCTCATCCCCATCGTTAATCTGGAATTCTTCAGGATTCAAAGCTTCTGGAGAAACCTGCTTCAAGAACGCCTTAGCGCGCGCCAAATTAAAAGCATCAGCACCGTTACTACCATCGTCATCAAAAGGACTCATTAAATCAACCTTGTCAAGCAACGTCAGTTTATCGTTCGCGTGATTTGACAGTCGCGAAATCGGCTTTGCGTCTTTGCCAGGTTTAGAAGGATTGAACTCTCTGCACTTTGCCTCTGAGATATTGTACACTGTGCGCAAGAAGGTGCGAAGACACCAAATCATGTGAATGAGGACTGCAGACCGGCCTAGCTTGCTCCAATTTGTCTTTTCCTTTGACATGGCTGAACCGTTCTGATGGTCGCCCTCTAGTTCCTCAACTGCCATCTCTACCAAGTGCGTTACGTTTACACCTGTGCCTGCGATAATCTTGTCCAGGCCATAGATGGTAGTGTACACTTCTTCCTGCGTATAGTACGGCAAGGTCGACAGGGAATTAGCCACAAAACCCAGATATTTGACATGGTTGTCCAAATCTTCTTCTTTGTCAGTCGGCTTGAAATCAAGAGTTTTCGTGACACCCAACAAAAACTTGCGCTTGCTGGCTCGGCTATTCTTCATAAAATGATAGAAATATGAAAAGTTGTCATACTCTTCATAAATGTTCACAGCCAGTCGGCTGCGATAGTTGGCTGCAGCTCGGACACCTTCCACGTAACTTCCTTCAATCAAACTTTCGTGCTTGTCGTGCAGCTTGATGTGCATACCTTTAGCCACCGAAGAAATATCCTTATGGTGCGATGTTTCCAGTGCAATGATTGTCGAAACTGCAATCCTTGGGTTTGCAAATCCTTGTCTAATAATTCGTTCCAGCAGGAGCGTAGCAGTCAAAGCAAAATCAGTCTCGCCCGACGTCGCAAACTCAATAATCTTGGGCAGGTACCGTTGCATGAGTGATGCTGACGCACCATCGTTCACAAACTTGTTTGTAACACCATGGAACACCCCAAGATCTACCTCCTCGCCATTCTTTGCTGATTTAAGTGCTGCAGTTGCGTTTGCTGTGTCCTCTTCAAAGAAGAGAAATTCAATCATCATCTTCATAACTGTATCGCGTAGGTCTTCATTGTCGCCATTCATAATCATATCCTGCACATTGAGAACTGCCTTGGACAAGAACATAAGCGGGTGTGTAATGCAAATGTTGCAAATGGTCCTGATAGCTACCTTTTGGATTGTGGGTGGTAGTGAGGGTTCACAGAAAACAAGCTGCTTCCGGATAATCAGTTCAGCAAGAGACGTGGCGGGCTTTTTCGTTTGAACTGGAGCAAAGACAGCCATGTTGTCAGTGACATCGCAGTGCCGACCAATGTTACCCAGCAAGTGTGATAACTTAATCAGCTTAGGGTCGTTAGTCGTCAATGTTTTCGTGGTAGCTGCTTTAATGTATGGTTCGATTGCTTTCAGACATGAAAGACTGACAGTGGCAATCTTTTTGGTATCTTTCCGCATAACAAGAACCTTCCACAAACAAGGAATCGCTTCTGACTGCTCACGAATATTGAACTTACTCAACCTGCGCAAGAGAGCACCCTGAAGATCTTGTAAGAACTGCGGCCTCAGAGGACCAATATGATTCAAAGACTTGTTGAAAATGAGCAAGACATAGTAGCAAGCCAGCGGGGTCGAGTTGGAAGTCTCATCCACAATGTACCCTAACAGCAGTGACAACTGATCCTGAGTCACAAACGATCCATTCGCATTCACAATCTCAGATAACAGGCCTAGAAGCTTGTCAACAACCTCGCCGTCCTGCTCTTCAGAAACACGCTCGCTCAAATCTTCGACCAGAACCTTTGCGGTTGCACGGGCTGTAGGTGAGCTGATACCCTTGACTGGATGAAACAACTTGACAAAGAACTGACCCAAAAGTCTCGCAACTTTGTCACCTCGCTTCCAGACTGCTTCCAGAATTCGGGTGATTGAACTCGTTGCTCTACTGCGGGAATACTGGTACTGGATATCACCAGAATTGCTTCCTGCCAAGTCTAAAGGTCCGAAGAAAAAGTCAGTTAAAATGCTGACAGCAAGCTCGCTGATACTTGACTCTTCGTCCTCTACTCTGCGCACCAACCTGTCGGCAATCTCAATCTTGATTTCGACACTGTCTACAACGTTGTAGATTTCCTTCAACAGTCGAACCACGCGCTTGCGCACTGCGACGCCGGTATCACTAGACCGGTCACATATAATCAGGTAGAAATCCTTTGCAAATTCTGGCTTGAGTACAATGTACTTGCCCACAATATCCACCGCTGCATCACGGACCTGTGACGAGTTATCAATGAGCCGCTCTGACAGCGACTTTTGAACTTGAGACAGAGAGAAAATATCAGGGCTCTGTGCGAGTAATTGGGACACGATACGTAACGACTTTGTGCGAATATTGATTTTGCTGTGGTTCAAAGATCGCAATATTGAATTGAGAATGCGGTCATAGTACCGACTCAAGCTCCTTGAGAATAAAAATGTGTCGTATGCAGAAAATGCAACGGCCTTAGGCCCATTATCAGAATGTGCCTCGTTTCCATAATCAAGCCAGGAGCCTTCTTTGCCATTCAGTATAATTTCATCCAGCTTCTTGATCACATCACCTTTGAGGTCCCCGTCTGCAACTTCCTCTAGTGAAGACAAAATGGATGCATACAAAGTAAGGAAGTAGCGATATGAGCTCTGCATTGCAGAGTCCTTGCTAGTAAGTGTTTGCAAGTATAATAGCACGGAATGAGCTGAATCTGTAAATGTACTTAATGTGATCACAGACATGTCAGGAGCCAAATCTATTAATTTGTCCTCCTGCTCTTTAAAATGCCACAGTTTTGAGATAATGGTACCCAGCAATTCCAGCGCCATTGTTGAAACATTAACTCCGTCCTTGTCATTATCTAGCAGCGTTGTGAGGGATGCTGCAAACGTAAACATGAGCAGCTCAGCAGCCGGCCACTCAGGGTTTGGCAAAACATTCAAGAAATCTTCCATAAACATATCAATCAAACCACGGAATGGCGAATCGCCGGATTTTGTAGTCTTCATGGCCCGAGACAGCAGGTAATTGATCACTTCAGCAGCGCTATTTGATGAGTCGTTGATAGCCTTAGTTGAAATGTCAGCCAGCTCCTGACGGCGCACTTTGAGCTGATCGGCAGCAGCGTCGTCATCAGTCATTCTGGCATCCACGAACTCAAACTCCATGGAACCGCATGTTTGAACGAGTCGCATGATTAGTGCTGAAACTAGCTGAATTGTGACGCCATTGGCTAAGCGAAACTGGCGGGCTGACTTGTTAACTGGCAGCTTTGCAAAGCTGCTCAAGATTTCATCCAGGATGAATGACCGTTGTTCAGGATATGTTCCGTAGAGAACAGACGTGAGCCGCATACTAGACACTCTTAATGATTCAATGCTGGTGGACCCTAAAATTGAGTCGCGCGGTTTGGCAGCTGATTCGTAGAAAATAATTTTGATGGATAGAAATTCTAGTTTGGTGATTGACGCTTCGTTGAGATTGGCAGTTGAAGCGAACGTGGACAAGACTTCCAGGAGCTGTGTGATTTCCTGGCAAAACCCGCTAAACACTCCACGTAATTTCATAACCGGCTGATTGGCTAGCTCGAGATTGGATATTGGGAGAATGTAGTTTTCGAGGACTTTAGATATCACGTCCATGACGCTATTGAGCAGGTCTTCTGGCAGGAGATTCTTTTCAGGCCGCCCTGACAAAAATATGCGGAAAAGTACTTTAATCGCCTTTAATGCATTGTCGCATATTGAAATAACGCGCTCTATCTCTTCAACTTCTCTGTCCAGCAGATCTGACGTTGACTCAATCACGGAATCGGAGTTGGACAAGGATCGTTCTAGCAGTTTGTACAGTTTTAAAATCCGATCAAACTCGAGTGTTTTGAGAAAGTATTCGGATGTTCTAATCTTTCTTAATGAATCTTCCAGTGATATCAGAATGGGATTCGCAAGGCATGGTTCCGAGGCCGATTTGCTGAGTGCGAACCAGTACACATTCTTATTCGGGTCCACTTTACTGCTATTCGCCGAAGTGTCGCCCGCTAACAAATCATCTGCTTCAAAGATATCATCAATCATTTCGTCAAATTGGCGCTCTGCTTTTTGCAGTTTTGTTTTTGCATCTTGATGCGGTTTCTTGATGGTTTCGGGCAGCGTCGGCGTCGGAGCAATGGCCGTGATTGGGTCGTCTTTCTTGATAGAGTAAGGCGGAAGTTGGCTCGCATCGACTGGCGGCGGCGGGATCTCGATGATCGGTTGTGGTCTATGTAGTTCCGGGGCAACTGAGAGTGTAAGTTAGTCAAAAATGCCTTCGAATCATGTGTGTGGGGAAAAGAACCAACCTTGATACGGGATATTCGTTTTGTTATAAACACCGGTCGCCACTTGAGACAAGAATATCGGTCTCTCATTTGGATCGTTTCGTCGGTCGGGTATTTTATGGTGCTTGAACGTCCTATTCTACATTAGCATCTCTGATTCTAGCACAACGCGTCCTTGGCTCCAAACATACAAAAAAGACATGTCAATTCGCTGCAGACGGGCTGCCATTTGGCCCGTCACTCCTTCAAACATCTGGTACGCCTCCTGGGTCTGTATCGGATCATTCAGTGGCGTCAGCAGTTGGGCCGAATCGTTTCGTTCCTCTATCGTCATGAACTCCAAGTCCGGCGCCTGGGCGCACGGATTTGGTATTGGCAGCACATCCGAGGCTATTATATTAGCTTATAGATCCCACAAACATTGCACAGAATGTTCACAACTTACCTGATTGTACAGGCACCAAGGAAACCAAGGGCGTATATTGAAGTGCATCTCGAAGCTCAACCGGAGCTCGTTTAGCACCAGCCGGTGGCATAGCCATTTAAAAAACAAACAAAAAAGACCAAAGAAACAGGCAACACAAAAGAAAATCTAAAAACCGAGTATGGAACAAGTTGGACAAGTCATTAACATGGCATTGTAGGAAGAGCAGTGTGTTTGGATGTGTAGAAAAAGGGCCGTGAAGATGTTGAAAGTAAATACCACACATAGAGTGTTGTGTTTGTAGATGGATGTTGAAATTTGCAGATCACGTGACATGTTCTACATTATGTGTTCTACTTAGAGTATTGTAGAACACATCTACATTTTATCTTGATGAGCAGTTCCAGACTGAAAACCAACCTTCTTACTGTGAAGCAGATAGAGTGCACTCTGCAGCTCGTGGAAGTTCATTGAAAAACGTAATGTCCATAGGATAGCATCACAAGTCAGACTGCTGTAGAGTGCTGATACATGCATTGACCGTTGCTCAACTGCCTCGATACCTTGGCTATGACGTTCTAACTACTGACTGTCGTCAGGACCCTTATTTCGATAGTAACTTGCATTTTCAGAAGCCAAGTCTTTTTCATGGCCACCGTAGTCCTTTCTCAAACATCAAACGTTTTCAGCATCCACGTCCAATTGGGCATGATTAGATCAGCCAACCTTATGTTCAGTCGTCCTACCAGTCAATTCTCAAGGCCATCAAGAAATGCAATTTGCGAATCTCTCTTCTCTGTAGTTTCATTACTCTCATATAATCAATTATTTCACCGCTATAAACCTATGTATGCAGTATGTAAAAGTCTCTACCAATTTAAACTAAGAGGACGTACGCCCTACACGGCATCCATGTACTTTGTATATACCACTCAAACCCATGGCCCAGCCAAGGGCTGTTTCTAATTGAATAAATATGAGATTATGAATATATAAGGATCACCATTACAATACGGCCTTCAATGTGTACTGGGTATGTGCCATACACATCGATACCCTCCATTACAAGGGTTTGGCCCATGGAAGTAGCCACCTTGGTCCCATGGCCACGGGTGGTTCAGATCGAGTGCGTGGTACATAGCTAGTCTGATGCTTTGCTCGTAAGTTATAATATATGTATAGCCAAGCCTGCCAAACCAACTTTCTCTCTTCCATATATAGACATTTTGATAGTTTATTGTGGTTAAGAAATTAGGCCTAATGTCAAGCCAAATCAAGACTTTGCTAGGTCAGGCCATAACAGAGTCAGGTCTGACAAACAGACCAAGTTTCGTTTTAGTTGCACATTACACCCCTGCCTTGGCCCACTCATTAAACCCTTAGAATTCTATCCGATCCCATCCAATCCAATACACCATCTCGTCTGGTTTGTGGACAGTAGGCGAGGAAGTACAAGACAGCAGTGTTGCTATTTTTACAAAGAACTTCTAGTTACAGTTTTTTTCTTCTTTTGTTTTGTTGAATATTGAAATTAGAATATGATAGAGATACAAAAATTCACACCAAAGCCCCTTATATCTAATCATACATTGACCAGTTTCCATATTGCATGTCACCAATCACCTCACGAAATGCATCTTCTTGTTCTTGCTTGGTCCGGGGTCGGTACTGTTGCTGTGGCTGTTGCTGTTTGTTGGCGTCATAGCCAGGCATGGGGTCAATGGGCTCTGCCTTTGGAGCAGGGGCAGAGGGCTCTGGGGAACTGGGGGTGAGGTTGGCTTCGCCATCTTCAATGGCCGGCTGCTGTTGCTGCTGCTTGTCGCCCTCTTCGGTTTTACCGGACTCCTTCGAGCGGTTGTACTTGACAATAGTCCAGTCAAAGACGTAATCGTAGCGGTAACCAGAGCGCACAAACAAGTCTCTCAAGACTTTGCGCAGGTAGAGGTAGTCTGGCTTGTCGTCAAAGCGCAGGGAGCGAGAGTAGTTCAAGAAAAGAGCAAGTTCGTAAGGGAGACCTCGGGTCAGGACCTCAGATGATGTAGTCATTTTCTTTTCCATAATGCGATCATACTTTTGTTTCTTGGTTTGGGCCTTGAGACCTTGCCATGGCAGAGATCCTCTGCAAAAGTAAATGAGCATGTAGGCAAGAGACTCAATATCGTCTCGGCGAGACTGTTCTATTCCCAGATGTGTATTGATACTTGCGTAACGGGCGGTACCAGTGAGGTTCTTGTGCTCACGGTAAGCAATGTGGACATGAGATCGAGGGTCTCTGAACTTTTTGGCCAGGCCGAAATCAATAACATTGACTTGATTGCCTCGTCGGCCAAGTCCCATCAAAAAGTTGTCGGGCTTGATGTCACGGTGAATGAAAGATTTGGCATGAATGAATTCCAAACGGCATATCAGCTGGTCGGCCAGCAAAAGAACCGTTTTGTAAGAGAATTTTCTGTTGCAGAAGTTGAACAAGTCCTCCAAAGAAGGGCCGAGAAGATCAATAACAAGAGCGTTGTAATCGCATTCAGTACCATACCAGCGGACAAAGGGGATACCAATACCGCCGACCAAGGTTTTGTAGACTCTGGCTTCATAGTCGAGTTGAGGATGTCTTGCTCTTACACTCTCTAGCTTGATGGCGACTTCTTCACCGGATATAACGTTGGTGCCCAAGTAAATGTCACCGAAGGAACCTGAACCGATTTTGCGGCCGATTCTGTACTTTTTGCCGACCCGAAGGTCCAAGTTTGCGTTTTCCATGCTCATTATGCTGGCGTTGTGGGCGAGAAATGAACAAGAACAGGAAAGGGTTTCAAAATTTGTTGTTGGGCAGTTGTGGCGATCGGATTAAAACCAAGTGGAATGTGCTGGCGTTTCAACCCAAATAAAAAAATCAGTTTGGAAACAACGAGAGAAAATGAGGAGGGGGGTAAGAGAGGGAAAAAAAGGGAAAAAGAAAAGCAGAAAAAAAGATTCAAAAGATCAGGGAATAGTATAGAATAAAAGAGCAGACTGAAGATGGAGATGCTCTGATGTCTAGATTAATAAAAAAGGGATGATGCTTTGTTGTTGATGCTGAAATGGTGGTTCAAAAAGAGTGATGAAGATACTAGCCCGTTGAAAAGAATCTAAAGAGGATGATGAAATGATCAGAGGGGTAGTATGTCGAGGTGATTATGCTCTACTCTTTGATTAAGAAAAGAAGAAGGAATTTATGATGGATTATTTTTTTGTGAATGTTGGATGAGTTGTTGTTGTTGAGAGAGTTGAGGATGGAGAGAGGGAAGAGAAGAGGAAGAAGTGGGAATTTAAAAATAAAAAAAAGGTGGTGATGAATGAAGATATCAAACCGTGGCACGGGAGTGAAAACGGCTCAAAATAAGGAAAATAAAAAAAAAAAAGAATAGTATATAACAAGGAGAAAGAGTATAAGTTCAGTTTTCCTTTGAAAGTTTCAGGGAAAAACAAACCTTCGCAAAGATATATATGTTGCGCTGAGAGAAAGAGAAGAACCAAAGAGTTTTGAAACCTGTAGAGGTCGGATGAGGTTGATGGTTGGAGCTGTACTCGGCGCGCTTTGGTTGTTGCTGTGTTGCAGGTGTGAGGTGTAGTGAGTATGATGATGAAGAGATGAAAAATGAAACCAGCAAGAAGAAGAAGAAGGAGAAAGGGAAGAGAGAAGAGAAAAAGAGAGAAGAGAAGAAAGAAAAAGAAGGGAAAAAAAAGAGCAAACTAGAAAAAAAAAAAAAAAAAAAAAAAAAAAAGAAAAAAAAAGAAAAAAAAGAATCCCACAAACACACATATAAATTATAAATTCATCTTCACCACCACCACAATTCTTTTAGTTATAATTACAACTACTTCTACGATTGTCACAGTCCAGACTTCAGTGTGTCTATATACTGAACTTCTCAAGTGTTTGAATATACACTATAACTGTGACTTTTGTAACCAAAACCAAGTGACACAGTTCTTCGTAGTAATTGTGTTGTTGTTGGTTCGGCCTTTTGACTATTCATGGCCATAATCCCATCATCATCATCATCATCATATGCCATACAAAATAACCCTTGACCTGTATGGAATAAATTCAAGAAAGCCTTGTGTGGCCTAACCCCACCTAATCTCTCTCTCTCTGTTAAAATTAATTTTCTATATATGCCATGGCTATGGCTATGGCTATGACGTTGTTGTTATTTTTGACATTTTCAACAACTCAACTACAAACAACTTAAGCATAACTATATAATAAGATGAAGAGAAGAAGAGACATTTCCCTGTCAACCAACACCTGGATATATATATAAAGACAGTAATAGCCTATTGATTAAAGAATACTCAAAACCGTTTAATCTCAGTTAAACAACTATAAACAATATTTCAATTGTAAACCATCTTTGTAACGTTTTTATTATTAATGTCAAAAAAAGATTTCATAATTCAACAGGTCAAACTTTATAGGCCATATAGGTAAATAGTTAGGCATATATATAAACCTAGGCTCATAGACTCTAGTTATTATCCAAGACCCAAATGAAATATCATGAATAATATCGCACTTGAAAGTATCCACTCTTTGACTGAATTACAAATTTCCTACTACTTATAAACTCTTGGTCAAAAACACACTTGCAATT
The DNA here is from genome assembly GCA_030566085.1 of Geotrichum histeridarum. Lineage (NCBI taxonomy): Eukaryota > Fungi > Ascomycota > Dipodascomycetes > Dipodascales > Dipodascaceae > Geotrichum > Geotrichum histeridarum. The sequence goes on from JAJMHO010000007.1 coordinate 75,391, forward strand.
ATATGTTACAAGCTTAGGAAGACAAGAGGCTAATAAGCTATATAGAATACTACACACAACTTACCACCTCTTGTTTATTATATTATACAGTGTATGATATCTAAACGATAAAACTCAACAATACAAGTCAAGCTCTCGTTCTAGAAAAGGTGGTAATCAAAGAGCCTTGACTACTAATGTCGGATTCTTTTCTTTCTTCATTCCACAAAAGCCACATTGCAAGCACAAACCCAACACCAGCTTTACTTTATATTCTAGGAAATAACTAGGTTTTTTTTTTTTTTTATTTATCTGTTTATTTTTATGTATACTCTTAAGGTAGTTGGGCCGATATTATCGTAGTGACAGTCAGTCGTTTAATATAGATTCAACAATTATTTACGCACCCTACAAAAAAAGTAGATCAAGACAGTTGATCAAAGCTTGGTGTGGGTTATAATGGATTCAACAAATTAGGTAGGCCAAGCTACAAAAGAAGATCAAGACAGTCGATCAATAAGTATACTGCTTGTAGGGGTTTGAAAATGATCCTTTATTCAACTTTGTACACTAGAAACGAAAACACTATTAAAAAACTATTTACTTTACAATCGTCCCCTTCTCCACAATCCAAATCAACCTGTATAAGGCTGAGGCTTACCACCTCATCATGCTCATGTCATTTCTGATCCGCTGGTAATCCAGCAAACCCTCAATCGACCCCAGGCCAGCAATCGCAATATCACGATCCCACAGATACTTCTGGGCCCACGCCTTCACGTCCTGCTCAGTGATCTTGTTAACGCTCTGCTCAACCTCCTCCGGTGACTGGCGGCGGCCCGTAGTGATGATCTGGCGGCCAATGTCCTCAGCGATCGAGGTCGTGCCGTCGAGAGACAGCAGCAACGAAGCCTTGAGCTGAGCCTTGGCACGCTCAACTTCAGCAGCGGTCACGGACACAGACAGGCGGTTCCATTCCTTGAGAGTGAAGTGAACCAGGTCGTCGAGGTTGGTCGTGTTCTCGGACACAAGGTAGATGCCCCACAGACCGGTGTCGGAGTAGGATGTAGAAAATGACAAAAACGAGTTGGCAAGACCGTTTTGAGACACGATGCCGGAGAGCTTGGAGCCCTGGTGGGGGGCAGATCCGAGAGCGCGGTCCCAGTTGCCGATGATGGCCTGGGCAACGAGAGCGGTGTAGTAGTCTGGCGAGTTCCATGACACACCCTCCACGGCAATGGCAATATGAGCAGTGGGGATTGTGTCATCGCGCAGCCGCACCTCAGAGCCAACAAAGGCAGGGACGTCGTCTGGGTGGCGCGAGCCAGCACCGGGGGCGACGGCGGTATCGGACATGGGGAGATGGCCAAAGTGCTTCTGGGCCAGAGCCACGAGCTCGTCATGCTCGACGGCACCGGCGCCGACCAGCACCATGCGGTCGGCCTTGTAGTTGGTCGTAATGTAGTTGTTCAGGTCCTTTCTCGTAATCGCCAGGATATTCTCTCTCGGTCCCAGAATCGTGCGGCCGAGCGGCTGCGACTGGAACGCAACCGCATGCAAGTGGTCAAACACGACCTCCTCATGCATCTTATCCACCTCCTCGGACTCTCTAATAATGACATCTCTTTCCCTCTCAATCGCATGCTCCTCCAGTTTCGAGTTCTGCAGGATATCCGAGATCAGCTCCACAGTCTTGGGCACGTCGCTCTTGAACGACTTGGCGTAGTACACCGTATTCTCTCTTGACGTGTATGCGTTCAAATGGCCTCCCATGTTCTCGATCTCGAGCTCCAGCTGCTGTTGGCTGCGGCTAGAGGTACCCTTAAAGGCGAGATGCTCCAGAAAGTGGGCAGTACCGTTGTTCTGCTCGTTTTCCGCACGCGAGCCAGCATCGATCCAAACACCGACAGTTGCAGTCTGAGCAGTGGGGATCGATTCCGTGGCCACCGTCAAACCGTTTGGTAGCGTCGAGGTGATGGTCTTGGGGTATTTGGTCTCAAAGGACGAGACGGCAGTGGCAAGCCCTCTGCGCAAAGTAAATGCGCCTCTAGCAGGTAGGCGTGCTGATAAACGTAGTAATGCGGACATGGTGTAAGGACGGTGATGTGTGTAGAGAAGAGAAAAGAGAGAGAAGAAAGAGAAGACTGAACTGATGCGAGATTGATTTTTGGTTGGTAAGAGCGTTTGATGATGGAAAAAACTAAAATCTAGATCCAGTCACGTGCAGAATGGTCATGTGACCGCCGACTTTTTTACCTTTTGCTATTTGAACCCATATTAAACTCTACTTTTCAATGTCTCATGTCATAAGTTAATCCTTTAGACCGAAATCACTTTCAACTAAATGAACTTGACTGTTTCTTCAGACCGTTGTAATCAGAGTGCCTTATTCTATGGCAAGTCCTGGTAAAAGTCGGATCCGAGAGAATCACGTGATTATAAATGAACCAATCACAATTCACGAAAAAGTTAAAACTTTACTCGACATAACATTGGACATACAAAAATATCACCCTTAACCTATGTGACATGTAAAGGCTCCCATAGTAAAAAAGTCACCCCCAGGAATTGACCATCCAGTTGTATCCCATAGTCCCGTCTCCAGTTATCTTTTTCTTCTTTCCTGCTTTTCTCTTCCCTTCTCTCTTTCCTCTCTACCCTAGCACTTCTACGTCGCTTCGTCTCCCTACAATCGTCACCATGTTCAGATCTACCCTCATGAGACAACAGCCCGCCATGCTGGCCAGCGCTCTCCGCCCTGCCGTTCTCGCCAGACCCGCCGTTGCTGCCATGCCCACCCTCATCCGCAGACAGCCCTTGGGCACCATCCCGCAGCCTCCTGGTGGCATCGTCGGCGGTGTTAACGACCCTGTTGCCATCCCCCCTGCCAGCAAGACCCACGGTTCTTTGCACTGGACCGCTGAGCGCCTGCTTGTGATTGGCATGGTTCCTCTGGTTATGACCCCCCTGGTGGGTGCCTCTTTGTCGCCGGTGCTGGACGGTACTTTGGGAGCCTTGATTCTGCTGCACAGCCATTTGGGTTTTGAGTCTTGTATCATTGACTACATTCCCAAGCGTGTGTATGGACCCTGGCACAAGGCCGCCATGGGCGCCCTGTATGTTGGCACTGCGACTGCCTTGTATGGAATTTATGAGCTGGAGAGCAACGATATTGGGCTCACCCATGCTGTTGGCAAGATCTGGAACGCTTAAACCTGATTCAAACTGGTTACACAAGTCTACTAGGAATTAAAGAAGAAGCGTGAAGGAAAGAAAAAAAGTGCATTTGTTGTGTGATTGTTTTATTGGTTATTTTTGGAGTATTAATGTATGTAAAAGTAATACACTGGAGGTAATAGTCTATTCTATTAATTGTAGTTTTGCTGTTATTCCATGAGCTCTTGCTCATCCGCCGTTGTGGGTGGTTGTGATTTACTCTTCAGATATCGTTACAAATTCGATTCGAGCGTTTCTTATAGGCTACTGGGCCATCCCACCTTTCCAACCAAACTATGAAGAGACATGTCACAACGACTATCTCGATTCTCTACCAATGCCCTCATTACATCCTCATAAACAAGCCTCAATTCTGCTATTCGCAACCGCCTGATACAAGCCGGGGCAAAGGCACTCAATTACACAAGGAATCTACGGTATTGGCGCTCCTCGCCCGGTCCCATCCCCATCTGTTTACAGAATCTCTCAATGCCCCGTTCTGCGAGCCAAAGCTGGTGCACCGGCTGGACTATGATGTGTCTGGAGCCATGCTGCTTGCAACTAGCACGCATGCAGCAAGGTGGTTTTCGAGGAATTTGAAGTATGGAGGGCACAAGGGTTCTGTCATTCGAAAACGTTATGTTGCTCTTCTTGACAGCAATTGGAAGGCTGTAGAAGAAAGTATCTTTGAAAGAGCTTCAAGAGAAAATGCTGCGATAGGCGGTGAAGAGAATGGAACTGTGGAGATCAAGACCAGCGATTCGGAATGGCTGGCTGGCACTGTTGACATGGATATCCAAGGCAAACCCTCACTCACCAAATTCTGGATTCCAAAGCCTTTGCACAACCATAACTCGGTACTGGCCATGTTTGAGCCGGTCACAGGTCGCAAGCACCAGCTCAGACTTCACTCTGCCCTTGGTCTGGGCGTACCGATTCTCGGAGATCCCAAGTACGGCACTGGATCACCACAGATCACAAAAGCCAATCTAGCATTGCACTCTGCAATGGTCAGTGTTCAGTTTGGACAGGCACAAGTGACAGTACAGGCCCCGTTGATATGGAACCGGGCAATCTGGGGGCCATTCGTAGACGACCAAAACCTCCTGTTGGATAAACGACTTTACGAACCAAACTTGTAATGAAATGAAAAGTTAATAATTAATTGATAGAGAAAAAGCAAGCACTAAAGAAATTAAAAGAACAAAATAAAATCAAAAAAAGAATTCGTAAATGCAAATATCGTGTAAAAAGTTTCATCATCTCCAATGTTAAGCAGCCCGCGACGTGCCCAGCTTGATATTTAACAGCTCATGCGGCGTCATCTCAACCAGCTCCGGCGCAATTGTCGTCACAATATGATCTAACAGCGAGTACACCAAATGCTTGTTAATCTGCTTATTATCAAACAAATCCAAAATCTCGTCAATGCCCTGTTTGGCATCATCTCCAAACAATATAGCACGCATGGTTTCGGGCACGTTGCTGTAGATGGCATTCGCGGCTTTGGCGCGGATCGCAACTTGCTCCTCAGCACTGGGGATAGGCCGCCCGGGACCCATGTTGCCGTTGCCAGGGAATAGCGTCTCGCGGATGCTGCGAATGATCTTGGCTACGGAGGATTCGTTGCCAATGTACTTGGTCAGGTAGAACGCGACGACCCGGTTGCACACCTTGCCGAGCTGACCGTACGCCAGGGGAATACTGAGGACCCGGAGCGTCGCGGGTAGCAGCGGTTTCCGGATATTGAACTCAAACAGGGTTTCAATAAGGGCAAAAATGGAGGTACCAACCAGGGGCACCCTCGTTTTTTCAAAGGAGAGTTCTTCACCAGAAACAAATGAACCAAGAAATGCAACAAGTTTACCGCCCTTTGCCAGTGCTGATCCGCAGATTCGAACGACCCGAGTGTACAGAATTCCAGCTTGGGTTGTTACTGTACTAGGGTATAACAAGACACCCTGAGACTCTGTTTTCTTTGGCACTGGCTCTGAGTCTAGCGGTTTTGGAAATATAATGTCAAATACCTTTGTAATAATTTCGTAAAGCATCCACGGTTCACTCAGCTTTTCAACCGCGTTCTTGAGTCCAATATCACACAAGATCGATGAGATCAGTGAGGTTGCCAACGGCGAGTTGAGGGTAGAGTTGTCTAGCAAAAATACACTTATACCTTTTGACAGCATTTGCAAAAAGATCTTTTCGTTTTCTGGGCTAGACAAAGCTGGATGGGGTCGCAGTGCGTGGAAAGCTGCTTCTAAACTCTCTGCAGGCAGCAAAGCTGAGCGGTGCCGCTCCTTGACCGTTCTAATATCTTGGATATGAGCATCTAGAATCATGGGCAGTTCGTCGAGAAGAAACCCATACAAATCAATCTGGACGACCCGCTCTTCGAGCTGCCGGGTGACGTGGGCCAACACCGTTGAAATATCGTAGATGAATGCAGGGTCGTCCACAATCTTGTAGTACCAAGTCTGAATAAACTGTCGGCAGATCAATCCAAAGAGAGCATAGAGCTCAATGTTGACTTCATCCGAGCTGGTCAGCGACGGCAGGCGGTCTCGCCAGTCTCTTTGGTGCGACTCCTTGGGCAGAAAGATTTGGCGGATCAAATGCTCCGTCCCTGACTGTTTTTTGTCGCTTATTGAAATCGCTGACTGCGAACCCCTCAAATTGGTCGAACTGTATAGCGGCGAAGAAGGCAGTCGTGGTGAGGGCGTCGTCATATTTGGTGACTTGGGCCGTGGGCTTCTGCCCCTAAAAGACGATCTCTCGATATTGCTGACCACACTCCCTGAAATTGAGGGAGGCCGCGCAATGACATCTCCATCGCTAATATGGGGTTGAAACGGCGGCAATGGCAAATTACTTGATCGGCTGGACGATGAATGACGCTCCAGAATGTTGGAACCTGATGCGGAGGCCATTGAAACCTGGGGGCCGGTTGGAGTGGTATTGCGGGAGTAGTTTCTTGTCAACTGAAGCCCCCCTGAGCCCGTGCTCACCACAACATCTCCAGCAAGAGGATGGCCTTGACGCTTGCTCATTCAGATATAGTTTCTGTCTATAACGAAGGAGTCTTTCTAAAATACTTTTGAATGAATAGAGGCTCTCCTAGCCCCCATGTCAAAGTGTTGTGTAACAGGGATCACAACAGTGCGGCGGGCCGTCTTGGGAGGATTTGTCCCTAGAGTGTAGGGTAATTTCAGTACCTAGGCAGAAGAGTTGCAATGGAATATTTCAAGCAAGTTCCCACTTCTTCTTTAACCTTCTCCACACCATCCACCAAGCAATTCACAATGTTCTCTCTGCGCACCTCTACTCTCCGCACTCTGTCTCAGTCCAACAAGAGATTCTTCACGTCCTCCAGCGCTGCTTTGGGCAACAAGGTCTTCTTCGACATCTCTGCTGACGACAAGCCTCTTGGCCGCGTTTCCTTCCAGCTGTACGACGACGTTGCTCCCAAGACTGCTGAGAACTTCCGTGCTCTCTGCACTGGCGAGAAGGGATTCGGCTACGCTGGCTCCATCTTCCACCGTGTGATCCCCCAGTTCATGCTCCAGGGCGGTGACTTTACTCGCCACAACGGTACTGGCGGCAAGTCCATCTACGGCGACAAGTTTGCCGACGAGAACTTCCAGAAGAAGCACGACAAGGTCGGTCTCTTGTCCATGGCCAATGCTGGTCCCAACACCAACGGCTCTCAGTTTTTCATCACTACTGTGGTTACTCCTTGGTTGGACGGCAAGCACGTTGTGTTTGGTGAGGTCACTGAGGGTTACGATGTGGTCAAGGCTGTGGAGTCCCTTGGTTCCAACTCTGGTGCTACCAGAGCCAAGATCACCATTGATGCTTCTGGTGAGCTTGAATAAATGTACTATACTGAACAATTGTGTAAATATTTTAAAAATGTAAATGAATCTTTCAATCAAGGTTAAATTTCGGTGATTCAAAACTGGGTTGTGATTGGTGGGTGGCAGAGCGCGATGAAATATAGACGGGGACCAGGACATTTGCCAAATGCTCAATTGAAGTAAGTGATGTTAGTTATGAGAAAAAGTACTTGATGCAATTGCGAGATTGTCAATTGCGGTACCTTGACTAGTCCATAGATGAAGCATCAAACATGTTGGTGACAGGTTAGCATCACACAATGGTGTAATATCTGATCTACTTGAATTCTTTGTGTCACAAACTAAATTGGAGAACCACTATGGTATCTCATTCAGCAGATTTTTCATCTCTAGATTAACAGCTTGTACACTTGACCTGGAGCTCCAATTCTACCCTGAAGCAGTGATAGTAGATATTTCAGTTAAGCATTTTCTCATTGGTTATAATTCCTTCAACTACAGGTTGTCGTACATGATGCCATTGAAATCTTTGTAACACAATAACCTAATAGCCATTCAAATGTTTCTTTTTATTGTATTTTTGCAACAAAATTGAATGCTAAATTCCACATGTGTTTACTTCATTTTCTCCGAGAAGCTTCAGGTGAACACAACTTCTTGACCGCACATATTTATACTCGAGCAAAGCTGATCTACTCAGTATCAATTAGCATCCAAAACCAGCCAAACCAGCTAATAGATTAAAAAAACTTGTGATACATAGAAATCTAACTATTAGGACCAATTTTTATTAAATTTTCCGTCTTGTGTCGTCCTAAAGTGTTTGTACTACAACTTCAAAATCCCTAAAATTCCATTTATTTTCAAGAAAAGACCTCCCGATGGCCCAGTTGGCTAAGGCGCAAGACTGTAATGGAATTTAAAAATATTGTAATCTTGAGATCGGATGTTCGAGTCATCCTCGGGAGATCCGTTTTTTAGTTTGATGCTGACAGTGGATGTGTTGCTGTGTAGGTGAGGTGAGTCGTGATGTTGTTGTTGTGATACTGGATTATTTGATGTCAGGTTTTTTGTATGGTATTGTTTGTTAACTACGCCAGAACGTTGGGAGCAATTTGGCCTACTACTACTGACGAATATGCCTGTAGTCAATCTGTGGGACTTTGAGTGTGAGTTTATTGCCCTCTTCTACTAGGCCTATAATATTGTCTATTTTAATGCACTCACTATCTTTGCCATAATAAAACTCTACCTCTGATTTAACGTAACCGATTGTATGCGCCAATATATAGGCCTATGTGCCGTACATGTTCACCTGAATTAACATTGTTTTGATAAAATTAATGTCCAGCTGAGCCTAATGACTGCTGCCTACCCAAGGCAAGTTTAATCAGCAGCCTAATAGTAACTTGGTTTTGTGCTTTATTTTGCCTCTCATTATTTTTTTATTTTTTATTTTTATTTTTTTTTTTCTTCCCTACCACCTCCCTACCAGCCCCCCCCCTTACCTCACCACCTACCACCTACCACCAACTACGACCATCTCCCCCCAGAACAAAACCAAAAAATTCCATCTTTTCCCCAACCTCAACCTAACATCACAGACTTTTGACTGAAAATATGACCGCGACAGAGGAAGCCCTCAAAACCAGAAAAGACGCAGTAAGTTAAAATCTTTCACCAACATTTTTATAAAAAAAATCAATTCAAACGCGTTTTTTCTTTTATCTTCTTGCTACTGTGATTGTACATTGGGGTCTCTTCAATTGTTTTTCTTGATAGAAACATTCGGGGCTTCATCAACACAAGCATAACACGCGTCGCGTACCCTGCCTACTACGCATCTTCTCTTCATGTTGTATATTTTCTTGTCAGCACAGTGAACTAAAATCAACATCTCTTCTTCTTTCTTTTTATTTCATCATCTTTTCTTGATTTTAATTCAATTTTCATTTTAGCTCGTGAGTGCCCTGTTTTCGCTCTCAAAGGCAGCCCAGGAAGCCGCAAATGCAACCGTCGACTTTTACGGCGCTCTTGCCGGCCAGGAACTTCCCCACAACTTTTTGAACCTCGCCGCCACGCTTGGACACGTCTCAAAGGACCTCAGCGGCACCCTCGACGAGCCCAATGGTGATGCCTCTGGCGCTGCTGCACCTAAGAAAGCAACAGTCAAGAAGGAGAAACGGATTGTGGACCCGAACGCGCCCAAGAAGCCCACGACCTCGTACTTTTCGTTCGCGGCCGACCGTCGCCGCGTGATCCGCACCGAGCGCGAGCGTCAGGGTCTCCCGCCATTAGGCAACAGTGAGATCACGCTGGATATAGCGACACGATGGAACAATTTGACAGATGCCCAGAAGGAGCCTTGGAATAAAAAGTACAAGGAGGAGATGGTACAGTATACAAAGGATAAGGAGGCTTACATCAAGTCCAAGGAGGCCAAGTTCCAGCCTCCTGCCCCCGCTGCTGCTGCTGAGCCTGCGCCTGCTGCTGCTGCTGCTCCGGCTAAGGCGACCAAGTCAAAGGCTACCCCCAAGAAAGCGGCTGCTAAGGCTGCACCTGTAAAGGAGGTTGAGGAGGACGATGACCTGGTTGCCAAGGTCGACGAGGACGAGGAGGATGAGGAGCCTGAGGCCGTTCAGGCTCCCCCACCTTCGACCCGCAAAGCCAAGGCCGCTGCAGCTGCGGCGAGCGAGACACCTAGCAAGTCGACTAAGCGCAAGGCAAAGGAGCCAGCTGTGGCTGAGCCTGCGTCGACCAAGAAGAAGGAGAAGAAGGAGAAGAAGGCCAGAAAGTCTGAGGCTTCTTTCTAATTGCTCAGCAGTACGTCAACTCAAAGACTTTTTTCTTTCTGATTTCTTTCTCTTTATTTTCTTGATGCGTTCGTGTGTGTGTGTTTTTTTTTCTTTCCTTTGACCAGAGACTTTATGTATGAATTGTGTGTGTGTTTAATGGTAGTTTGATAGTTTTTGTTTAGTCTTGAATCTGATTTATTATCTTTTGACTTCTCTGACCATTGATAAAGCCTACCTGAAGCTTAACAAAATAGATGGAGGGAAAAATATATTAGTTAAATAATAGAGTGCAAGCATATTTATTCAGGCGGCGACGTGCCCTGCGGATCAACAGACAGCCTACGCCGTTTTTCGCCCTCGGCGCCAATAACCTCTTTGCGCTGATCTGATTCTGGCTGCGTAGCGTCTGAGGTTGTGTCTGCGCTTTCACTAGCCTCAGGCTTGTCCTTTGATAGTCCCTCTTCATCCTTAGCCGTCTTAGAAGTCGATGCACCAGCTTTTGTCTCGTCGCTGTCGCTGTCGGCCTTGCCTGCGTCTTCAACATGGTCGCATTCAGATTTAGACGGAGCACCTGCAGTTTCTGGTTTCTCGGCTTGGACCTCTGGCTCTGGCTCTGGCTCTGACTCTGCCGTTTTGGGCTCCTCCTCGCTGGGGGCATCTGGCTCTGCGCCACCTTCGGCCTCTGCTTCGGGCTCCCCTTCAACCTCAACCTCATGCTCGGGCTCATGCTCAGGCTCAGGCTCAGGCTCACCCAGCTCGCCCGCATCCTCTAACGGACCCTCATCAAGTCTCGCCTGCTCGATATCAGCAGCTGACGCCCACGGGATCGGAGACATGACCACCACCGAACTGACTTGCGACAATATACTATTACTGCGCGGCTTAGTCGTAGCAGCAGCAGCAGCGACAGTGGCAGCATCCGCAGTATGCCCGTTCCCAGTTTCAAAGGCGTCTTCCAGGTCATCGCTATCCTCCATATACGTATCCATTTCAAACGGGTCCATACCTTGGCCTTGGCCACCATGATCTTGATTCGCGGCCATTGAGGACTGAGACTCTCTGATCAGTTTTTCTGTATCCAGTTTCTCAAACGCCGTCGTTGCTGAGCTCACACTCAAAACGCGTTCTATGGCGGCCAGAAACTTGTACGGCTGGTCTGGCTGGTAGTGCTTGGTCGGATACGCTACCAGCTCGGCCAACCTCTGGATTGTGAAGGGGGGTTGGTCTGGGAACGCGTCGAGCAGGCGGGTAGAGGTGAGGGAGGCGAGGAAGTTGGGCATGGTTGTAGATTCGCGGGTGAGAGGGTCTGTGTAAGTGTAGGTCTCCATGGACTGGTCGTTTGGGGCCTTGAAGGTTGATTTGAGTAGCTATTTAGAGAAAGGAATGTTAGTTTTCTAAACTGTACTGCGATGGTAAAGATGTAATTCTCAATTGATTGAAGGAAGAAAAACAAACGTACTTCTTCAAGCTCGGCTTTTATTTTGAGGGCTAGCTCGGGCCATTGGAGACCCGCGTCGGTTGGATCGAATTCGCCAGTCTCGATGATCTTGTCCAGGATCTGGGGTACTAAAAGGAAAAAAAACGCGTTAGAAAACTGGGCAAACAACCATGCTTGCGCTTTAAAACAAGAAAAGATAACATACAACTCATAATGATACGGGCCAGTAAGCTAGAAGATTTTTGTCTGTGTTGAATAAAGGGCGTCTATGTTTTGATGGGGATGAAGTGTCGATTTCGAATGAAACCCTGAGATAGATGAGCTGAACTAGCGACAGAACAATATTAACGTCAAAGGGTTCATTAAACGATAAAAATAAATAAATAATTGAGAATCAATGCAATCGTGCGGTAGGTCGAGATGTTGTTGAAATATCTTTAGGATTAATGGCGAGAACTAAAGCAGGTAGAACTGGAGTTGATATTGATAAAAGCCATTGAAAAACTCGACACGTGACCAGACCCGCTTGAAACTTTCCAACTCTCAATTTGCCCAATTCTTGTTCTTTCACACTTCAACGGTGATCCACAGCAATGATCTCAAGAACTTTTAGGTCTCTGGCATTGCCAGTCAGGGTCCCCTTGTATAGATGCTACGCTACAACGTCCTTTGCCAAGAATATCCCGACCGTTGAGTTGGCTTTTGACAAGCACGCCTCGGCGACTCGAAACACAAACGAACCCATCCTGTTCTTGCACGGTTTGTTCGGATCCAAAGCCAACAACCGCTCAGTCAGCAAGTATGAACACCTATACCACTGCGCAATTGATCAAATGCTAACTGTATTTCTCACAGAATTCTGGCCAAAGACCTGAACAGAGACGTGTACTGCCTCGACCTCAGGAACCACGGCAACAGCCCTCACTCAGACCGCCACGACTACCCCGCCCTCGCCGCCGACGTCGAGTCCTTCATCCAAGACCACGATTTAGGCCCCTCCATTCTCATCGGCCACTCCATGGGCGCCAAGACCGCGATGGCCGTCTCTTTACGCCGGCCCGACCTGGTCGCCGCCCTAGTCCCAGTCGACAACGCCCCGGTCGACGCCCAACTCAGCTCCAGTTTCCCGCGCTACGTCCGTGCCATGAAGCAAATTGATGCTAGCAAGGTCATGCACAGCCGGGACGCATACGCGATCATGGGGGAAGCAGAGCCGAACATGGTAATCCAGCAGTTTTTGTTGGCGAATCTCAAGAAGGAGGCCGGCGAGGCGTTCAAGTTTAGGGTGCCGGTGGATACGTTGGGGAAGTCGTTGGATTATATGGCAGACTTTCCGTTCTTGCCAGAGGAAGGGAGGTTTAATGGACCGACGCTGTTTATTCGGGGTACAGAGAGTCATTAGTAAGTACCTTACCAGCAGCAAGAAAGATGTTGCTGAAGAATTGGGAATGTTGTGCTAACAGTAGGTTGAAACAGTGTGTCGGATGAAGCTTTTGCCGCCATGGGCCAGTTTTTTCCAAAGTTTACGGTGAGAGATATCGTCAGTGGTCATTGGGGTGAGTATTCTACTGTGATCGATGTGAAGAGATTAACTAGAGCTAACCCTGAATTATAGTCATTGCCGAAAAACCACAAGAGTTTCTTGAATACGTCGAAGAGTTTATTTCTAGAGAGGTAGCTGACGAGTAGATGGGTTTTAGATCTCACCTGGGGTGTTTAATTTTTGGCTATAGGGTAGATTATAGCGGTACTGGATTACAGGTATCAATATCTGTAAATTAAGGGACAATATAAGCATTTTGAAAACAATGGATAATCTCCATTTTTTGTATTTCTCTCCTTGAAATATATATAGAGAGAGATGCAGGTACACCAACTCAATCCGCAAGTCTAGACTGTTCTACAACTTCGTATCAATTTGCGCTAAAGTTCCTTCAAGAATAGGCAAAGACATATACAATGTCAAAATATGGGGCTGTAGTATTGGTATCTATAAGAAAGATTCTAGTATTATCTTTGATGCAAGTACTACACCTACCACCAGCTGGAGCACAAACAATAGCTTGTAAGGTAAGGTCTGCTCTTGACTCTATAGAATGGATCAGCCATGATTGCTGTCACTCAAACCAACCCTTCACTAAGACTGTTTACAGTATACATATAATGGTGATGATCATGCCCAGAGACTTCATTATAATGCTATAATGTCTATCTCATCTTGCCCAGAAATTAAACACTGTGCACATGAGAAACGCTCATAACCGCTGTTTTAAATCTATTTTTAATCTCAACTTTCACAAAAGTTTGAACAGCCTCACTCATGGGATTTCCCAATTGGGTAATGATGTCATTACTGTGCCATCTTGATATGAAAGTCAAAGCATCATGATAATACTGTGCAACTCTTAATCAACCGGTTGTTGAAAGATGATTTAGGGATGAAGAATATCACCAGGCTTGAATATGTTCATGATGAATGTCTACCTTAAGTTGTTGTTGAGCAATGGAAGAGCGGCCTTACTGCTCAGTGATTGGGAGACGAACTTTGAGAAGAGAGTTTAACGAGGCTAACAACCTTGATTAAGTAGTTAAGCGAAACAGCAGTTTAAGCTAAACCTGTGCATTGTAAAATGCCAGAGTCTATCCGGGGGCGTATGTCCATAATACCGCTAGCTTGTCTCTGGTCAAGATACAATACGTGAAAGCCCATAGTAATAAAGTAAACATGGTGCTTCTAAACGATGAAAATATTTCCCAAGCTTGTATCGTAATATCAGTTCAACCATTTGTCATATATATGCCATCATACAGAATCAATGCCTTGATGCTTGATATATGCCTTTGAGTAAACAAGACATTGCCTTCAAGGAAGATTTTGATGGTTTATGATATAAAGCCTTTTATTGTATAGGTGTTGGTGTGACAGGAACGCACTTGGGTTATAGTGATAAATAATCATTAACCTAGCAAGTCTGTCCAAGTGAATAGATGAACCACCCAAAGAAATATTGCTTTTCATGGCAAGACTGTGATATCTAAAGAGTTGGTTACAATTGCTACGCATGGTGACTTGAACTGAACTGCTTGGTGGTAGCTAGATGATCAGAGACATTTAATCTACTATACCCCAGGTACCATTATCACCGAGTCAAGGGCCAAGTGCACGTTATTGCTAATTACTGTTCTACCCATATTTATTTTAGATTTCTAATAAGTGAGACAGTTGAAACGTGTTGGACCTGGCTATGCTAGCAGCTGCCGATGATGCATGTCTACTATTCCTGCCATAATTGGGACCACATTGGAATGAACACCAACTATGAACATCTGTGATCATCATGAAGAGAAGAAGCGAGGCTGTACAAGGATCAAAAGTTAAAAGGCACACGAATTTCAAGTAGTTTTTATTTTGATCTTTATGTGTAATTAGAGCGTCCTCAGTAAGATTATTGTGATTAATGTCTTATAAAGTTATAAAGCTTACCTTTGTTACAACTAGTGGTAACTTTAGCCACGAGTCTAGCTAGTGGCTGGTATACCACCACAGCTGGTGCTAGCTAATGACTGCAGCTGCAGTCTAATGATATCAAGCGAAGGTCAAATCAATGGCTGCGCCTAACGGTTTGGTTGTCTTCTGTGCATTGTTTTTTATACTTTGTTCACAGCCTCTAAAGTCATGAACACAGCACAGCAGCACAGCAGCACAGCATCAGCAGCATATCATAATAGAACAAGTGCAGGGTCTAAGCGTTTGATTGTTTGTTTTTTAAATTTTTGTTTTTTTTTATAGGGCACTGCCGAGTGCTTTTTTTGAATTCTCAAATAAACTTATAATATAGTAGTAAAAAAAAAAATTTTATATAAAAACCCTCGCCAAACCCGTTCAAGGCAATTTAAATTTTGTTTTCTATCCACCACCACCCAAAATCTTTACACAAAAGTTATTATTATCGTAGTGCGTATGCCCTATATATTCTCCCACTCTTGACACAATTTTTTTTTATTTTTTGATTATTTATTTTCTTGCCCCCCCTTTTCTCTTTTTCTTTCTCTCTTCTTTTTTTTTCTTCTTAATCTTTTTCTTTGAATCCCCAGGTTTCGTTACTCACCTTCACAGTGTCGTCACGATATAGCCCCCTCAACCACCAGCAAAAGCCGCCAGCAAGAATGGGGAATGAAGGAAAGTCACAGCCTTTAATTCCTCGAACAAAGTGGGCTGGCCTCTACCTTGCCTGCACCATCCTCTTCAGCTTCACAATCATTGCCCTCGAATGCGTGATTTTCGCTTGGTTCCAACAAGCTGGCGACGCTCATGGCCAAGGCACTTGCACAGCTAGCTCAGTAGAGTGTACGCCAGCTGAGATTCTAGCCCAAACCATGCCCATCTATCTCGCCCTGTTTTTGTTTGCAGGTGTATACCAGATTCTCATTTCGATATGGGCCCTCAACCAAAGAAACACCATCCAGCTGCTGTTTCTGGTCTTTTTCTCAATGGCCATGTTGGTCTACTCCGGTATTCAGTTTGATCAGATCAGAGACAATACCGAAGTCACTGTAGACCTTTTCATCAGTGCCCAGCAAGTCGACAACATCTTGATTGCTGTTCCCTGCATCCTTGGCGCTTGGTTTTTAATCCAAGGGTTTTTCACCTACAAGCTTTACAAGGAGTTCAATTGGGACATTTTCAGAGGTTTGGGTGCTGGATTGCGACTCAAGCAAGCCCTCCGCGACTACCTGTTCTTTGAATCCCTCATCATCTTCGATATCTTCTTCTTTGTCGGATTCACGCTTCAGTTTATCGTCGTTGTGCTGCAAACCAAGGATGTCGAGTTTGCTCTAACCATCGCGGTTATTCCAATCACCATCATCATCCTGGTTGGCGCCATTTTCTCGGTCCGCAGAGAGTTCAAGGCCGGTCTCATTGGCTTTATTATTCTGTGTTTCCCCGGCATGGCTTACTTTTTGTACAAGCTCATCCGTCTTTACACTGCCAAAGTCGGATCTGCCAAGAGAATCCGCTTTGATCGCGCAAAGAAGACACTTACTGTTTTCGCAGCCATCACCCTGGTGTTTTTGATTCTCACCATCATCTACGCCATCAAGGCCTTTATGAACTTTGGCCTGGGACTCAAGGACCGCAACAAGGACAAGGGCCAGGTTGTCTACCTCGACAACGAGCAAGGTCTGGACATGGTTCCCCTCGAGTCAGAAAACGCTAAGGAATACCAAGGCAATCGCATGGTCATTGACTAGCCCCAGTTTCTTTTTTATTTTTCTTTCTCTCTTCTCTTGTTCCATATAATATTTTTTTTTTCTATATATTTTCCATCATGTCTTTTTGTGCTGTATTTTAATGTGACCATTATACGTTATTGTTATCCAGCCCATTTCCAGCAAGTGAAACAAGTGGCAAGATTCAATTAATGAGCCTAAGCGGCTTGGGAGTTTGGTGCATTAGGCCCCCTCGTATAAGGTGGATCAACTGAGAGCAGTCGCCAAGGATACTAGTATCAGGTCAAAAGCTCAGGTGCCCTAGGGTCCAGTATTCACTGTGATGAAATTGTTGCTATTAGATGTCCCGGTACTATAATAAGTAGCTATCAACTTGCAATGGCTCTTACCAAGATGAAAGTGTACGCGAGCCGAGCTTAGCCCTCAACGATTTGACATTAACCAAGTCTGCAGTCCCATAGATGAATCCCTTTAATAAAACTATAGTTCAAGGAAGAGCATGAATATAAAACACTTGAATACCGCGCAAGACCAAGACCATCTGATATCTCAAAAATCACGTAGATTCACCAAATGCTACACCTATCGATATTTGTGGAGCGCGTTCACGTGAGATATCCCGTACCCTGATAAGAAGTATGTTCCGTCTTGTCTGGTTCTCTCTTCACCGTTTGTTCTACATCTCCAAATCAACCCATTACAGTGAGCCTCTCTAGTCCTAGTATCCGCTGGTTTTGTGTGGTCTAGGCGAAGTGAATGGGCATCTTTTATACTAAATTTTGAAGTCAGCTTTTGAGCGTTGTTTGGACACATTGAAGCACTTTTAGACCATCGACGCCACCAGCTCCAACATCAGTCCCTCACATTCACAGCCAGAAGTTTTTAAAACCTTCGATCTTGACTGTCAATCAAGCAGATAGCAGACATTTAATTTCTTTGCGACAAGGCATTTATACACATACGAAGACCAATGGGCGACCACATTCCGCACCTGACAGTGGGGTCCGATAACGAAGATGGCGATCTCGATCACAGCATGAATCTAGGGCCAGACTCCCCAGTTTCCGATAATGTGCCACTATTAGATCAGCCCTCTGACTCGTTCTTGACATCCAGGCATGCCAAGTTTTCCATACCCGAGAAAGAAGAAGACGTGCCAATATCGTTACTGATCGAGAACCAGCAGCCAAATCAACCCACCAGCGTGAAAGATACACGCACGAAACAGCATTCGATCCTGAACCGACCCGCCTCAGTGCGCCAGACATCGAAACCGGGCCGAAGTGTCTTGTTTTCAGATACAAGCCCAGCTCTTGCAAAGCCGAAAAGAAAGACGTTTACCCCAGCCGCAACCAGTAATAGCAGGTACCTCCCGCCGCCCGTGACACAGACCGAGTCAAATCAGCCTGGAAGGGTTCGCGCGGCGGTACAGGCTGTCTTTCGCCAGAACGTGCCGGATTCAGAGGGGCGCCACACAGTGCGGTCTAACTTGGGGCTGATTGACCCGAAGGAAAGAGCGCTTTGGAAGTGGGCCAACGTTGAGAATCTCGACAATTTCTTGCAAGAAGTTTACAATTACTACCTGGGCAACGGGTTCTACTGCATCATGCTGTCGCGGTTGTTGAACATGGCGACAGTCATGTTTGTCGTGGGGTTCTCAACTTATTTATCAACTTGCATTGACTATTCGAAGGTGAGCTCGTCAACCCGGCTATCTGAGGTTCAGTACCCGCAGTGCATGTCGCGGCTTGGGTTTTTTCCGAGTTTCTTGTTGTGGTTGTTTACGTTGTTTTGGTTCATGAAGCTGATTCAGTACGTGTACGATATCCAGAGGCTGCTTGACCTCAAGAGCTTCTATTTCCACTTGCTGAACATTTCAGAATCTGAGATGCAGACGATTTCGTGGCAGCAGGTCGTGAAGCGGCTCATGCTGCTCAGGGACCAGAACCCGACGACTTCGACGACAGCGCGGCATTCGGACCGGCTGCTGGGCACCCAGTCAAAACAGCGCATGGACCCTCATGATATTGCGAATCGAATCATGAGGAAGGAAAACTATCTGATTGCTATGATAAACAAGAACATTTTGGATTTGTCCTTGCCAATTCCGTTTTATAACGAGCCGTTCTTGACAAGGACAGTAGAGTGGAACATAAGTCTGTGTGTCATGGACTTTGTTTTCAACGAGTATGGCCAAGTCCGACCTATTTTCTTAAAGGAGAACCAAAGGCAAGTGCTAATCAATGGCTTACGGCGCCGATTCCTCTTTGCTGGATTCACAAACATTTTGTGTGCACCGTTCACTGTTGTCTATCTTGCTCTTCTCTACTTTTTCCGGTACTTTAATGAATACCACAAAGATCCTGGGTCTATTGGAAGCCGCCAGTACACGCCATTAGCAGAGTGGAAGATGCGCGAACTCAATGAGCTTTATCATCTGTTCCAACGCCGCTTGAACATGAGTTACGAGCCTGCATCTCGCTACGTGAACCAGTTCCCGAAAGAAAAGACTGTGTTGCTCTCTCGTTTTGTCGTGTTTGTGACTGGATCGTTTGCAGCTGTGCTTGGTATAGTCACGCTGATTGATCCGGAACTTTTCCTTGGATTTGAAATCACTAAAGATAAGACTGTGCTGTTTTACATTGGACTTTTTGGTTCTATTCTGGCGTTTAGTCGGTCTATGATTCCATCTGAAATGTTTGTCTTTGACCCTGAAACGAGTCTGAAGCTGGTTGCTGAGTTCACGCATTACCTGCCTGAAGAATGGGACGGACGATTACATACCGACCAAGTCAAAAACGAGTTTTCAAAGCTGTATGACTTGAAGATCATGATCATCGTTCGAGAGCTTCTCAGTGTTATCATTACTCCGTTTCTATTATGGTTTTCCTTAAGCAAGAGCAGTGAGCGCATTGTAGATTTCTTCCGAGAGTTTACAATCCACGTCGACGGGCTCGGCTATGTTTGCACATTTGCCACCTTTGACTTTAATGCCAACAAGAAGAAATCCGGCTACAAGCATAAACGCATGCACGGCCAAGGCGCCTACGACAACGACAGCTTTGGCGGTGACGACGACTACGAACTCCGCCAGAACTACTACGCAACCGCCGACGGTAAAATGCTGAAATCGTACCTCAACTTCTTGGACCACTATGGCGGTGACAATGACGGGCCCACGTCCTCGGGAAGCATTTACGGCCGCCCTCCTGGTGCATCGCGCACGGTGTCAGCGTCAGCGGCGATGCTCAGTTCGAGACTCACGGGCGGCGGTCCTGCGGAGTCCTTGTACGCGGCCGCTGCTGCCGGGGATTTAGAGCACAGCGTAATGGGCCGCTTCAATAGGCTGCACCATCAAATCCAAAGCGGCACGAACACACCATTAGCCCATTCAGGCATGCTCGACGCTAGCGTCATGTCACTCGGCGGAGGCATTTCAGGTGCCATCAGCACAGCCTTCAACCGCAAGAAACGACGGTCTGGGCTCGGCCAACAGGCGTCTGCCATTTCCCGCAAACCTCCATTTGCAGCGATCAACAGCGAAGACGAGACGGACGAGGAGGAGGAAGAGGCTGCTGCAGCGCGGGCTGGTAAGAGCTGGGATAGTACTGGCGGCGCCGGCGGCGGCACGGGTCCAACCAACTTGAGCGGCTCGTTTGTTACGTCGATCTATCCTGCCCGGCGCAAGGGAGGCCTGGCGAGCGATGGGGAGTCAGATGGTAGTGATAAAGAAGGCGGCGCTGGTGCTGGAGACCATGATGGGGGCGTTTTGGGATTGTTGAATCAGTTTTATAATCAGACGGATGTGACCAAATTCTGAGAATGCTAAGTTGGGGAAGGGGGACAAAGATCCAAAGTATGCATGGATTGTGGGTTTTTGTGTGCACTTGGGACTATAGGTAATTAACTGCATTGTGCTTTTTTTTTATTAGTTTTTATTTTATTTATTCAATTATTGTTTTTACCATCATCATTATTATCACTAGTAATTCAGTTAGGCTCAGCTGTGGGAAGCGAAAATCAACAGGTAGCAAATGTATTTATAATTATTAGGTGTTGCCAAGTTAAACAGCTGGAATTAAAAAGCAAAATAATATATTCATTTAATTCTTATATTTGGTAGTACATACTTTATTTGTGTATTGGAGTTCGCTAGTAAGTAATGGCTCGCTCCCAGATATCAGTTAGTTAGTTAGTTAACTAGAGATATTAAATGAAGCCTAAACCATTTTATTTTTCAGTTAAGTTAAGCAATGACACATGCAATTCCCCAGATTTCATCTGGAGGCAAGTGACGGATAGGATTACGATCAACGTAAACCTCTATTCAAAAAAAAGTGTTAGCTAGTCTTTGAACCTTTTAAAAGATTGAATTTATCAAGTTGACGATATGATGGTTTAGATCGGAAGAAAGAAAGGGATTACTTACGGTTAACTGGCGCAAAGATTTCAGCTTGGTGGGAGCACATTTTAAATAGATTTAAATCAGAAACAGATTGAGTGATTGATTGAAAGTGGTTATAGAGAAAAGGAGAAGTAGGTTTACAAAGAGGTACTTTTAGGGTCTTCTTATAGTTTTTTTAAACATTCATAAATTTTGAGAAAAGAATGGTAAAGATAGTGAAGGCATGATGAAACAATGGAGGTTGGTTTTTGTTATTTTTTGTGGATGGTGAAGTTGCAAAAGAATAGTTCAAGTGACTTGAAAATATTTGAACTGAAATGTAACAACTCGAACTAATGACAATGTCTAGCCATCTTTAAAGAATAAATGTCATGTTAAGTTTCATAAAACATTGTAAAAAAAATTGGAGTTGTTCAGAAAATGTTTCTAAAGTTTTGATTGAAGTACAGTGAAGGTCAGATATGGTTGGATAACAGTCAAAGGTTTGATCGGTACAAAACAGGGGTTCAGAATTAAGGGTCTTGATTTTGTCAATAACTACCAGTAATGGTAGTGTATTGGCATTGATTTATTGTTTTGAACAGGACAAAAACATTGATCCTGGCTCATTTAAAATTTTGTAAACAACTTTACACCGTAT
The DNA here is from genome assembly GCA_030566085.1 of Geotrichum histeridarum. Classification (NCBI taxonomy): domain Eukaryota; kingdom Fungi; phylum Ascomycota; class Dipodascomycetes; order Dipodascales; family Dipodascaceae; genus Geotrichum; species Geotrichum histeridarum. Next base: position 96,950 of record JAJMHO010000007.1, read on the forward strand.
TCATGAATTTAGGCTAATGCATATCAAACACTAATTTTTTAAACCGAGGAAATGGAAATAAAATATTAAGTAAGAACTGGATGTGTTTTGAAAGTATTGAACACAAAAGGTAGCCATATAAAAATTCCGTCAATCCGTTCAAAAGAAGAAAAAAAAAAATACAACGAGGAACCCAACCACTTCAAACGTTGAAACCGTAGTTTGATATATAAAATTGTGTGAGCCTCACAATTGGGAAAAAGTCCAAGCGCGTTGCCGAAAGCATACAACCGGAAGTTCTAAAAATTTCCAAGCGGTTCTGTATACTATTTTTAACATTATATTCAGTCTTTTATTTTACCATGTTTGAAGCTTTAATTATAGGTTTGAAACAGGGCCAGGACTTCAACTTAATATCTTTCTCTCTATGTTGAAAATTCCTGGATAAATCTGTACTCTGTCCTTCACCACAAACCAATGTATTAATAATAAAACTTATTAAATTTCTTAGGCCTAAATTTATTTGTTTGATCATTTTTCTTTGATTTTATTTTGGAGTGGTTGAACAACTTGTATCACAAAATCCGTAGCTTACATTTAAAGCCCATGAAGTAGGGTTGGTTATATATCCATGAGTGTGGGTGTGTGGGATTTTTGAGTTCAACCAATTCAAGGTACCTAAATAGGAAGGTGGCGCGTGGATCACAAAAGCTTTGATCTTTTTCACCCACAGAGCGCGTGCACGATTTAAATGTGAGGGGGGACAAACTACACAGCACGCGAGTATATGATTTTCATAAAATTCTTTTCGTTTTAAAATCAATTTTCTGTTGTATGATATGAAATAAGGAAGTGTATTCTGTGTATCAAGAGATTAAAAGGCTTGGTATGCACAAGAATCAGAATCACCAATGATTTCAGATCTCAAACGATCTTATAGTCATCCATATTTCTCATTAATTAATTTACTCAATTAATTAATCGATGTTAATGCTACAATTTCTTTGTATGTGCGGGAATGCCATTCCGTCATATATTATCTTGAACATCACAAGGAACATACGTTTGAAAGGTAGGTTTTGCATTTCACATCGAACAAAAACAGCCTTTAATCAGACAACTATTTAACCAATACCATTAATTTAAAATTGCTTATTTGTATATCTCTGGTTCAATCAATTGGCTCTTTTTGAGTCGCTTTGATCGTGGTCTCATCACATATATAGTTTCCAGGGGCAGTCAATACTGTTCAATAGGCAACTGGTTTCTTTTTACAATTTTGGTGCCCCCTTCCTTAAGCATGACCTTTATTCACCCGGCTACTCTATACTTATTTCTTATCTCTTCTAACTATCTAGGTCTGTCTTCACTTTGACTCGAGAGCTTCTCCAAACTCTTGTATTTAACGTTGAATTAGGAAGGTTGCGAGAATAACTCGCATTTGAAGTGCTGTCCTTGATTCTATGATTTTTATTATTATTCATGCTTTTTGAAAAGGCGGTTTAAAGGGTGGAGTATACATGAGGAAAGAAAGAAAAAAAAAACTCATGGGCAATACTGAGTGCAAGGTTAAAATGGCTTTGCTTATAAATAAGGTTTGACCATATCCATGCTCGATTCAACGAATACGATTAGCTAAGCAACAAACCCCGTTTTCTCCAACAGGAGCAGAATGGGAATAACAATCCCAAGCTAACAGACTTTTAGGAGCTAATTTAATTAGCATAGCATAGCATAGCCAGGGCTGACTGCTTAGAAAGCGTATATATTGATGTTTGTGAAAAATCACATAGTTTGTTTTTGACATTTTTATCGTTTTTGCAATGATTCCAATTCAGAAAATTAGAAGCAAATCAAACTGGTGTATGAATGCTCTTGAGTCAGTGTGAGTGTTGTAATTATCCTAAATACCTTAATATCAAGACCAAGACCAGTCTGACGTGAAAAGAAAATTTTGTGGTGCTGAGAAATGTTTGGTGATTTTTTGGTACGGCGCGTCAGCAGCCCTGCACGACTTTTGGGTAAATGATCCCATTGCAATTGACCAAATGAATATGGACAAGCTTGGGAAATATACAAAAGCCGAGGGGAGACAAAATACCAAAGAAGTACATGCAGACCTGCCTTTCTAGCTCTGTAAGCAGAGCTGTCCAAAATTAAGTTAAGCATAGTGTTGGAGTGAAACTCTCCACTGTTAAAAAAAGAGTTGTCGTACTTGGGTCAATCTGTATAGACCCTTTGACCACCAAACACGCTATAAAAATGGCCTTTGAATTGCTAGATGTGTATTGCGCATCTCATGGGCTCTGAACTTTATTCTTATCACTTATCAGCCGTGAGATACGGAGTTTGAAGCATTTGGATGGGAGGCTGTACTTGAGGATAAAACAAAGATGGGCTTAACGGCCATTAATTCAAGCAAAGAGCGCGGCCAGCGCCATAATGAAAATGCAAATGAATTTCTTTTGAAATATCATTCTTCAATTTTCTGGCGTGCTTTGATATAATATTTATCCAGAATGGCTTAAGTTATACAGCAGTATCGACTGATAGTCTGATTTCCGCTGACTCAGGCACCAAAAGCTATAGTCAAAGGAACATTGGTATCTCTTGTATTGAAGTAAAACAAAAACGCATACTTGGAAATGTACGAAAAACTTTCTGTTTGTAAAGGCATACTTGAAAAGATTCTGATTACCTTAGATTTGAAAGCCAAGTTTCAACTTAAAACTGCTAAAATCCATCTCAATCTTGATGCCAAGATTAGCGATTGGAATAGCTCACCTTAAGTTAAGAAACTACTTGCCTTGTATTTTTTTGTCACGTTTCGATAGCTTCAATCAAACTATCGAGACAAAATTTGTCTTCGAGATCAATCACCGTTATACGAGGTGTCACTTAAATATTATTTCCAACAACAACGTTAACGTAAAATACATCACATCACATCACATCACTGCTCATTGCTTTGTACTTTTTTCCAAAACTCAAGGTAAAACTTAACCATAGTTTCTAACTTGATATACAGAATTACTTCTCTTACTTGATGTTACCTCAGTCCCCTCATATATACCTTATGTAGCGATGTCTATAGATACATTGGAAGAGAAACTTATACTCTTGTAACATTTGAACAAAAAAACGTAGCTTCCGGGAATTAGCCAGATTTATGGCTATATTGTTACTGAATAGACAATCAGTAACTTTTTTGTTGAAATGGTATTGGCTTGTAGGTACATGGTAATAGTAACTTAAGTGTTTACAAACTCGAGATACTTTCAACCAAAGGTGCTATGATGCCTTTACTCTGCCATCAATGAATTCTCTTTGCAACCTCTGCTTCCTTTCATCTCGTTATATCATTGATAATCAAAGGTCGGGTGAGTTTTTCTGAGCCCTGTGCTGCAGTTCAGCTATGTTCTAGAATAAATGGTTTTTGATGCTTCAGGCACTTGGCTGAGAGTTATCACAAGTTTGGAAACTGTAGTGACTCGGATATATAAAATAAATCACACCTAGCCAGTGTTCTAGCTTAAACCTGTATGCCTGGCTAAGAGCCGGCTCAACTTTCCAATATATCCATTCTTGAAACGAAGACTCAGCCATGGCATATGTGTACACATTTTTTTTTGTACAATTTGAGTTAGAGGAAATAAAAACAAAATTCTTGTTTTTGTAAAAGAAAGAACATGAAAGATACGGATTTAACACAAAATGACCAGACTATGTATAGGATATAACGTGGTTAGTTATAAATTATCACATAGAGAAAAAGTTCGGAAAAATGAAAGTTACAAAAGCGGTATGTCATGTGACTTAATGTTACAAATCACAACAAAAAAGGCCCTTATAGCTGCTTGCAGCTATATTATAAACATTTGGGTTAAACGGGACTAAAGGGCCATAAAAGCAATGACTGTCCAAAATATACTTAGGCCTACTCTCTTTTTAGCAGACAGGATGGCTAAATTTGAATCATACACTTTTGACTCTTTCTATTCTCTATAGCAGCTATCCCGCATTTATTCCAACCGTTTACTCTCTAATACTACTTTTGTCTGCCTGCTTGAGCAAAACACAACGTCATGATTCCAAGGAACTATTACTTGTTTCTTTTCTTTTTTTTATTTGTGCTTTTTCATGTTTATTCGCTTGCTAAGACTAGTACAAAAGTACTTAAAGTCAAGGATTTCTTCAAAGTAAATATATACACCCTCTCTTTTTTTCTCTTCATTCAATTCTCTAGACAATAGTCAAAATATAGTGGAATCCTTTACCCCAAAGAATTATTCTTTTACCTCTCATAATGCCTACTTCACGTCAAGCACTCTCATTCCAAGAGAAGGATGCTCTAAGGCTTTTCAAAGCTCAGAATCCTAATGTCACTCAACAGACTTGTCAAAAATGGTTTCTTGAGACCTTTGGCAAGCGAATTACACAGTCTACCATTTCAGAAATTCTGGCATACAACAGTCCTCGTCGCGTTAGAAATCCCAATCGCCAACGCGAAAGCAGTTTCAAGTACCCTGAACTTGATCCACCTCTATACCGCCGAGCTGTAGAGGTACAGGAAAATGGAGGTGTACTGACTTATCCTCTACTACAACATCTTGCATACGAGGTCTGGCCTTCAATCTATAACTGCCCACCAGCCAATATTAGTGTTGGCATGATGCAGCGATTCGCAACGCGAAACAATCTATCAGTATCTTCAAGCCGAGGCTCAGGTGGCCGAAGAAGTTCTGATGTGTCAAACTCACCAGGCTCTAGCTACGGGAACATGTCCAGAACTCCATCAGATACGACCACGAGAGCATCAAGCAGTACTCCCATCCAACAGCATATTACCAGTTCACCACATAACAGAGATCATCCACAAATTGTTCAGACCTCTAACAACGAATTTATGAAAGTGAACTTTCTTGATGACTTTCTGTCAGAATATCCTACCTCTAGTCCAAAGCTGCCTTTGCAATCACAAAAGGAAACCTCTGGTCACTTCAATCCTTACTCAAACAGTCGTTTGCCATCAGGAGAAGCAAGGTCACTGCCATCTGACTCCAATATGCTACCACTTAACGAGAACATGGGACTTGGTAATGAACCGTCACTTACAGCATTTTCTGATGATTTCAATAAGATTCAGCAAGATATTTATATGCTGTCAAACATGCTATCTCTTCCTTTGACAGACGAATACTCACTAAGTCCATCACAAGAACAGAATCAGGGAAATCTCTACCAACCCTACCAGCGTCGCAGTACTCAACAAACGCCAACTCTACCCACTAACATGCAAACCAAATATGAGCATCAACATTTCAAGAGAACAAACTTATCCAACAACAAGGACATCAACAAATCTTACCCTGACTTGTTGCTGGAAAAATACATGAATAGCATCCCTTCATATCCTCTGGATAATATGGGATTTTAGAAATCTATATAATTATCAATACTTAAATTATAGCTTTTCAATCATTACTCCTACTTTATTAACAATAATTCAGCCTTATACAATTTTTTTGTTTTCAAAAATTGTAATCCTATATTCGTCATTTTTGCCAGCAGGAATTTTTACTTGTCTACCTTTGTAACAAGCTATTCTAAATTTGTAAGAGACAGTACAACTCACCAAGTAGATTCAACATCTATTAATTGATTACTGAATAGGTCAACAAATTGAAGAGGCGCGGCAAGGCAAGGCCATGTGCCGGAGGCGTGGTTGGGTGACGTTCGTTACAACTAAGGAGGTTCTTATAAATATGACCATGGAGCCATTCTCAAGACCCAAAACAAAAAGAAGTAAATGAGCCATAGCTACAAATACTTGAGTATTTGAGAGACGGCTGTATCTTAGCTCAAGCCCTTCATTTTTATTTTGTAACATATTTATTTGTAAACTGATTTGATACAAAGGTAAGCATGATCAGGCCTAACTCTTGGTACCAAAAGTCATTGCTTCTTCGAAATCCTATGAAACATACACAGAAATCAGTAATTATACTAACGCGCATCATTGAACTCAAGGAAGAATTGAATATATACTTTACAAAGAAGTACTTTGTAACAATTGGTAGCGGTTAAAAACTACTCCAAGTAATGGTTTTCTGCAAAGATTTATATTTACAATGACAATCAGGCCGACTGGCCGCGGCGTTGTGTATCCAACTGGTCACCAAAGATACAAAGCGCTTAAATGTTGTGTTACAAACAACATATACATGCCCGGAGTTTTCAAAGTGCTGAATTCAGCTCAATTGGTTAACTGCTGACTTTTTTTTGGCAAGTTTTTTCCTTGACTGTGGACTTAAATGTTGTATCATTGTTCATTACAGATTTGTACAGTTAACTTTGCTTGCCTAGCTAGCCATTGATAAAAAATTCCTGGACCCAATAGTGAACAATTCGTTGAAGACAAATTTAATAATACAATGACTTTAAGCTATAATTGTTTAAGAAGCATGTATCAATATTATAGTTATTATCATCACAATGACCGACTGCTATTCATTTTATAGAGAGGGAGGCGTTGTGCCCCATAACCCCATATATTTTATAAAGGATGAACGGAAAAATATCTAAAGAAAGCTTAGAACTTAATTATAATGTCTATTTTATGACTTATTACTTTACCTAAAACAAGTGAGCTTAATTATGATTGACTTTGCAACTAAATTCTATTGAGAGCAACAAGAACTGCCATTTCGGACGAGATATCGGTTAACTATACAGGAAAATTTTGAGATTTCATAAACGGATTTATTAAAATATGCATTTGTATCCCAACGCCTTTCTTTGAGTGCTGGGAGTTCCTCTCGAGACTGCAACCACTGAAGGCCCGCCCCGGCCATTCCTTCAGTCGGACTGCATGTGCCGGACGGATATTTAATTTGTAAGCAACGTAAGCTTACACATCAAATTTAAAAGAATTGTAACCTTAGAATAATTGCAAGATCAGTTGCTGTTTGAGCCTGTTTACCAGGAACAATTTTCTAGAAGAAAGAAAGACGTCATAACCCTTCTTCTAGATGTAAATCTCAATCTCAATCACCGAAGCTACATCACAACGGCGAAAGTTCGGCCTTGCTTGACCGGATCACTTGGCAGCAAGCGTGTCTCTAATGCTAAAAATATTATATTCAGTGTATGCCACTTAGCTGTGATTTATGATGGGCGGGATTTGGTATTGAGTGTGGTTGTGTGTGGTGGTGGGTTTTGCAAAAGTTGGCAGCAAAGTCCCAACTCACCCGATTCTTGTGATCAACCTAACTCTATAAGCAATCTTTCCCATGTCCCGCGGAAATATTAAACGACGGGCCAGTTTACTTCTCCCCCCGCAAAACATAAAGGCTTGCCAGCCCGGAGAACCCATGAAATTTCTCCGTAACTATTAGTATTTACCAAACCTTTATGGTATTTATCATATTTCGAGCTGTATTTGTCAGGTTTAAATGTGTTCAATGCTCAAAACCCTGGACCCTTGATCACACTCATTACGTCATACATATGTAATATTCTAACATTTGGACCAATCATAAATTAGGGCAGTTAAACTATGGGTTAACTTTGTCAAGGCCTGTAAATGTAGGATGATTCGTAGTCTTTCTTATACACCAATTAGGTATTGCATGCGCACCCTCCAGCATATATATGTACAAGTGGTCACAAAACCACCATACGCAGCCATTAGAAAATTGGACACAACAATACGAAATATGTAAAAGAATGCCGTAGAGCAGTAGAGCAGCGCTACTTTTTCTCTATTCAGATTTTCCAATGTGGCTTTTCACTTGAGTTTGAGCAGAGTAGTTTATGCCGTTAATGATATACCTGTACAGGTTCTTTAAGTCCGATGGAGTAGGTAGGAAAAATAAGAGAGATTGTAAACGTGACCGGTGCGCCATGACCAAAAAGAAAATGAAAAACTATGGATGAAATATAATGACCATGATTTAGAAAATACGAACGATCCATCTTAGAGGAAAAATAGTAAAGCATTCAGCTTCAAACAAAGCTACTATTGATAACTGGTCTTTCATTTTATTTTTAAAACAAAAGTTTGGGTAATATATGGGTATTATCTAAAGTACTATGGCTGGTTTGTTATCAAAGAAACTCTCGAAATACCAGCTCACTTGAGGTTAAGTTTAAGCGGTTGTAACGTATCAGAAATCTCCACCCTCGGAGTTTAAAAAATATGCCCATAGTTTCAATCTTTGAGAATCAGCATTGAAGTCCAAGCAGTCCTGGATTGTTATAATTTACTACTTTCATGTATTGTTGTGTTTTATATGCTTTTAGGATACAGTAACTATTGAGTTACATCTGAGAAGAACCTGTCGCTGCAATCGGAATTAAATTCCGTTTTTCTACGTTGAGGTTATTGAAACTATTAAAATTGATAGTTTGTAACTACCAGTACAATGCAGGAGATATCAAACGGCATCAAGCAGTCATCAAGTTAGTTCTAGGTATTTCCAAAAGTAATTCAGGTTTGTGATATGGTGTTGGAAACGACTTACCAACAAGAGAAATTTTAACAAAGAATGCTTTTATTAAGTCTTAATAGGCTGTGTTATGATGATTGTTGTTGAGAAGTTGAAACTATATGAAAAGTCTTTGATTAGAATGTTTGAAGTTAGAACGACATTGAGATATTACCAAGACCATGCCTTATCCACTTTCGAGGTCTAGACATTCTTGATACGGTATAAGATACTCAGAAAAACACATGATGGTATAAGTCCAAAAATGTTGTCTGGTGCTCACTCAGCCCGCGTCACACACAGTTCAAGCAAAATTTGAGCTAGCTTTGAGAATGCTTAACCGTACAGACTTCCCAGCTGCTCAACATTTAATTGCTAAATTTTGCTTTCAATAACAAAGTGTCTTGTATCTTGGTTTGTATTGTAACCTAAGTTGTCTAGTGTTGAATTATTACACGGATTCCCAGGAAGAACAAGGTGTAGTTTCTGAGTTTATTGCTTCAATTAATGCTGTTCTAAAAAGCTTAGCCTGTACCGCAAGTACAATTGCAGTTGTAGAAATAAATAAATTCAAGGCGGAGTGTGTTTTTAGCCAGATGTGTACCAAATGCTTAGAGGTGATGCCCCCACGTAGCCAAGTTGACTGTAACCTGGATACAAGTCTCAATCAATCGAAAATAACTCCTCAATTACAAGATTAGAGAGTATCTATTTGCTATATTATTGACCATTCCAAAACTACGCAATATCAGAATATTATATATTGGGTACACGGAAATATGAGAATACACTCTTATACTTGAGGATGAACCAGGTTATTCTTGCTAAAACAAAAAGCAGGTATGCAAGCCAAGTTTTCATCTTTTTTTATTTTTCGAAAACCTGGAGCAAGACTATTACATCAAAAAAAAGTTTAGCCTAAATTAAATTTTTGCAAGGTTAAAGAATTTATATAAAAAATGAATCAAGCCTTTTGTATTAGACCTTGGGATCACCTGGGATCAATCACAATTATATCCAATTACAACACTTGAACCTTAAAAAAAGAAACATTACTTGTAACCACAATAATTCCGAATTAGGCTGAAAATAATCTGACTGGAATCATGGATTTTCTTTGTTATTGCTCTACAATCTCTTCGACTGATTAAGTTTATGAGTTTGAAATAAAGCAACGTACCGTTTTTCAATCGATTATTCTTTCACTGCTACAACAACTACCCTGGGTGCCAAGGTCTGATATTTTGCATTAAGATCAACATCAGTTAACTATAAGATGAATTAAAGCAGAGTCTATGAAACTATTATACCAGGATACAGTGGAGACAGTGGATACAGATATATAGGCCCTATATTAAAGAGGCCCAATTAGATAAAAATGAATAAAACAAAGAAAATGAAAACGAGGGCCGAAAAACTAACAAAAAATTGGGTCGTATCGAGATATTTCTAGTGTTCTTGGAATAAGATAGATATCTACAAGTATAATATAGATTAAAAGAAGTAAGCATTGTCTATAAAATTATTATATCCGAAGACAAGAGATATATAAAAAGAGACTCAATGATAAAATGAAAGAGACAAGAAAAAGAGAGAGACGAAAAACACAAAAACTTTTTAAGATGGTATCAAGATAGAAGGGAAAAGAAGAAGAAGAAGAAAAAAATGTAAGTTCAGAACTTAAAGAGCCTGAGCAAGAACAGAGTTGCCAGAGACAAGACCAGGCTGGCTCTGCTCCAAAAACTTGAGCAGCTCAATCACCTTGTTTCTAATCTCAGGGGTCTCAAAAGGCTTCTCGCTAGGGTCAAGCTCGCCATCAACGCCACGAGAAGCAAGCTCGGCAGCAGCAGCCTGCTCTTGCACAAACACGCCAGCGAAAATTTCAACAAGGCGCTCACGCATGCTGATGGTGGTGGCCTCGTTGGTGCGGACAAGCTCGACAAGCAGCTCGAAAATGGGGGTGTTCTCTTCCATGCCGGCAGTAAGGGGCAGGTGGCTCAGGAGGATAGGAACCAGATCGCTGACAGGCATGCTGGCGGGGTGCTTGAGGGTCATGCGGGCGACAGCACCGCAAGCGTTGGCAAGACTGCGGGCATTGTTGTCATCATTGCTCTCAGCCACACTCTTGAGCAGTCTCTGAAGGCGGGCAAGAATGGTAGAGTATGAGTTGGTGATGGTTTGGGCATCCTCGCTGTAGTAGCTCAGGATTCCCACACCGTAGGTCGCGTTGCTGCGGACCTCAATATCAGAGTCGTCAAGGCGGTGCACCAGAATCTGCAAGAGGGTCTCGGTGAAAGGAGTAACCTCAGACTTCATGCCAGCGCAAATCTCAGCCAGTGAACCGACAGCAGAGGCACGCTCAGAAGCGCTGTTGCTAGAGCAGAACTTGAGAATGGGCTGCGAGAAGGTAGGGAAGAGTGATCCGAACACAGAGCCAAGGGTAGCAGCAAGCTGAACAACCACGTCCAAAGCAGAGTCAATCAAAACCTCGTCGTACTCAGAAACCTCAGCAGCCTCCAATTCCTGCTCGTCATCAGCGTCGCCGATCTGAGTTCGGTGCTGTTTCTTCAACAACAAAACAAGCTCAGTGGCCAACATGTTGAGGTTGTCAACGTTGCCCAGAGCACGAGGGCCAATGGTCTTGAGACCATCGGTGATGCGGTCGCACATGGCAATAGCAACAACGCGCTCAGTCTCGGTCTCGAAACCACCAAAGGTAGCATCACGGACACTCTTGCCAACAGCAGCAGTAGTAGGGTTAGCGTGGTCCTCAACAGGGAAACCAGGGGTCCACTCAGCACCCTCAATCTTGGCCCACGTAATGTAAGCTCTCCAAAGAGTGTTGATCGTAGACTTGCGGATGCCGTCAGCAAAGTGCTCAGCGTTGTTGACCAGGTATCCAATAGCCTTATTGACATCAGGGAAATTCTCCTTGCAGGCCTCCAAAAGGTCGCCAAGAGTATCGGTAGCGTACTCCTTCTCAATGACAATGTCACTGGAAACGTGCAGCTGATCCATAAAGTCCTTATCATCGGCCTCTCCAATCTCCTCGTCATCGCCATCGAGGAGTTCCTCAAGTCCACCGAACTCCTCCTGGTCAAGGCAGTTGTAAATCTCAACCAGCAGCTTTTCAGCAAAGATAGTAAAGTCAGAACCGTAAAGTCGGGCAAGAGTTCCAACAAAAATGAAACCGCACTCCTTAAGCTTGGAGTTCTTGGAAGCCATGCATCTGTAGGCAGCCTCAACCAGGGGCTCAGCAAAAGGCTGGAAAGTCTCCTTGCCAACGGCAACGGCAATAGTTCCCAGAGCGTCAATGGAGTTGGCACACAGGACAGACTGGACATCGGTCAGCTCCTCAATGTTGCTGCTCAAGCCAGCAAAAGGCTCGAGCGTGCTGATGGTCTCAGAGAAGTAGGGCAAGAAGTTCTTGCCAGCAGCGAAAGCAGCGGAGGAAATGGCGGCAATGATAGAGCCCTTGAGGCCCAAATCATTGGTGTTGTGGAGGAGATGCAGAAGCTTGGGGACAAGAGTGTTAATGTACTTGTCAGTAATGACCTGGCGGTCCATGGCCTCAAGAAGAGCGTCAAGAGCCGAGCAGGCGTGCTTGCCAACCTTCAAGGCAGTGGCAGTGTCCATAATGTTGAAAACAAGGGGAAGGAGAACTTCATGCTCAGAGCTAATGATATCACGGAGTTCAGTAGAGAGGTGGTAAAGAGCCTGGAGGGCGCTGACCTTGACGGTGAGATCGGCGTCGTTGAGACCCTCGACGACACAAGGAAGAATGCTAGAGATTTGAGTGTTGATGAAGTCAGGAGCGCCTTCAATAGAAACAGCAAGTGCCATGAAACCGGCCTTTCTGTCAGCAGGGTCAGCGGACTTGAGGTACTTGGGGAGGGTATCAAGCAGGGGAACCATGACCTGGGAGGGAGCGAGGTTGGCAGACATGTTGTCAATGAGCTGGAGAGACAAACTGGCGGCAGTGGCATCTTCATCATCCTCATCGTCGTCATCGAGATCCTCAGGGTTTTCACGGTACTCATCGGCCAGAATCTGGACAGCCATGGCAATCATGACAGATCCAAGCTTCAGGGCCTGGACACGCATCTTCTTGACTCTGACGGCAGTGATGACAAACTGCAAAGCAGGGAGACGGAACTCGTCAGCCAGCTGCTTCTCGCTGATAATGTTGTGGATCATAAACGTCATGAGATCACCAAAGTGATTAGAAAGGAGAGAGGACTCGGAGTTGAGGAGAATGCTAAAAACGTTGAAAACCTGCAAAGCAAACTTTTCATCGTTGGAGGTGATGACCTTCTTGAGGACCTCGACCATGGCGGGGATCAGAGTGCGGTATGCCTCAATGATAGTCTCGGTGTTGTCGTCGACCTCAGCGGTCTCCAGGTTGTCAGCAATGCAACCAAGAGCCTCGACAGAGGAAACGCAAACCTGAAGAGACTCGGCATCGTTAATAGTTTTGCTCAAGAGCTCCAGAATAGTAAGAGTCTTGTCCATCAAGGGCTCAAGCTGGGCCTCGAGAAGAGTGTAGAGAATGTAGACAGAAACCTCACGCTCAGCGACAGCAGAGGAGGTGGCAGCTTGGTACAAAGCAGGGAGGAGCTCGGGCCAGGTACCCTCTTCAACGTCGTACTTAGCAATGGCCGAGATCACACGGGAAGAAGTGTGTCTGACCAAGGAATCAGGCTCGGCCAATGTGGATGCCAGCAAGGAGCCCTTGATCTGGGTCTTGGTCTCAGCCTGGATCTGCTCCTCGTCAAACCATTCACGGGTAATGATCTTTCTGGCCTCAACGCCGGCAAGCTGGCGGATGGTGGTCTCAGGATGCGATTGAAGGATATGAACCAGCGCAGGGATAATCAGAGGACTGGTGTAGAAGTCCTTCTGAAGGGACTCGGTTGCCTTCTTGATGGCATCAGTGTCAGGTGCAGAGATTTGCTGCAGAGTAGCAACAAGGTTGTTGACGAATTGCTGATCCATTGTGAAGTAGTCTTCTCGAGTACTAGACAGTGGAAATCTAAGGAAGAGAAGAAGAAAAAAAAAGGAGAAGAGTAAGGATCAAAAATACTTCCTTTTATGTTGTAAAAAAAAAATTTTTTTTCCTTTTCACAATGTAGTTATGAACGAGGTCATTTCGTGGTTAAGCCTGTGGGTTAAACGTTTTTTTTACGCCCATAATAAGGTCTAGGTTTGTTGCCATTGATCCAAAACCCAAAAAAATTTCAAAACTTGACATTTTTGATTATGATCCCAGGACGGTGCTGGCGTCATGATTTGGCTGGTTAGGAAATGTATCAAGCAGGCCAGCTGGCTTGAGCAAGTTCAGGTTCAGGCCAAGCGCCATGTCACTCTGCCGTCACGGTCTAGGAAACGCGGCCAGGTCGGGTCAGCTCCTACCCGCAAACCAAACCGTCAGGTCATCACCACCGAGCCAGCTGAGCTTGAATTGGATCTGAACAATCTCGGTCAGAAATCGTCTTTTGAAAAAAGCTCGGTTTTGAGCTCGGCTTCCAAGCCCTCCAGGTCTATTCTGGATCAAGTGTTTCAAGACACTGGGCATAACAGCGTCGTCGCTCGCACCACCCAGACGCTCGGCCTTAAAGACCGAGTCTACCCACTCACCGCTTCAACCTCCATCCCCGCTGTCACTGCCGCCCACGAGATTCACGGCGTGCCGTCCTTCTTAGTTCAATACGCATACACTCTCAAATTTCTACAATCCACGCCAACCGCCTACAACTGCAAGTACTTTACCGCCTACTACCTTCCGCCCTGGCACTTTCTCTCGCTCGCCCGCAAGTCGCGGCCCGCGGTGCTCTCCACTTTTTCCGCTGGCGCCGAGTTCAACGGCGGGGACGGCAAGCCCAGCGCGTCTGGCAAGTCTCGCAACCCCATGTCGTACGCCTTTGCCCGCAAACACATTACGCAGCGCACCCGTGACACTCTTTGGGCTTCAATGCAACAAAACCCAGACTCTGTGGACGGGTTATACATGTTCCGGTCACACTTTTACCCCGTTGATTCCGAACTAGCTGAATTCCAAGTGCATGTGGACGAGCTTGTGAAGCGGGCAGGTGCGATGGCTCGAGCTGGGCCGCCAGCTGAGCCACGGTCAAAGGGGAAAGCGAAAGATAAAGGCCTGGGGTGGGTTGATGATTTTAATAAGAAGGTGAGGTGGAATGTGATTGATACGCTGTGCAAGAAACGGTTGACGCCGCCTGTGCCCCGACTTCCAGCTGGGACAGGGCTTGATTGGCGTGTTGGTGGGCCATAGACTTTCTATTTATTGCATTATCTGAAGAGGAAGGGATCACTGGCCATCAGCAACTCCAACAAGGCTCAGATTCATATGACCAGATATGCATTACACTTCACCACCAAAAGACCCAAATTGAGATCTTAAAGCAATCTTAAGACAAGGCTTTTTGAATATTATTGAGTGGAAATGTTTTTCTGCTGTCTACTCAAGTCTGTAACGCATTTCCACAGAATAGAAAACAACAGGCACAGCAATCGATCTCCCACCAGTCAATTGCAAACAATTTCATAACCTCAGATGTATTTATATCACTCACTTCTAATTACAGTGCAAAGATATTTGAAAGGTTCCACTAAAACTGAGCCCAGTCTGGCATGCCCGTCTCAAACCTCTCCCCATCCCCTTCTTCACCACCAAAACCACCCTCTTCATCCATAAACGTATACCTCATCGCATGCAAATATATCCTCATCTTATCCACAGACCCCTCTTCGTCTTTATACAACTTGGCCCCACACTCTTGACACCTTTCAGCCAACTCAGATTCGCGTTTGCTGGATTCAAGTGTATGTTGGAGATGTTCAAATTTTTGTTTAAGAAGGTCTAGTTGTTCCTCTTTGCCGTTTTGGCTGTTGTTATTGTTGTTGTCTGTATGGTGGTCAGCATTAAGGGCCAAGTACTGTCTCAGCGCAGTCGCAAACGCGCTATAGCCGTCTCCTTTATACACGTCATCATTCTCAATAGGGTGACCTAACGCCGCTAAATGTTTTCTGATTTGGTGGGTGCGGCCCGTGGTAGGTGTGCAGAGGACCAGGCTGGTATTGTGAACTGGGTTGTGTTTGAGGAGTTTGAAAGATGTAGATGCTATTGTGGAAGTGGAAGTGGAAGTGGAATTGGAATTGGAAGTGGAAGAAGCAGATGTTAATGCTAGTGTCGAGCTGAGATCAGCTATGAATTTGGGGAAACCAGCTGTGAACTGTGTATTGTAAATCGGGTCGTTGCATTCAACGGGTTCTCTGCTTACAAAGTTAGCAGGGTCTGATATCATTTCAAACACACTTAATTTTCACAAAATCATGGCCATAATCATGGTTTGAAAAACGACCAACCATTCATACTAGCCATGGTCAAACTGTCATGGACATGAATGAACCCAGTAAAACAAGCAGACAATAAAAAAAAAATATAAAAGAACTTACTCTGGAAACGCTCCTTCCACCAAAGCCACATACTCTTTCCTGACCCGTTTATCTCTCATTCTTTTCTGCAAGATACCTGCTTTCGCGCTCGTTTTAGCCAAGATCAAAATGCCAGACGTCAGGCGGTCAAGTCTATGTGTTGCTTATCTCTCCGTGTTAGCACACCACGCTTCACAAACACACAATCAGAGAGGGTTGGTCACAAAAACAGAAAAAAGAACTCACCGTACACTTTGTACCCGCCCTCAGTCTCAATCACTTCAGTTAGACTGTTTTTAATGTACCGCCCAGTTGGGTGTACCGGCACGCCTGCTGGTTTATTAATGACCAGGACATCGTCTGTCTCTTTGATAATCTTAATCTCGCCAACCCCTTCTACCTTACCTTTCACATCTTGAGCGACAACCAGTTCACCACCACCACTTTGTTCTAGCAGCTCGTCCGCTCTTTTTGAATACTTTGATGGATTGAAATGAGGACACACGACGGGAGGTTCATGGACATGTCCTCCCACTTCAACAATGTCTCCGCTCTGAAAGGTTTCGGCCAAGGCCATGGGGCCAGACAGTTTGATCTCTGGAAGTGAGCGGCCTTTGTTTCGAATCAGTTTTAACGTCTACATAAAGGTATTAGCATCACTGTACCCACCAGTCATAGCACCACACATCAGCACCAACTCTGTGGATCAAAGATATTTATCAACAACCCCCAGATCAAAATCTCTTCTAACTTTGATCATCAGAGCTCTCCAAAAATAACAAGCATCTTAGACACCATCAAACATTGACCACTAATATGTTGACCCACCCTCGATTGTGAACTTCAAATGTTTTTAACATACCCTTGTTTCCAAGTTGGCCAGTTCACTGGTCACGACCTCGTCCACCCGTCTTCCAATCCATCTCTGTTTACAAAAGATTGATCTCAGAGAGTGGTAAGGATGGACTTTGCGTAGACCTTTTTCGAAATAGTAGATTGATGACATACTTTTTTTATGGTCTCTGTACTGTGCAACCACAGATCAAGCTAATTATAAAAGGGTGTATGATCAAACAGCCATAAAATTGTGGTTGTGAAAAGTAAAAGAAACGATGGTTTTTCCAAAATCTACTTAACGGTCAGATCAACGATCTACAATGAATTCAAAACTCGCTCTCTTTGAGACTTTTAAAAAAAAACCGCTCGGCGGATGGGGGGAAAAAAAAAAGTAATATACAACACTTTATTGATACTAGACTATAATAATGCAAAGAGTCCGTTGAGGACCTTGAAGAGCCAGACTTGTTTTGAGTATGGCCATGTACCTTGATTGGAGTAAAACAGGCAAAAACGGGCGGAGGACGAGGAGGGGAGGGAATTATGAAGGTGACCAGGATGACAACGGAATAAATAAATAAACCAGAAGGAAAAAAATGAATCAAAAAAAAACGCAAAAAATAGCAAAACCAAGATCATTAAGCAACAACGAGTTGATGTTGTTAGCCATAAAAACAAGTCATTAAAAACATAACTACTCAAGTTATTATTTGGCCACAATAGTGGGCAACTTAAAACTTGAGCTTTCTGGGGACCTCCCAGGTGTTCTCCTGGTTGGTAAAGTGGCCGTAGGAGGCGGTCTTGAAGTAGATGGGGCGGGCCAGGTCGAGGTCACGCACAATGACACCAGGACGGAGGTCAAAGTTGTTGCGGATAATCTCGACAAGCTCCTCAGAAGACTTTTCAGAGGTACCGTAGGTGTCGACAAAGATGGACAGGGGCTCGGCGACACCAATGGCGTAGGAGAACTGGACCAAAGCACGCTTGGCCAAACCAGCGGCAACAAGCGACTTGGCGACCCAGCGGGCAGCGTAGGCAGCGGATCTGTCGACCTTGGAGAAATCCTTACCAGAGAAGGCACCACCACCGTGAGCACCCCAACCACCGTAGGTGTCAACGATAATCTTGCGGCCAGTGAGACCGGCATCACCCTGGGGACCACCAATGACGAAACGGCCAGAGGGCTGAATGTGGTACTTGGTGTTGTTGTCCAAAAGGTTAGCGGGGATGACCTTCTTGACAATCTTGGCGAGAATCTCGGATCTCAGGTCCTCGGTAGAAATGTCATCAGAGTGCTGGGTGGAAATGACGACGGTGTCGACACGGAGAGGGACACAGGCACCGTTCTCGAGCTTGTACTCGACAGTGACCTGGGTCTTGGTATCGGGTCTCAACCAAGCAAGGGACTCATCGCGGCGGGCAGAGGCAAGAGCGGCGTTGAGCTTGTGGGAGAGAATGACAGTCAGGGGGAGGAGCTCCTCAGTCTCGTTAGTGGCATAGCCAAACATGATACCCTGGTCACCGGCACCGAGCTCCTCAAGGGCCTTCTCGTAGTGGAGACCCTGGGCAATATCGGGGGACTGTTGCTCAATGGCGACAAGAACGTTGCAGGTCTTGTAGTCAAAGCCCTTCTCAGAGTGGTCGTAGCCAATGTGCTTGATGGTGTCACGGACAATCTTTTGGAAGTCGAGCTTGGCAGAGGTGGTGATTTCACCAAAGACCATGATCATACCAGTCTTGGCGGCGGTCTCACAAGCGACCTTGGAAAGGGGGTCTTCCTTGAGGCAGGCATCAAGAATGGCGTCCGAGACCTGATCACAGATCTTATCGGGGTGACCTTCACCGACAGACTCTGAGGTGAAAAGGAAGGTTTCCTGAGGGGCAGCAGCAGTCATGATGATATTTTTTGTGAGTTTGATGAGGGAAGAGAGAGAGAGGGGAGGGAAGACAGAAAGTAGTTTGTCGAGAAAGTTAAAAATGATTTGAGGGAGAACGGGCCTTTATATAAGTTTGTTGAGTGAGAGAGAGAGAGGTTATAAGAAGAAAAAAAATTTTTTTTTCAGTATCCAGATACGGCAACATTATGAATGTGATTTACTTTTTTTTTAATTTTTTTTGATTTTCTACCATAATAAAAAACGATGGGATAAAAGGTGTCTTAAAGTGAATGATTTGGTCGTTATTATCGTTTATGTCGACAACACACCAACTATACCATATCATATCATAAGCCTATATATATGGATCATCAATGACCTGCAGTTCAAAAAAAAGACCATAGAGATTTCACGATGTACATGTTAAGATATCAGTTTGACAGTTAAAGTCATCAAAACAAATCACCATCGTTGCTTGTAAAAGCACTGGGATTGGACAACTAAATTATTAACCTGTACCTTTTCTTTAAACTGTGCACGTTCATTTATTTATTATCCACGTTTTGTATTGCTCAAGTGTTTTTGGCTCTCTCTCTCCTTATAACTTTTACTTAGGCCCTACCAGTCAAGTACTGCGTGAGATCTTATATATCTCATCTATGAATCCATTAGGGACAGAACAGATTTTGTTGAGTTTTCATATTACGTAACACTACATACATTTGATTTTAATCCAATCAAATCACACCTACTCCCATTGCAATTTTTCATGTGACAATTCACCACCCAATGATGTGATTTACCGTGATAATATCAATTGTCCTACTACTACCTACTATCTTCGCTTATGTACTCGCTTAGTTAATATTATTAATCCCACCCAACGTAGTTCCGTCCAATTACCCGGAACACCTTCACCTCACCGCTCTTCAAATCGTTCAACCGATAGCTCTCCGATTTGATCTTACCTCCGCTGCTGCTGCTGCTACTAGTTGATGAATTCTCAGGCTGTTCAAACACCTTGATCTTGCGTTTAGATCCGTCCCATTCTGACACAATGCCAACATGAACTCCTCCTCCTGCCTTGCCGTCAGCCCCGCTACCGCTGCCAGGGCCAGCAGGGCTGGATCCAGCACCACCAGTACCAGCTTCAGAGGTATACTTGGTATGCAAACTGCCCTTGTGCCCCTGGAATCGAGCACCCCGGAACACAACAATGTCGCCACGTCGGATCTCGTCATAGTGCCGCTCGCTCGCATTGGCCAGGTTCTGGTACAAAACAGCGCCGTACGAGCGGTTACCAACGGGAGGTAAGAGACCGCTACCTACCTTGTTTAAAACACTAGGCACAAACGTACCAGGTGCCATGGACTGACCTGCCATCTGCTGCGACACCTCTGCAATCCTGAGCCCGTAGTCCCCGTACACTGCTTCCAACTGGTCTTGTCTTAAAAATGGTGGAGGTGCCTCTACCCGCTGCTGGAAGGACACATACCCGTTGTCGCGGTTGAACTCAACAGTCACAATAGTCTGCGAATAGTCGGGGAACAGCACGTAAATGTCTCTCACCACGTAGTTACGACCGCCTCGTTTCCAGATCTCACTTTCTTCCACCTCGTATAAAACGTCCTTGCGGGCAGCAACCGCAGGAGGAATGCCGCCGCTCGCTAGCCACCACTGTGTCCCGCTCTGTAAATCAAACTCGACAGCATGAGTCTGTTCCGAGCCATACGTAAATGACGAGCCAGTGGCCGCTGGGATCAATTCATGCGACGTGCGGCTGTACCGCTGTGTTGTGCTGCCTGATGTAAGGCTGCGTGAAAGACTGGGTGCTGGCGGTTGTGGAGCGCCCATACTCGGTTCTTCAGGGATAGAATCAGGATGCGAAGCTGGTGCTGCTACTGGAATCGGTACTGGAGCAGGAGCTGATGGAGGTGGTGGAGGTGCAGCCCGTTCAGGGTGTCCTCTAGCTGCCGGTGACAACGGAGCTGCCGTAGGAGGTGGTGGAGGAGGAGCTCTTTGACTCGCTGATCTGTTCAACATGCTTGGCGGAGGCACCGCTGGCTCCGTCATCGACAACACCGGGTTCAAATCCGTATCCTCATCGGCCTCGTATCCAGTCACCTCTGACGATGACTCGCCCGGCTCCTCCAGCGCGCGTCTCGGCTCCGCAGGTGGTGGAGGTGGGGGTGCCGGCATCGCTGGTTCCATCGAATCGGTTCTGCTCATATTCCTAGCATGTCCAATCGGTATCGGGGGCGCCGCAAACGACGGGGACGCCATTTCAAACGTAGAGGCTCGAGAAGCAGCCTTGGGAGAGGTAACTACTGGTGGTGGAGGTGGGGGTCCGCGTGGACTTAGCGGGCTGAAGGGGCCAGGGCCAGTGCTCGATGGCGACATAGGCACTGGCGGGATCACGCTGCTGCCGGCCACATACGACAATCTGTTGGCCTTTGTATCCAGATCAGTTCGAGCTCGAGCTGGCGGCGAGTAAACTGACGCTGACTGGAAGCTTGTATCCAAAGCCTGGCGGTTATCTTCTGACTCGGTTCGCTCATCGTCGCCCAGTTCATCTGTTTAATTAGTATTGTTCTAGTTTCACAGTAATAAACTCACCATCTACAACTTCGTCATATTCCATCACAGAGTCTCTGGCTCTCGTCTTGGACCTTGTTCTTTCCCGCTTGGGCTCAGGTGCTGCCGGCGCAGACTGGGGTTCTGGAACTATCTTGTTAGCTACATTCATTTGCTGCATGATCCACTCACCACTTGTCTTGATACTGTTCTTTCGTACAGGAGGAACGGGTGGAGGTACTGAAACAGGTTTAGGTGCCTGCTGCTTAGTATCAGACCAAGCACCGGTCGACTCATCTGACTCCGAGTCATCTCGATGCGCATCAATCACCGAGGTCAGCTCTCTGTTAGCCGCAGGTGGGGCACTTGTCTCCACTGGAGACTCGCCTGGCGGTTTAGGAGGTGGTGGTCGGGGTTGAGGAGTAACCGACTCGTCTTCTTCGTCTTCCTCCAAATCGCTAGGTGTCGCAATCTTGGCAGGCGGTTGCGGTGTGGCAAACGGCAGAATCGGAATGGGCTGAGGACGAGGCTCGACATCTTCTTCCTTCTTCTTGGCCTTCTTGACGGGAGCAGCCGTGGCTCCGGGCATGCCGCCAAATCCGCCAGGCATAACCATTCCAGGCATGCCCATTCCAAGGTGCATACCCATGCCACCAGAAATCTTAGCCATGCGCTCACGCAGTGCAAGTCGTCGAGCTTCTTCTTCATCCTCTTCGTCTTCATCATCTTCTTCCTCTTCTTGTTCTTCTTCTTCTTCTTCTTCCTTCTCCTCCTCTTTAGGCTCAGGATGATGTACAGAGGCGGGAGACAAGATACTGGGAATGCTCTCAGGTACTGATGCCAAAGGAGCTTCTTGTGGCTCAGCAAGAGGACTAGTAACCGATTTCATGGATCCACCTGTGAATGTAGCATCGAGTTCAGGCGACTCCAACGACTCTCGTCGATTCGACTTAAGCGATCCCCCAGTTTCAACTGGTTCTAGCTCACCCTCGCTCGGCTTTCTGACTTTGGATTTGGTCTTCTTCTTGGTAGCCAAAGCTTCTGCCCGCGCAGCTTCCGCCGCTTGCTGCTGCTGCAACAACTTGATACGGTCTTTCAAACTGACGTTGGGCATAGCCTTCTCCTCCTCACTTTCGTTGTGATCGTTATAGTGGACGATTTCCGACGCTGGTACCTGAGGAGGTGGCGAGTTGTGTCGTACCTGTTTAGGCACGGACGGGATCTGCGGGACATATGAGTTAGACGGGGCTGCGTAAAAGGTCTTCTTGGCGTATGAGACCGGCTTGGGCTGCGCAAACGGGGACGGAGCCACATCCGTAGACGTGTTGAAAGCCGCAATGCGGTCCTGGAACGCATTACGTTTCCGGGGTTGCTCCGTTGAACTAGCAGTGACGGGTGACTTGAGTTCAGGACTTGAACTTGCCTGCATTTCAATGGGAGCGGGAATAGGTACAGGTGCAGGAACAGGCGCAGCAGCTGGGGCGGCCGTTTTTTGCTGGGCAACGGGAACCGGCTTGACGTCTTCAAAATCGTCCTCTTCCACCTCCGGTGCTGCTGGGGCCGGTGCTGCTACTGGCTCATCTGCAATTGACTGCACAAAAGTTATCGGGAACAGGCCGGACTTGAATTGGCCCGTCTTGGAGTCTGTATAGCTGCCAGAGTACCACTCTTCGTCCTCCACAACGTCGACTGTAATGACTTGGCCTGTGTTGAATGTGAGATCATCAGGCTCCTCTGATTCATAAGGGTACAAGGCCCTCACTTTGAATGGGGGTTTAACCATGGCTTAGGATCTCGAAATGAAGAAACGATGGCAACAGAATTCGTCTCTCTCTTCAGACAGTGCGGTTTAATTGACCAGAATTGAATTCCTCACCAAGAAAAGAATTGAAAACAAAAGCAGAACAATGGAAGCAAAATAGAAAGGAAAAAATGTCTTTAAGAAAAAAAAAAATAATTAAAGAAGAAAAAAATTAAAAATTTAAACAAAGATTTGTGTCTGAATGGAAATAGAGAAGGGAATTCTGACTGGGCGTTGAAAACGACCCAAAACTGGCGGTTAATGTGTTGTTTTTCAGTTGCACTGTGTGGCGCTCTGTGTGGGGCACTGGCCAGGGTTAGGCCATGTACGAGCCAAAAAACGGCCGTCAGATCAAACCAACCTGACCGAGGGACTAGAGACAGACCAGAAACTAGATGTAAAAAAATATGTATTAATTATGAACTAGATTAGCGCTGTTGTAAGTTGTATATGCAAGTTTTATCAGATTTCGTTGAGCACAAAAGCACAAACGGTGTGTTGCGACCAGCTTCTTTGGCCAGAGCAGCTTGGATTTCCATAAGGTACCACTTCTGCGAGGGGGAAAGACCAACCACTCGGCGGCGCCATTCATCGGGTTGCACTGGAGACGTCACTGTAATCGCTTCTAATACTTCGTCCTTTACATCCAATGAGTAAATGGGCGCCGAGGAAAGGTCTTTGATGAACCCAGACACTTTGCCCTTGGCATTGTCTTCAAGCAGCCAGCGGTTCTTCTTCCCACCCTTGATTTTTCCAGATTCGCTCAGAATGACTACATTTTTGTTGTTGTTGACGCCGTCGTCAGACGACGCAGTGCGTGTTGCTCCTCCGTTATCAAGCGCAGTCTTGTCAAAGGCAATTGGGAACTTGGTTTTGTTCATGCTTGAGCCAGAGACATGAGCATGAGTGAGTCTAGGTGAGAACGGCCCAGTGCTGGTAGACGCCTTACTTCGGTCCCGGTCAGATATCATCATGTTCAATTGCGGGACCAGCTCTTCGAATTCCAAATCAATGTCGGTTTTGGTAGAAATGGTTTTCAAGCGTAGTGGTTTGAAAGTGCTTGATGTAGAAAACGAACTCTGTTGTTTGACAATGACGACCCAGTCAATGCCGTCTTTCTCAGCAGTAAGAGTAAGCTCTTCTGTAGACACACAGTTGCTCACAAAGTCGGCCCCTATATTATGATCCCACAGCTTGTGCAAAAGGTTTAAGCACAAAGTCTTGGTATTGGAGACATTGAAGCTGGTAATTAAAACGTCGCACCTGGGCGGGATATTGAACTTTGCATTGTCTTGTTGCGCTGAAGGCACCAGGAATTTCGAGCTCTTCTTGGACATCTTCTTGAGCGACAGGTCACGATATGCAATGAGGTACTCCATGATTTTGTATGAAGGCATTGTGAATCCAACCGCTCGCGCAGGTGGACCTTTATCTAGCGAAGGGTGTCGGAACCCTCGAATTAAACTGTCGTACCGTCCTCCTGCACCAAGGTGAACCCGCTTTTTATCTTCGCAAACCAACTGGAACATGATGCCAGACTTGTAAAATTTAGAGTTGTAGTTACTCAGAGGCGCAAAGTAAATCTTCTTGGTGATGCCCATGTCCATCATATAAGAAATTACCGAGCGGATATTCGCCATTCCGTCGCGCAATGGCTTTTCCAAATCAGACTCGCCCATAAGTTTAAGCAGCTTGTTCTCAGCCTTGTCAATATCATCTCTAAACCCAAAGAGCTCTAAATCATTGAGAGCAGTAGATGACAGTGAGTACTGCGACAGCAGATTGTGTTTGATCTCAGGCAAAGCGGGCCCAATTCCAAACTTGCCAAGTAGCATAAGCGCTGACGACTTTTGGTGGTCCCTAAAGTTGCAGTGTCGAAGAATCGAGTCCAGCACATCAGTATGGTTTATGTAAATAGACACATTTGCGGGTTTAAAGCAAGGAAACAAGTCGATGACCTCTTCCATCACTTTGATAGTCTCAGCTTCATGAAGATCAGAGTCTGTAGAACTCGAAGACACAATGTCAAAACAAATTTCTGTTCTCTTTTTGGGTTGTGTGCCCTTGTTCTTTTCATCAACACTATACACACTGCCAAAATGATAGCACTTTTGAAAGGGTGGTGGCCGCTCTGCGATTTTGCTAGCAAATGGAAGTGTCAGCTCAAAAGGCAATTGAAGAATATTACCCATGGGGTCCATGAGTTTGACAATATTGGGGTAGTCGTAGAGAGTTGAGCACGGGAAAATGGTTGGGCGCTCGTCAGTCTCAACTGCACCATGCCGGCGAAAAACGCGAGTCATGGATTCAACCATTTGAGTGTGCAAGAGATGCAAGCTTGCCGTTTCCAAGTTACTGAACTTGAACCGCCCATACAGCACAGTAGCCGCACTATCCAGCTTTTTCGAGAATAGCGCAGAATAAACCTGTGAAATCCAAGGTGAATCACTTTTGATATCAATGATGCTTTGTAGGGTCTCGCGAATCATTTCATCTTTTTGTGGGGCTGGAATCAACTTCGAATCCAAAAGTTCGCGTGCAGTGGGGCGTCGAGCTGGTTTATGATCTAGAAGTTTGCACACAATCTCTCGCTCGTTTTCATACCTCGTGGTAGAAAAAGCTTGGGGGTAGCGCACATCTACCGTTCTTAAACCACGCAAAATTTGAACTCGCTCCATGGCCGTTTCCATTGGGAAAACCATTTCAAAAAAGATGATACCCATAGAGTACATGTCCACCTTTGCATCATAGTATGTGCTGGTTTCCTTTGTAAGCATTTCGTTTGCAATATAGAGCGTCGTTCCAACTTCGCTTGTCAGGTCCTCGCCAATGTCGGCAGTAGGAGTTACTGCTGTTGATGATAACAAAATATTCTGTCCAATACTCTTGGCTAGACCAAAATCTCCGACCTTGACGTTATGAGCTTGATCAATGAAAATGTTCATGGGCTTTAAATCTCTGTGAATAACTCCTTCGCTGTGGATATGATTCAAGGCTTCCAGAGTCTGGCGGAACAATCTCCAATACTCATCTGGCTTGGCATAAAGACCACCTTTGATCAAATCAGCAAGTGTATGCTTTTCGCAATACTCCATTTGGATAAATAAAGTGCTAGTAGATAAAGGTGCTCTCCTTGGAGGACGCCTGTTAACTGGAGCTCTGACTTTTGCTGTGACTGGCTCATCGTCGTCAGAAGAATAAGCTTCACTTGTTTCTTCAGAGACTTCTGATTCATCCTCACCCGAAGATTCCACCGAGCTATAACCAAACTCGATATCGGGCCCACTATCATCATGCATAGACTGTGACATAAAACTAATTGGCGCACTCAAAGACACATCACTTTGCATGTACTGGCTCTGCGATCGAGAATAAAACGACTGGGAGGCACCTTTACCCTCAGTATCACTTTCTTCTTCATCATCGCTTGTAATTGCAACATTATCTGAGACCAACTGATAATCATCCTCCAGCCACGCGCCAAAGTATCTGACCACATATTGGTGGTTCAGCCGCGATAACAGCCACACTTCCTGCAGAATTGACGCCAGTTTATCGCTTGTAGCATGAATCTTTTTGATTGCATAAAAGCGGCCATCAAGCTTATTTCGCGCTTTGACCACCTCGCCAAATGCACCCTTACCCAGACTGGAACTCTCGTCAAAATCATGGGCATAGCGGGAGTACATGGGGGTGGGCAATACAGCGTCAGTTTTACGGCCAGTGCTGGTACTTCGGCGGGCGCGATTAGTAGAAAGCCGTCGAAATGAGTTATTATTCGAAGATTTGTCAGACGGTGGTTGCAGCAAGGGTCCGGTCGAGTCGTCTATTCTTAGAAACGAGCAAGTCAGCAAATCTAAAGCTGATGATCGCTTTTTAGGAACAGGTCGGAACATGTATGTGAAGAAATCCATGAGACTGCTGGAAAACTCATTATTGTCGAGAAAGTCCTGAGGGGTTTCGTACTGGTTGATGATACTCTTTCCTGCAATCATTTCAGCAAACGCCACACCAAAATTGAAAATGTCGCATTTCTTTGTGACAGTGGCACCTGGTTTCGCCAGCTCTGGTGGCTGCCAGCCGTGCGTAGGAAGAACAATGCGCCGGGCTGTGAATGGGTGCTCTGCATTCATTTCAATCAGTTTCTGTCCATAACAGCAGTGCCGCAGCTTGACAACTGTCTCGCCAATTTCCTTGTTTCGGTACAATGCAATGTTGTCAATATTGACCAGTTTATGAGGCATGCCAGTTTTGTGGATGTACTCAATGGCGTCTAGCAACTGGATCGCCCATGCTTTGGCAATTTTCACACTCACGGTTCCGATAGTGTCAAGTAAGTCGGAAACAGTTCCCATGGAAGAAAACTCAGAGAGAAACAGTAAACGCCAGTTTTTGCCAGGCAGTCTAAACATTTTAGATGCAAACAGTGGTACAATGCTTTCATGATGCATTTTGCGCACAGCTTCGACCTCAGTTTCTAAGCGAAACACTTTCGATTTGCCTTCAGCTGTGATCCAGTAAGGATCGTCAAATTGAATATCAGTAAGAAGCATAGACACATCTGTTGACAATTCCGGTCCGTCTATAACAGGTTTGACAATATAATGTTTTCCGAAAAAGTCAACCTTGGTGGGGATCTTGCCGCAGACATCTTGGAACTCGATGGACGTCCCGCTGGAGGTACGGATAGCAATGACCCGATCAAACTTTGTGAAATCGTCGTCTGTAGAGGTGGATGAGGAGGTGGCAACCTTGGTCAGAGGTGCTGGTGTAGGAGAAGATATCTCTTTGTCCTTTCTACGCCGTAGCTCGTCTTGGACCATTTGATCCAGCATTCGCTCCTCTTCTTTGACTTCCAGCTCTTGTTTCTCGCGCTGGGCTTCTGCCTCAGCTTTGAGTTTTTGTTCTTTTGCCTTGATTCGATTGAGCCGTTGGTCTTCTAAGCTTTCGACGTTGGCCTGAGATTCGTACTGATCTAAAGCTTCTTGCAAAGTTGATGTGATTGCAAAGATCATTTCTTCACCGTTCAGTTCTTTGACGGTATCTTTGACGAGTTTATTGAGATGTTTCACTTGCTGTGGGAGCAAGCCAGAATGCTGAGGGATGCTCACTAACGGGGCTGATTTGGGATATGTAGATGTCATTGTGACTTTCAATGTAAGAACCAGAGTATTGTTGGTGCCTGCCGTTGATTTCAATTTAATTTCAAATGACGGACTGGGTGCTTTCTAGAGAACAGTTAGAGAGTACAAAGAGCAACGATGGGGGGGTAGCATACGTTCCAAGCTGACGGTTTCGCCATATCTTTAAAGTCGCCCATGTAAATGGACTTGAGAGCCTCAACTTCATTCTGCTGAATTTCAAGGAATTCCTGGTCAGCATTCATTGTAAAACAGCCAAAGGGTACGAAGCTGGCGCAGGGTTGGTTTTAAGATAATCGTTAAGTTTGATGTCGTGTGTGTCTGCTTTTGAATTGGGACGGAACCGGCGATGAGTATACGTGGATGGCAAAAATGCTGGAGAGAATCGAAATAGGCCTATGGTCAGTAGCAAGGAACAGTCATATGCAATTGGCAAGGAGTATGTTCAATAGTAGACCACTGAGATCTATGCAGTTGAAACAAAATCTTGAAGTCTTAACTAGAGCAGGTCTCCCTGATGGCGGCGAGGTTAGAGCAAAGCAAACTGATGCAGTTGGATGCAGATACTTACGCTGCTAAGAGTTCAAGGGGACATTGTGCCAGCAGACTTATATAAATGTGTGTTGTATCAGGGTGTTAAAAAAAGGGTAGATAAGAAAGGTGAGAAGAAGAAGTAGGGAAGAGAAAAAAGATCAAAGTTGAAATCCACTGAAGGTGGGAGGTGGACCTTGTGCAGTGGTGACTCGGAAATGAACCAAAACGGTTCGGATAATCAAGCATAACACAACCAGCGCAAATACCGAACTAACATTTGTACGAAAAATATATATGATAAATAGTTCATTACTATGGAGTACCAAACAAACAAGTAAAGATATAACAGACATACAAACTACATCTTAGGCAGAGTGACAGGCGCACATATACCGTCACACAAATAACAAGGGAAATAACCGAAGAACGCAAACAGATGAGGACTCTCTTCCTTCCAGCAGCCCACAAAACGAAACAAAAAAAACTACTCTATTGTCCAATCTCTTTCTCTCTCTGTCACTCACAAAACCTAACCAAGCCCTCCCCAGGCACCTCTAATCCTGCGCGCCAGCTGAATATCCTTCTGCATAATCGTGACTCGCTTCGCATGGATTGCACACAAGTTCGTATCCTCAAACAGGTGCACCAAGAACGCCTCCGCCGCCTCTTGCAGCGCTAAAATGGCAACTGACTGCCACCGCAGCTCGGGCGTACCAGCACCGAGATAGTCAGACACGATTTCGCGGACCTAATACGCAAAAATTAGTCCCTGAACTTCGAACAAGGGGATACTGCAAAACAAAAGGGACAATCAAGTAGTAATACTTACAAGTCTAGCAAACGGCAGCTTGCGTATCAGCAGGTCAGTTGACTTCTGGTACGTCCTAATTTCTCGCAGCGCAACCGTGCCCGGTCGAAACCTGTGCTTTCGTTTTGCTGGTGGAGGGTCTCCGCCTAATTACCCATCGTTAGCACATTATACCCCCTCTCTCTTTTCTTCTCTGACTTCTCTCTTCTGTCTGTTGTTTTTCGACAATTGAGAAAAAAAACTTACCTCGTACTCGTGATGAGCTGTTGCTCCTTACTAACGTTTTTCGACTCGTCGAGGAACCCGACGCAGCTGCGCTTGCGTTCGGGGTGTGTGCTTGGTTTTGGCGTGAGGCGATGAACTTGGTGACCTTGCCGCCTCGCACACCGGTGTCGCCGTGAGTGGACGTTCGTGCCATGCTTTATACAACTAATTGGGATTTGGCAATTAAATGGTGACTGGTTGTGCTATTTGCTTTTGCGAATTGCTCCTCCAGCCGAAAAAGAAAAGGGAATGTTGAGAGTAGTAGTAGTCGCGTTTGTCAAGTGTGTGTGAGTGGTGTTGCAAAGACGGAATAAATAAGCAAAGAGCGTATTGACAGCGTATCTTTGTCGAAGCCTGTACCTATTTCTTCAAAATATTGTAGAGCTGTCAAGCCAGGGCTTTGTAATGAATAGTTATTTGTGGATAGTTAATTGTGTTTTTGTGTTTTTGTAATATTTTGGAGTTGTAATAACCAAGAGGTTCAGAGATGTTTTGGTGTTTTTGTAAATTTTGTTTTTGTTTACATTTTGTTGCGTGGGTTCAAAACTCCCAGTTACCCTGTTTTACATCAAGACCCAAACTGAAAATTTCAAAGAGACGATGAGATCACCAACTAAGGCTTGATCTTGATCTGTTACCGAGACACAAAATCGTAAGCCAAAAATGAGT
This sequence comes from Geotrichum histeridarum, assembly GCA_030566085.1. Lineage (NCBI taxonomy): Eukaryota > Fungi > Ascomycota > Dipodascomycetes > Dipodascales > Dipodascaceae > Geotrichum > Geotrichum histeridarum. Next base: position 127,375 of record JAJMHO010000007.1, read on the forward strand.
GCGACACATGCTGACGACCACCCGCCAGCTTTAGAAGCTGATGTCAAGGTGCCTGCTCAAGAAGACGAGTTTACAGTTGTCTCGCGCAAGAAGAAAAACCGAAAGAACCGCAAGACCTTTGTCGTCAAAGAAAAGACCCTGGAGGACCATCTCCAAGCTCTAGAAGAGTTCAGACAGCAATTAGAAAACTCAAAGGTTTCAAAAGCCATCACGAAAGCGCTGGATATGTATAATACAGAATCGACAATACCTACAGAGAAAGAAATGAAATCAGAAAGCGAGATCAGTAATAATGCAAGTCCAACAAACGAATCAGATAGTAGAACGACCCACAAAGACTCAAACCACACTCCCTTAGCATCCTCAGCACTTTCATCATCATCTGCATTACGTCCCAAGCTTACTTCCATCCGCTGTCTTGCCCTCGGCTCGCCCACCTCCTCCTCCATCGCCCTCTACCAACTCGCCCTCATGCAACTTATCCAAGCACACCTAAACATTTCAAATACAGAGATTTCTATGTGGGATCCTTTATTCAGCGATATGGACACAGAGATGTTCAGTACGCTAGGATATAAAACAGAAGAGGAATACGATAATAGCACTAAAGACAGCACAAAATCAACGCTGGTATACATGATCCACTCACCCCCATCCCTCACCGAATCAATCATTTCAACCGTCGCTCCTCTACCTCCAATCGTTGACTCCGACTCTGACTCAAAGATTTCCACATCTCCCATTCAGACTCGGAGCTCTTCCTACACTGTCTTCATTGGCAACCACCTCCCCAACTACTCACTCCACCATCTCGCTGCTGACCTGGCGGCCAAGTACCCAACTATCAGCCGTGCGTTGTCTCCAAAAGAAGACGGACTAAGGTGGCAGATGGTTGAGATTGAGGATAGCGAGTCAAAAGGAGAAGAGTGGGTGTGGGCTGTCAATGATTTGAGTGTGTATTGGCGAGTATGATATAACCTGGGATCACAAAAATAGGATCACACAAGTAGAGTAAATCAAGACCTATAAAGCCCACACAAAATTTCATCAACAGCAACAAATAAATCAACCCTTTACTCAAGCATTTTTACAATTATTCTGTACAGTTCAAAGTATTCATAGAAATATTAATATTAATCCTCTTCTAAATCATTTATATATAATAAACCAAAATAATCACATAAAAGACAAAATAAAACAATCAAAAATAACAACTAAAATAAAAGAAAACCAAACTCAAGAAACAATTAAAATCAATAATAGCAATACCGCCCCCGGAATTTCTAAAATGACTTCAACTCCATCCAAGATCGATATTTTTTTAAGGGCCCCATAGTTGTAATTCCGTGTATTTTTTTTCCATTCAGTAAATCATTCTTGTTCCCCTTGATATTTTTTTTTGTTGTTTGTTTTTTTAAGCCTTCTCGTAGCTGGCCCAGTTGTCAATGATATGCTTAATCTTCTCACTTTGCGTCAGTGAGTAGACCTCCTCAAAGTACTCCTTCGTCAGCTGGAATGGCTTGGCCGTCAAGTTAGGAATGTATTTGTTGATCAAGTTGGCAGGCTTGACAGCGTTCTGAGGAATCTTCTTGACCAAGAAGCGCTGGAAAGGCTTGACACCGCTGCGCAGGTAAGAACTGTGGAAAGGCACACTGATACCCTTGAGAGGAATAACAGCAAATCCACGCTCAAGCTCAATGGGCTGAGGCTTGGCCAGGGACTTGGCAGAGACCTCAGCAACAATCTCAGTGAGATGCTCCTTGACCTTCTCAACAGGCATGGAAGCCAGCAGCTTGTCAATCTCAATCTTCTGAACCTTCAAGAAGTTCAGCACATTGGTAAGAGTGTCCAGAGCTCTCAAGTCACCAGCAGTGACGTACTGAGTGTTCTCAACATTGTAGTTGACAATCTCCAGTAGCCACTTGGTCTGCTGAGAAATGTGGTCAACAACAAATCGCAGAGCAGCGTCGTCGAAAGTCTTGGAAATACGCGAAGGATTGACAGCGCACATTCCGTAGTTAGAGCGTCCAAGCTCATCTCTAGGCACAGCAACCTGCATGGTCATACCTCTGTAGAAAACAACGTCGACCAAGCTCTCAATGGGCATGACATCACCCAAAGAAGTAAGGGCAGAGTACTCACCGAGAGAGTGACCAGCAAAAGAGCTCTCAGCAGCAACAAGACCCTTGGCTCTCATGTCCTCAAAGGAAGCCTTCTCCATCAAGGTCAAGGCAGGCTGAGTGAACTGAGTAGCAGAAAGAAGACCAGTATCAGACTTGAAAGTGTAGAAATCAGATTCCTCAGTGATTTCCTTGAAAATCTTCTCAGACTTGAGCTGGCCATCGGCACCAATAGACTCGAACATCATGGAAATGTAGTTCTCGCGGATAGCGTTACCCTGGGGACCACCAAAGTGAACAGTGAACTCCTTGGGGTTGTTGCGGACAATGTCGAGAATAGAGAAGCCGTAGTTGGTAAGGAAGTGGCGGTCAGCGCGGTCCCAGACCTCGCGAGCAACAGCACTAGAGTCGTAAAGATCCATACCCATACCTTGCTCCTGAGAACCTTGACCAGTGAAGACGTAGACAGAGTTGGGCTGTTCAACTTCAGCCTGGCCAACGAGAACAGGAACCTGAGTCTCCTTGTTAACACACTCAACCTTGATGATCTTACGACCGTTGATCATACCAGTGTGCTCAAGCTTGACCTGAATGTCATCGTTAGGAAGAACCATTCCGACGAACGAACAGTTGAAAGCACGGACACGAGAAATGTAGTTATCAGCAGCCCAGACCTCAACCAACGAGCGCACAGCAGCAGAAGAGTAGAGACCGTGAGTGATAGTACCATTGAGATCAGCGTACTTGGCAAAGATACGAGAAACGTGGATAGGGTTGTAATCACCGGAGACGTTGGCGTAGGGCTCATTGGAGGAAGGAGCACGGAGGACAAGCTCAGTGCCGGCATTGAGAGGAATGGGGTTCTCGAACTTGATGGGCTGCTCAATGGGAGTACCATTGCGCTCAAGGTAGTCAATAACAGGGTTACCGTGAGACTCATCAGCCTCGTAGTTGACAGTGGCAACCTGAATGACCTCCTTGGTAGGAAGCTCCAAAAGAACCTGACCCTCAGTCTCAACAGAAGAGAAGACAGTCTTGTTCTTGAAGCGAACAAAAGACTCGGTACGGAAAGTAAGAGTCTTGCCGAGCAAGTCGAGAGAAGGATCATCAAGCTGGAACCACTCCTTGGAGCAGAGAACAGCAACATCCTTAGCAGAAGCCAAGTGGACGTTTCTGGGAGTCTCCTCCTTGCGCTGGAAGGTGTTGCCGAAATCAACATAGTCACCGCGGTAGAAGAACTCAGAAGTAACCTCCATGACAGGCTTGCCTTCACGGGAGATAACACCGTTAACCTCAACAATCTTACCAGTATCCTGGTTGACAATGGTGCGGAGAGTGGCAGAAGTGGTGACAACATCGCCCTTCTTCAAGGGCTCAGCACCAGGAGCCATCTTGAAGCCGTTGGACAAGTGCACAAGCTTGAGAATATCACCATCAATGATACGGGGGAAGATGGCCTTGATGATGGCCTTCCATCCAGTAACGATAGCGAAATCCATAGGAGCATAAGTAACCTTACCAGGACGCTCAACGAAAGCCTCGCCGTTGTTGCCAACAGCGTGAACAAAGTCAGCAATGGCCTTGCCCTCAACAGTGACCTTATCACCGCTCCAAGGCTTGGAGACATCAATGTCGGTAGAGAATGGCTCGTTGCCGAACCAAGCCTGCCAGTAGAACTTCTTGATGCGCTCGTTGCGGCCCTCCATGACCTCAGCAATAGGGGCAAAGCCAAACTCGGGTCTGTAGACAAAGAGCAGGTCAAGAGCAGTAGGCTTCTTCTCGACGGTTCTCTCATCAATGAGCTGAACCTTGATGACATCCTTGGCATCCTTGCTAATGGTCAAAACAGTAATGCGCTTGCCGTGAATGAGCTCAGAAACACTGACGCTAAGCTTGTCCTTGGAGTTGGCATTCTGGATCTCAACATTCAAGCCAGCAACAGGAGTGAAAAGCTGGCGGATCTTGTTGGATCGGTGCTTGCTACCCTGGACAATGATATCAGCAGTGAGGAGAGAGTCAAACCAACCAGGCTTGCCAGCAGCAATAAGGTTGATCCAAGTGGGCTCCTTGGGAAGAGAAGTTTCACTGGCGCTAATCTTGTAGGTGACATTGTTGCCCTGTCTGGTAACAAGAACGCTGGAGGCAAGCTCTGCCTCAAGCTCCTCCTCGGGAGTCTTTCCAAGACGGCGGCCAAAGGACTCGGCAACAGGGATAGAAGACTCGTCACCGTTGTAAAAGTCCTTGAGCAAGGACTTGATGTGGCCCTCGTGGATGCCATCCAAAATAGTCTTGATGGGAACGTCAACTTCAGTCGAGTACTTGACAGCGACAGGTCCCTGAAGAATACAGGTACGGCCAACATCCTCACCAACAACAGCAGCAAGATCCTCAGACTGCCAGAGAGAGTCCTTCTTGAAGTAGAACTCAAAGTTGTCATCAAGAACGGGAACGAAAGGAACAGGCTTCTGAGTGACACGGCGACACAGAATCAAAAAGTGGTCCTTATCCTGAGCATTGATAAGCTGAGTGGTAGCACGGGGGTAGGCAGCGAAAAGAGTATCGAGCAGAGCAAAAGGCTCATTAAGCTGGTTGTAGTTCTGCAAAACAGAAAGGTTGCCAGCAGTAGAAGTGAAACGCTCCTCGAATCGGCGAATGAAGTCACCAGTAAAGTTGCGCATAGAAACGTCAACCCATCTCTTCTCCTTCTTGACGTACAAGAGCTCGACACAGCGGGCAACAACCTCAGAGTAGGTCATTTCCTCGATGTCAACAGCATCACCCTTGCTGTTCTTACCGAACCAAGTCTTTTGGAAATCATCGTTAAGACGCTTGATGATGTAGGCGCGCTTAGACTTGAGAGCCTCGAGACGCTTGGCCTTGGGAAGAGAGAAGATGGTGTTGTCAAGCTCGTGCCAGAAGAGGACACCACGAGTGGCAAGCTTGTGGATGGGCTCACCCATCTCAGAGTTGACAGTAAGAACACCACCAGTAGGAACACGGTAAGTCTTCTCCCAATCCTCGTCAGTAACACCAGGAGCGTCAACAATGGCCTTCTTGGCAGCAGGAGAGGTCAAGGCCTCCTTAGCAACCATAACACGGGAACCAAGGAGAACACCATCGAAAGGCATGGGAGGAGCAGCGTACTTGGAAGACCAAACACCAGTGAGGTAGGGGTAAGTATCGACATCACTTCCGAATCCAGAACCAGCAATCAGAATGATGTTAGATTGTCTTCTGATTCTGTTGTACATCTGCAGAAGAGGAGTGTGGAAATCCTCGTAACTGTGATGACCACCAGCACGGCCACCAGTCCATTGAAGAATGACAGGGAAAGTGGGGTTAGCAGCTGCAATAGCAATAACCAGGGAAATAGCTTCAATGGAACCGGGCTTGAAAGAAATGTGCTTAAGGCCAAGGTCACGAATGTACTCGTTGGCAATCTCAAGAGAGGGAACACCAGCACCAATGGTGATACCTTCAACGGGGTAGCCCTTGGCTCTGAGATTCTTGATAAGAGGAATAGACCAGCTCATGAGAGGAGGGTTGACGTAAATCAAGTTGATGGTGATTCCGACACCAGGCTTGGTGTTGGCCTCAATCTTCTCGAGAGCGGCAGTCATCTGGGAAGGCATGAAGTAACCACCACCAGACAACTCAATGTGGTAGCCAGCGTTCAAGGTGGCAGACACAAAGGAAGGATGCAGAGTGGTGGGGGTCATACCAGGAATCATGATGGGAGCACGGCCCAAGAGTCTGGAGAACTTGGTATCGACATAAGTCTTGTTGCCAGCCTTGACGAGCTTGGGAGAAAACTCCTTGACCCAGTCAATGGCGAATTTGACAGCAGAGTCGTCACGGTCGAAAATCTCCTGCTTGTATCCAAACTCATCAAGAGGGAGAGCACCGTCCAAGACACCAGCAATGATGACACGGACACCAGTACCTTCCTTGTTTCTGTGAGTGAGAAGGCCGAGACCAGAGACGCCACCAGGACCGAAGTCAATGATGTGGGTAGACTTGAAGTTGGTAGCCTTCTCCCAGTTGACAGGGATGTGGGTAATGAGCTCAACCACACGCTTGACAATGCCAGTAGTGTTGTTTCTGAAATCGGAACCATCAAAGGTATCGTAAACGGGGATGGCGAGATCCTTGGGGTCGAAAGAGACACCTTCGTTCTCAATATCCTCAACAATGATGGAGGCGGCATCCTCAAGGAGATGAGAGTGGAAGGGAGCAGTAATGGGCAGGAAACGGTTGGAGATACGGAGCTTTCTCTGGGAGTGGGGAGTTCTGGCTTGGTTGAGTCCACTTGGGGCCTTGGACTTGCGGAGAGCCAGGTTGAGACCGTACAGAGATTGAGGAGGACCAGTCACAACCATGTTGCGAGGACCATTAACCAAGGAGATGACAATGTGCTTTTCCTTGGGAAGATGCTTGTTGGTATCAGCGATGAAAGACTCGAGCTGCTCTCTGGAGATGTCACGAACCGACAACATGGGAGTGGGCTTGCCCTCACCCTCGGCAACGCTGTCTTCAAGAACTGAAGGAGCCAAAGCAGTGTGGGGGTATTGCTTTTGGACATGGAGACCAATGTAGAAGAACATGGTGATGGCCTTGATCGAGTTCTCGTTGAAAGACTCCCACGAGTCAGAGGAGGCAATAGCCACAGCGGAGACGAGACCCTGGGAGTGACCAGTGGCACCGCTGAATCTGTCTCTAATCTGGCCGGGGGTCTTGCCAAGAACACGAGCAGTGTTGGCGTAGTGAGCAAGCTGGATCATACCGATGATAGGGACTGAGACTGGGGCGTAGATCAAGTAGTCAATATCTGGGGTAGTATCGGGGTTGCGGAGCCACTTCATGACATCGAGGCCTTTGAGGTAAATCTTCTTGCCCTCGGGGTGAGTGCGGGAAAGGGAGAGAATGCGATCAGCGAGCAGCTCAATGTAGTCTGAGATGAGTTCGCCGTAGACGGTGTAGATTTCACGGAGTTCTTCAAAGTAGTCCTCGGTGTTACCTTGACCACCGAAGATGGCGTGAAGAGAGGCCTTCTTGTCAGCAGCAGCTCTGAACAGAGCGGAATCATGACGCTTGATTGGTCTGTTTGCGGTAAGACGGGAGGCGTAGTAAGAAGTGACAACCTTCTTGACCTTTTCAGTAGAAGTATGTGAATCTGCACCACTCTGGAGAGCGGCAGCAACGGCATGGACATCGTTGCCTCTAAGGAATCTGGTTTCAAACTCGGTCAAGAAGATGGCGAGCACATCGGCGTATGGGCCTGGCTCTTCTTCGGTGAGCTTGGCAGTGAATCCTAACAGAGCAGCGAGGAGCTCTGCTGGGGAAGAGGGCTCATCATCGCCAGCAGTGTCCTCAGTGGGCTCTGGGAGAGTTGTGTAGAAAAGATCTCTGACTTGAGTAGAATTCAGGTAGAGGGAGGTGGGGACCAAGAGGGTGTGTTCAATTGAGCCATGGGTCAAGTTGAGAGGTCTGAGAGAGGCAGCGGAATGGGGTGTTGAGACACCGGTAGCAGTTCCTAGCATTGTGCTGGGCAAGATTAGCAAACAGAGCTGATTTGATTTTCAAGCAAAAGAGCACTTACAATTGATCTAAACTTTGAAAGCAGGGAGCAAGGACGGATTGATAGTTTTCGAAGAACAAGTGTGATTTGCTGACTTTGGGGCCTGGAAATTAGACGTTAGAAACTAGGAACACCCCACTGAGAAAGGAGCAAAAAGCGGTTAGGCTCGGAGATCGAGTACTTACTAGAAAACAAGAATCACGACAGAGTATCGGAAGAAAAAGAGAAAGAAAAAAGGGACCTGGCGAAAGAAGGAGAAGAAGAAGAAGAAGAAGAGAGTTTTTGAAGGATTTCTTCTATATTTCTGCAAAGGTTAAACCCAAAGTTTTGAGTGCGTGTGTGAGAGTTTTGAGTGAGAGCGTTTGAGTGTTTGGTATTTTTTTGAATTAATTTTTTGTTGAGATCCAAAATAACCAAAAAAAAAAAAAAGAAAAATAAAGTCGTTGTACCAACAAAAACGCAAAAAAGAAATGTTTTTGATGATTCTAGTCGAGGATAGAATTGGCGAACGGTAGAGTCAAGAAGATACAGATGCAACCGGGGCAAGTTGGCAATTTGTATGTAAGTTGAATCAAGTAGACGATGGGGTTAAGTCAAATGAAATAAAAAGAAGAGGATTTTGTATGAAAGATCCAAAGGTATATATGACGATAGATGATTCAGATAGAGTTTATACTTTTAGAGAGAATCAAGAGAAGATCAAGAGAGAGAGAGAAAAAGGAGAAAAGGAAGAAGAAGAAGGGAAGAAGAAAAAAAAAAAAGGATTTGAATGGAAGGGAAATTGAAAGTTTTATATATAAAAAAATCCATCATGATTTAAATTTTGAGCCTGGTTACATGAGGTCTGTGGTGGGATGAAATTTCCATACATTATGGAAAATATTGGGTGGTGGTAGTTTTTTTTTTTTTTTGTTAGGCTCTCTCTTTTGAAAAACCAAAAAAAAAAAATAAAAAATTCCCAACGAAGCGCATTTTTTTAGGACATTTTCCAAGGGATCCTAAATAAATTAGTCGGTTCTATAGTGTAAACATGTATTTAATAAACAAAAATAAATGGCGGTTATAACGGAGAGAGAACAGTGCTATAGCACATTAAGCACCTTACTTAGTAAAGGATGTTATAGGTTGAACAACCATTCCTTGTATGTGTATTATTGGTCTGTCAACCCATATTCGTCTCAAACGTACAAGTATTATGACAGTTGAACAATTTCAATTTCATGGAGAGTAGTGAAAAGGGTGTTTCATAATAATAATAGCGAACCAACTACACTTTGATCCTTTAGATTATTACTATCATCATGATCATTATCATCATTATCAACGGTAACATTACTGATACAACAAACGGCGGCCACAACAATTGATGAGGTCTTTAGTCTGTTGGTTGGTTGGTTGGTTGATTCAATTGTTGATGTTGTTGAAGTTTGGTTGTTGATGGTTTTGGTCTAATGGAGAAACGGAAGTTTTCATTCACGTTGATTATGTTATTTTTATATTATTGCTAAAGTAAGAATCAAGTAATTGATACGCTTTACATGTGTCAGCAACTGTTAAAAAAACCCGCTGACTGTTGGATTTTCAACTTTAAGTTGACCCTTGCCCTGTACTACAAAATGGAAGGAGAAATGAAAAAAAGAAAGTTTCTACATACAAAAACACACTTTGATGGCCCCCGACAAGTTCCCCTTTTACGCGCATCAGAGCATGTATGCGTTACTTATGTAATATATACCTTACTATTATAATATATATATATAGATAGGCCTATAGGCTATAGTAATGGTCTAGCTATGTAGGCCTATGCAGTAAAATCGACGACATCAATATTAAGGCCCAACACCTCCGGGTAACTTGAATTGTTCCCTCTCCCTCAACAAAGTAAGCCCTACAGTATAGGTAGGACGGACCTTTACTATATTATGCCTTCACTCGGAGACGAGGCTAGAACCCTCCCTCGGAGACTAGGACACTATAGTTATAGCCTTTGAATTTATCCCCGAGTTTAATTTTTCATGTATAATGGTCCTCGTACTCGACTACTTTACTATGGCAACAACAGTTGTATACATAGTAGGCCTATATTTGACCAACTTGTTGACTTTAATACAATAGTACTATCCATGTTTTGAACTCTTTTTTTGTTTTGTACCATCAAAAATACTTTCCTCACCTGATCCGAGTCTCGGATCTAGAGAAGAAGAAAAAAAAGGTCCTCGGTCATAATGAGTTCGACAATTAATATTGAAGAAAGATTATTTAAGTTACATCACATATCTAGTAGTATACACACGCCTAGCACCTTGTACAGATAGTTCTGTTGGTGCTGACTACCAGAGTTCAACAGTAACTTCAAAGTCATTAGTAGAATCGTCGTATACCATCTAGCATTATCATCATAGCTTACACCAAACAATTGAAGAAGGAACCATATAAAAAGCTCCGTTCTTCCTTTACCAGGTTACACCTACTTATTAGCGTATCTATGGTATAAAAAAACAAAAAGACTGGAAGTATACGGGTGTATTCCGAGCACCGTTCAAACATGTTTCCATATCTTTCCGTCTTCTTCCTCCGTGAACATCCTTATATACTTTTGTTTTTTAACCACCTATAAGAGGCTGTCTACAAAAAATACGAAACCGCTAAGTTGGAGAAATGAAAAATGTCAAAGCCAAACTGTTTTTTTTTTTTTGTTGGTTGGGCAGCGACCTTGATCACATATCGTTGAGAGCATATATATAATTGGTTCTACCTATATGGTAACTATTATAATATTATTTTACAAGTTGACAATATTAATATCCAAATAGCAGGTAATAATAGCCTATATGTGTTTTTTTTTCATTTCATATATATAATCATTGACTAAAAAGTATTGTAAAAATTGTTCCGTTCATGCTTGTTTTTGGTTGAGTAAAAACAAGGGTCTAGGCCGACTAGAATATATATATATGAAATGCAACGGAAAAGTGAAAATGCCGACTTATCCAGAACGTTGTACAACAAAAATTGAACAACAGATTCAAAGCGGTAGTCCGTCAAATATTGTCTACTGCATTAATCTTCAATATTGGATCACTTGCATTTTGTTGCAGTGATCAGTCAACCTGTTTTCAGACCCATAGAGTAAATCCATACAAACTTGGACGACGTGTCGGCCTACAGTAGAAATTCAACCTGTAGGCCTACATGTCAAAACAATAGATCTACAAAACTATGGAGAGGGCATTTACCTTTCATATTAAAAACCGTTGACAAATCACATGACCTGACATCACATGATCTCTTGCCCAAAACAGATTTTGTGTATTGTCAGTCGAAATTTTCCACCCAAAATATGATCCACCACCTCCACGCTGTCACATCTGAGATTTTTACTTTCTTCTCCGTCTTCAATCTACTCCACTTACCATTTCATCATTTGCAATTCATTATACAAGCCTAGCACTGGTCTAGGATTTTTATTAGTTAAGAAGCGCGCACTGTATTTACCTAGTTGGCTTGTGCTTTACTAGCTTCGTTAGCTCCATCAAGATCCAGTTGAAAGAACCTTCACCGACACCACCACACAAAGGATTCACTCCAATTGCCTCGTCTTTCATCTAACGTTGTTTTTTGTTCTATAGGCTGACTTGTACAACAACCGTTGATTGATCCAATGCCCACTGATATAGATATCGAAAGAGAGGCCTCTCTGGAAGGCCAGAAGAATGATGGCGAAGTAAAGCAAGATGAAAACGCTGCTGCTAATGCTTCAGACAAGGGAGTATCGAACAATAACATAGAATCTAACGCTACTGATGCTGTTGCTGATGAGAATGACCAGCATCGTTTAGCGTCGTCTTCAGAGAAACCTGCGAGGCAAAGTTCTGCGTCGCAGTCTCAATCCCCGCCACCTCGACGCGAACGCTCAAGATCAGGATCACCAATCCCAATTCCAGGCAAGCCTGTTGACAGAAACAATTCCCGGTCCCCATCACGGTCGCCGAGGAGAGGAACTAGAGATAGGTCAAGATCGGTCTCAGGTTCTCCGCCACCAAGAAGAGGACGGTCTTACTCAAGATCGCCGAGAGACTGGTCGAGATCACGGTCTAGATCAAGATCCCGGTCCAGATCTAGGTCACGGTCATACGACTCAAGACGAAGCTACTACTCAAGGTCGCCTTCTCCAGCAAGAGGGGCAAGACGGGGCGGCCGTAGATCAAGGTCGTTCTCGTCTTCGCGATCCCGCTCGAGATCTTGGTCCAGGTCTCCAAGCCCGCCTCGCAGAAGAGGAGGCAGATCTCCGTACGGCAGAGGTGGCAGCCGTCGACGCTCAATCTCGCCTCCAGCTCAACGACTTGGCAAAATCGTGATTGACAACTTGTCTCGCGCAGTGACGGCTGACCACATGACCGACATTTTTTCAAACTACGGCGACATCAAATCAATTTGGTTTGGTCGAACACCCAAAGGTGTGGCCAATCGCATGCAAACTGCCGGCAGCAGTAGAGACTCGTCCCTGCAACCCCGTGGCGAGTACTCTTGTTATATACTGTTCGCCCGGCCGGCGGAAGCAGAGGATGCTGAAACGTACATGAATGGAGGCATGATTGACAGTCTGGTGGTATCGGTCAAGACTCTTAAAGGACCGACCAGTGCAGATCGGCCGCCATCTCGACGATCACGTGGCGGTAAGAGATCTAGAGGGGGGCGCGGTCGTCCTGGAGCCGCTTCTCCGTATAACAGGTCTGGCGGCGGCGGCGGTCGTCGACGCAGCTTTTCACCTGGCCCAAGAGGGCGTCGTGGTGGCGGTGGTGGACGAGACAGAGGCTGGAGCCGCAGCCGCAGTCGAAGCCGGAGCTACTACTCGCCCAGCCGGAGCCGGAGCAGAAGCCGAGGTCGTGATCGAGACAGATCGTTTAGCCGAGACAGGAACAGATCGTACAGCCGCAGTCGAAGCAGGGGTAGAAGCTACTCGAGATCGCCGCCCCCGAAACGTGCTAGACGAGAGAGGTCGCGGAGTTGGAGTGGGTCGCCGCGCAGTCCGATGGAAGTAGAGAAGCGTTAAAACTGAAAGGACAAAGCATGGAAAGAAAAAGAGGTGCTCAAAGGGAAGTTTAATGGTCTTCCTGTTTAGTAGGGTAGTTGGATTGTAGGACGAGGTTGTGTATATAAGAAGCTGGGATAAGTAGGTAAAAATACAATCTTTGAAGTGCTATTTTCAATGTGTCTTAGAAACGAAGAATCGTGGATAAGTGAGAATCCAAATTGAGCAAAGTGGTACAAAGGTCAAGCCAACAAACTAACTATCCGTTTTAAATCTTTCAAAGCTCAAAATCAATGGCTCAAAATCAAACTGCCAAAAGTATTAATAGATTCAATCCAATTCTATAAACTAACTAACTATATACAAAACACTGTTCCTCCTCTCTCGTCTGACATTCTATTTACAATTCCCTTTGTTACTTCGTCATATCACCATAATAATCATGGTATACACACTTTCAAAACCCTTCAAGACTCTCATACGACTTCGGCCTCGCATCAATCTTGGCCATCGAAGCAGCCAGCCTGAATCCCAGCTCGTCACCCCCACTCCCACTGGCACGTCCTGACGCACGCACACCCTGAGCCTCTTCATCCGCCAGCGTGAGCACCACCAACCGGCCTTGAGCCGGGTCCTGGCTTGGCCGCCATTGGTCCTCCTCCTCTTCCTCCTCGTTGGTACTAGTCAAGGAAGAAGATGACCGGCGGTCCTGCCGTTCTGAAATGGGGGCGGCTCGGCACCGCCCCGCGAGCGAGGTGTACAGTTTAGAAGATAGAATGCTGTCCCAGCTTAACGCGTAGATGCGGGCTAGCCCTGGGAAATCGAGGCCAGCGGCGCCTTTGGCTCGGTAGACCAGGACTTGTGGCAGTTCTTGACCGGCTGCTGTTGTTGTTGGGGGAGGTGGTGCGTCGGGGTGGTCAGCAGGTAGAAAGAGGGTCTGGGTGTCGATGGGCACAGATTGACCCATGGAGTTGGTGAACACAGCACCGCTCTCGTGTTCTGAAAACCGGCTGGTACCGCCAAGAACCCCGCCTCTGGACTTGAGCACCTCCAGGAATGCAGAGATTGAAAACGAGTCAGGAAGGACGACGAGCGCGCGTTTTTGGTCGCCGCCGCTGGTAGCAGCGTCGGCTTTGAGGAGCTTGCACAGGCCGTCGACGTACTTGTGGAGAAGCTCTTGTTTGGCGGCTGGTTTGAGGATGCTGCTTTCTTTGAGAATCTCCTTTTTGCGGCGCTCGTTTATGCCCCGCACGGCGTCTAGAAACTTGTCGTCACGCACCACGGCGTCGTCGAGGACCGGTAGCACTGTATCCTTGAGGCTATCAAGTGAGGCATCGTAAGTCACAAAGTAGTTGCTCACATCACGGGGAAGCCTCTTTCTAAACTCGCCGCCCGTGTTATCCAGACCCAGTCTCAGCATAGGGCGGCCCGTAATCCATCCATGACGGAGCGCCACCAGTTTCGCGTAACTCGACGCCGTGGACCCCGTCATTATAAACCTTAGCGGCGCAAAGTAATCCTTGTTCCCTGCTTTTACATTTGTGTTCCTCCATGGCACCACATGGTTCAACAAGATCTGGGCTGGAACCCTCAGGGCGGCATGGTCGTCCTTCGCGGTGTGGTGCTGGGTTTTGGGGTTCATAAACACGTCCTTGCGGGGCAGCAGCTGGTCGACCTCGTCCATTGCCACTGTCGCCAGGTTATTAAGAGGCAGAGTGTCTCTGAGGTCGGGACTGGCCAGGATGTCGAGGATGCGGGTGGGCGTACCGATCAGAATGCGGGGGCCGGGGTGTGCCCGCAGCAGGCTGATCTGGCGTGCTTCGCGGACCTCATCGCAGCGGTAGATGTGCTGGACCACTTTATGTATGTTGAGAGGTGTGTCTTTTAGAAGTTTTTCAAAAATTTGGTAGTACTGAAGAGCCAGATCTGGGGTTGGCACAATCAAGAGATGCGTAATGTAGGGGCCGTTTCCACCCATACCAGCACCACCATTGGCGTTACTGGTCTGTCCTGGAAAGGAGAGCATGAACAATGCTGTCGCTAGTGACTTACCGGTTCCTGCACAGGACCGGACCAAGATGGACAAGTCTGAGTTGAGCAGGGCGAGCATTGTTTTCTGGATCGTAGTTGGTTCTTGGATCGCTGGAAAAGCTTTCTTGAGCGCACTGACCACGGCCGGCTGCAATTTAACGTCCTGTCCTTATTAGATCTTTCTCGTCTTCAAGCAACTATAAAAACTCACCTCAAAGGTCTTGACAGCCTTGGGATCGATGCGGATTCTGATCCCGTTTTCCGAGTGCTCCATGTACTCATACTCCGCTGCTAACTGTTCCTTAGTTGAGAGCTGTCGTTTCCTAGTCGCGTAGGTTCTTTTGCCAAACCCGAGAAACCTGCTGCTGCTGACAGCTGGTCTAACCCCCAGCACAACGCCAGTAGCTAACCTCCTCATTCTCTGTCCTGTCTCAGACTGGTTGATTCTTGTCTATGTGAAATTTGAGTTGAAAAAGGTGATTTTGGCTGTGCCCATACAAATTTTAATACCCCAACCCATGGACGTATAAAGCCTTGCGAGGTCCTAATATCATTAAAGTTGACTATGAACAATCACACGTTCCAGCCAAAATCAAATCCAATTCGTTTTCATCATTCTCACTTTAAATTTTTAGATTTCAAACAGTTTCCTTTATCCAGTACTGTCACAAGCACACTATTTATTTCACCTTCTTTCCCTTTTTTCTTCTTCTTTTCTTCTGCTTTTTTTTTGGTTTTTGGTCAACTATCTCAGCAGTTAACTGGGCTTTGTTGCAAACCGCTAGTTTACATGCTTTAAACACAGCTTGGGACCTTTGCATTTGTGCCACAGAGAGAGAAACAACGACGACGACAGACGACGGCTCTCGATCATAGACTATCTCGCCACCTCAAAACCACACTATTTCACATCAATTCCTTCTCATGAGCACTGCTGAGGTACAAGTAAGCATCCCAGAGACTGCTGAGCCCGCCGGCAGCCTTCTGTCGCTGTTGGTATGGGGCGTGTCCCGCTTGTTTTTACGAATCCTGGGGTTCTTCATGTACCAGATCCCCTCCTTCTGCATTAACCTGCTGAGCAGACGATTCAGCATCACTCTCAAGTTCTCGTCACTGTAAGTATCTGTGCCTGGTGGTTCTGGTCTGTTTGCTAACTGTTACAGCCTGCTGATCATAGCATGTTTGGTCATTCTGACTTGGACTGTCGTGAGATATCGCTATCTCACGACCTACTCCAGGCTACCACCAGAGGACCAGCGCGAGGAACCCAAGATAGACCTTTTCATGGACTCCAATAATAGACAGGATTCCAAGACCGGGTTTTCGACATACCTAGAAGACTTTCTCAGTGCCATCAAGATCTTTGGCCATTTAGAGCGCCCGGTGTTCCACGAGCTCACCAGACAGATGCAGACTTTTAAACTTGAGCAGGGCGAGAGCATGCCATTAGACGAAGCCAAGGGGTTTTACATTGTTGTGGATGGTACCATTCAAGTACTGACTAGAACCACCTCAGACCCCCTCCAAACCGGCACTTCGCCGCTTGACCGTGACACTAGAGTCATTGATGGGCAGAGATACCAGCTTTTGAACGAAGTCAAGCGTGGTGCCCCGGTTTCGTCGCTGATTCCTCTTTTATCGCTCTTTGCTGACGCTGTCCGCAAAAGATCGACTCCTCAGCCTAAAACGCCCACTTTTCAAAAGGACCTTGATGTAGAGACTCTTGACTTGACCCGCCCGCTAACAGCTGAAAGCCGGAGTATTTCTCAGCTTGCGCTCAACAACCAGCATGATTTTGCGAGCGACAAGCAGTCTGAACCTACGACCCCAGGCAGTGATTCCTTCAATACTGCTGTAGCTCTTGCAGTGGAAGATTCTACCATTGCCATTATACCTCAGTCTGCGTTTCATAGACTGGTCCGCAAGTTTCCCAAAGCTACTGGCCATATTATCCAGGTCATCATGGCCAGACTTTCGCGAGTCACATTTCAGACTGGACACCATTACCTGGGCTTGACGCCCGAGATTTACAAGACTGAAATCATTTTGAATAACAGAACCAAGTACGAGCTACCGACCTATTTGCATGATAGAGCTGTCAATGGAATTAAGGAGACCATGAAGAAGAACCCTGATCTTCAAAACAGCAGCGTCGTTTTCCTAGGCAAGCAAAAGGGACGCCAAAACCAGCCCATGGGCAATATCCCGGCTGCGTCGAAATCTAGACAGGTCATCTTACAGCCCAATAGAGTCCACCCCGGTGACCTTCTTTCGAATGTCCCGCTTTCTAGAAGTGAGTCTTACTTTGGCATTTCTCGTATTCCAAGCAAAGTTGCCTTCACTGGTGAGGAGGAAACTGAAGACTCGGCGTTGCGCGTGGCAATTACAGAGTGTATTTTCAAAGTGCTGGGACTGGAAAACCCGGTCCAGCGCGATGATCCCTCTATTTACAGTTCGTCCACACCGCTTGATTCGACTCCTCTGCTCACGTCTGTAGAGGCCAACGTTGAAAGGTCGCGCAGGACGTCGTTCAACAACGTGCTGAGCAACCTGTCTAAAATGGACCGAGGCTCGACCGCCTCCATGAATGACGACGAATCTATTACCTCGAGCAACTCGCCAACCTATGAGAATGCCCAGATTGAGGCGTCACAAAGTTTGGAAGTTATTTTCTACAAGAAGGACTCAGTCCTGATTGAGCAAAATGGAGACTCACATGGTATTTTTCATCTGATTGACGGTTTTTTGGAGGTCGGGTACCGGGACAAGTATGACAACTACTACGAACTGTACACCATTAAACCCGGCGGAATTGGCGGTTTTATTGGAGCCGCTCTGTCTTACAAATCATTTGTCGAAGTTAAAGCCAAGACCGATGTCCATGTTGGGTTACTGCCTCGCGCGTCGTTGGAGCATATCTCGGAACGGTACCCGTTGGTACAGTTGAGTATTGCTAATACGCTGACGAGCGTACTGTCGAACCTGATTCTGACCCTTGATTTTGCGCTAGAGTGGGTTCAGGTGCCACAGGGGCAGGTCATTTTCAAGGAAGGAGATGAGTCGGACTCGATTTATATTGTGCTGACTGGGCGTCTGAGATCTGTTATTCAGCAGGACGGTAAAACAGTCAAGCACGGCGAGTACGGCCAGGGAGATAGTATTGGCGAGCTTGAAGTTCTGACCTTGTCTAAACGGTCATACACTCTTCATGCGATCCGTGAATCAGAGCTTGCAAAGGTACCTCGAGGTCTGTTCGAAGGTCTGGCCAAGAAACATCCTTCGATCACGATTGAAATTGCTAGAATCATTGCCTCACGAGTCCGGAGTCGGATGGACCCTTCTGCAGCCTCTCGATACGAAGCATCTACTGTTTCGAACTTCAGAACTGTGTCCATTATCCCTATTACCTCTGGATTGCCTGTCACTGAGTTTGGCCAGAAACTGATTAGTGCTTACAAGGAAATTGGGCAAAATGTGATTTCGCTCAACATTGCCTCTATTTTGCATCATCTGGGCCGCAACGCGTTCAACAAGATTGGCTTGCTGAAGCTGTCGGGCTACTTAGCTGATCTCGAAGAAAGGTACCAGACCGTAGTGTACCTGGCTGACACCGATGTCAATTCATTGTGGACGCAGACTTGTATTGCGCAGGCAGATTGTATCTTGCTGTTGGCGAGTGCAGCGGCAGAACCGGATATTGGCGAGTATGAGCGCCTACTGGTGACAATGAAAACGACAGCGCGGACTGAACTCATTTTGTTGCATGAAGAACGGTATGTTGCGCCGGGGTCTACGTCCAAGTGGCTCAAGAACAGAATATGGGTCAATTCGCACCACCATATGCAAATGGCTTCGGCCCATGCTAGTTCAGAAACCTCATACACTACAGGTGGACGTCTTAGCCGGCTGCGCAGTAAAGTCCAGAGCATCCAGTCTGATTTGATCTCAAAGTACAAACTCAGACGAGTCCCGATTTACTCTCACTCCTATGTCCACAAGAACGATTTCTTTCGACTGGCAAGAATCTTGTCTGGGCAAGCTGTTGGTCTTGTGCTGGGAGGCGGCGGAGCTCGTGGTTTATCGCATATTGGTGTTGTGCGAGCCCTCGAAGAAAGCGGTATTCCTATTGATTTCGTTGGCGGAACCTCGATTGGAGCCTTTATCGGCGGTCTTTACGCCAAAGAATATGATCTGGTTCCAATCTACGGCAGGGCCAAGAAGTTTGCGTCCCGTATCTCGAGTTTATGGCGCATGGCCTTTGATCTGACGTACCCCGCTACGTCGTACACTACAGGCCACGAGTTTAATCGCGGTATCTGGAAAACGTTTGGCGATGCCCAGATTGAAGACTTTTGGCTCAAGTACTACACCAACACAACCAACATCACACACTCACGCATGGAGATCCACATGGCAGGATACGCGTGGCGGTATATTAGGGCGTCCATGTCACTTGCGGGCTTGCTGCCACCACTGACAGATAAGGGCAGCATGCTGCTCGACGGCGGGTATGTTGACAACCTGCCTGTCGCCGAAATGAAGTCGCTAGGCGCTAAATACATATTCGCGGTGGACGTGGGCAGCATTGACGACACAACGCCTATGAAGTACGGCGACACGCTGTCGGGCATGTGGGTGCTGTTCAACCGGTGGAACATCTTTTCACGGCACCCCAACGTGCCCAATCTTGCCGAGATCCAAGCGCGACTGGCGTACGTGTCCTCGGTGGGTGCACTTGAAAAAGCCAAGAGTGAGCTGGGCATTATTTACCTGCGCCCGCCGATTGATAACTACGCGACGTTGGACTTTGCCAAGTTTGACGAGATCTACCAGGTTGGGCATATTTACGGGCACGAGTCGCTTGAGAAAATGAAGCGCGAGAACAAGCTCCCGCTGATCCCGGGTGCGACGCCGCAGAAGGGCAAGCCTGAGAAGCCCATGATGGCCCGCCGAAACTCGATATAATACGGTATTTAGCAAGTTATAGTTCAAGAAGTGAAAATAAAAAGAAGGTGAAGTAGAAAAAGAAATAGCACGAATGATATTAATAGACATGAAAAACTTCGTTCGCTCTAAAGATAAATAAACATGAGAGAGATTTGCTTGTTGTTGTTTGGTTTGGTGTTTTTGTTGGCAGAGATTCATTAAGTTAGTTGCTCGTGGGCGGGCTGATCAAGATGACCGAGTCTCCTCTCACGAACAGCATCTCACTTCGCTTCTTTATCGTCTACTCCAGTTAGTCGTCAATGTAACCCGCTCAGAACCAGTCCTCAACATACCTTGGGCTCATCATCGCCCTCTTCATACACAGTCACCGTTTCCTCCACGTCGCTCAGGATCATATTGCAATGAGAATCGTAAGCCTATTCCAACCAACCTGTTAGTCAACCTGCTCCAAAGGATCAAACCTCTTGATAAAACCAATAAAATTCAACGTACATGCAGTCGTCCTCTCAATTCTCGGCCGGCCCTCAGCTTTACAAACACAATCTCGTCCAGGGACAATCTGACGAGCTCCAAGGGCTCTGAAATCGCAGTCGTCTGAGACGGGGTTGCCGCAATCGTAGCACTCATTCTTTCTTAAAATATGATCAAAAATTTATTCGTTACAGTCAAAAGACCCTTTTGTGTCCTAAGGTTGTCGGTGTTTCCTTGCGAGTGGCTTTCTGTTTTGTTGTAAATAGGTTTGATCTCTTGATGAAAGACCTTTAGTGTGAGGGCTGGAGAAAGAAAAATCGAGCATTGTGGGCGTGTGTGCAAAACCCCAAACCCTTTGGGACTAGACAGGGTAATAGAAAATTGAATCTTGATATACAAAAAAGACAAGACTTGTCAGATCAGAGCCATGAACATTATTAGAATGAATGGAAGTTGGAAAACTTCCTTAGCATTGTGGGATAACGGACGTTGGAATTGATGATATATTCTAGAGAAATTGAGACTTTTTATCAAGTTGGTTCAAATGTATAGAAATCCCTGCCGTACACCCAAGAGTTCAATTGAGATTGAGAGAATTTAAAGTAGCACCCAGAGTCAAAGTCCTTTATGGAAAATGAAAAAAACCTCGATCCGAGAGAGATGGAAATTTGTTTATTTTATTTCTAGAAAGAACAAATTTTGCTATATATAGGTTTATAGGTTTACGCTAGCTACCGACGGTCACTTGCAGGACTTGAAAAAGTTTGTTTGAGCAAGGTACAAAATTCTTTGAAAACCCGAGCGTGGGGGGTCCCGTAAGGCTGTATATGACCCGAACCTCAGCGAAATAGTACGCAAAATGCACGGCACATTATTATTATATAGCAAGTCCTGCTGCTTAGACAAGTGATGTCATAAACTTTCTTCAAGTACCGTAAGACTGATGATCACAGTCTGGCGGCTGGTGAGTTGGACTGAAGTTGAAACTCAACCACAGAGTGGTCACAAAAACAAAGATATTTGTGGCTTGTCGATTAGAACCATATATCTGATGACTTTATTCTATAGAATGGCTCATCATGTCGGCCCCTATCTGTAAAACCTGTTGCTTGTGAAGCAAGCCACAATGTCATTCTATAGAGCGTAGAAATAGAAGCGTAAAAAATGAGTTTTCAGTAAGATGCCAAACGAATCAAGAGATACATGTATATACAACAATAATAATATAATGATCATGATCATGATGAAGATGAAGATGAAGATGAAGAAGAAGATGAATATGCTTGTTTTTTTAGCTCAGCTAACCGAGCCTCTCGTCCCCCCGTCACCGGTATCGGGCCATACCTACTTGGCGGGAACACCACCTTTGTGGCCTTGCCTATCACCATCCCCGCCGACACCGGCCCAAACGTATTACTATCAATCGAATGAATGTTATCGCCTTCCACCCACAAATGGTTTGGCGGAATGGTGCACTTGGGCCTCGGAAACGGGGCGCGCGTGAGAATGTCGTCGCCCTGTGTGCCCAGGATCCGCTTGATCAGAATCTTTTCGGGATCGGACGGCGATCGTAATAGGACAACGTCACCGACTTTAAGAGCACCGGGCTCACGCAGGCCGTATTTCCAGAGAAAGACAAAGTCGGACCAGCCGAGTGAAGAGTCAGGGTTGAGGGTGGGCTTCATAGAAGAACCTTGGATGCGACCAATGTGGGCAACGTGCTCGGTAACGACAATGGCCACCGGCACCCAGGAAAGAGTGAGTAAAGCCACTTTGGCTGAGTACCTGTACATTGCTTTTGCAAGATGCTATGCTATGCTGTAGATCTAGTTTTGTGTGAACTCTGTCGTCGTCGTCGTCGTCGTCTTTGAGTTGGTTGATATATCCGATATCTCTCTGTAGCGCACAATTGGGATTATTTTTTAAGTATAGGGTTATGGTTACAACTGACGTGCTTTTAGCGGTTTCTTGTTCAAGCCAAGTGCGGCCACCCATCCCCCACGCACCTTTGTGGCACTTTGCAGATTGACTTTGCAATTGATGATCGATGACGTTCAGCCCTATCAAGCTACCTTGCTATAGACTACTGCCCTCGTGGTACTTACTGGCCGCACAGTTTACTTCCGCAATATCCGTCCTTCTGTGCGGTTCATCAAATATGCAGTTGCAAAGAAAAATTAAAAAAAAAAAAAAAATTCCATCGATCGGCGCGCGCTTTAGAGTCACAGCTGAATAAAACCGGTCTGTCCACATGAGCAATGAGCCATACGGCTATATTGATGATGGATAACGTTGTACTTGCAAGATTTAAATACAGGGTCCCTGGCGTCAACTCAATCGTCATGAAAAACTTGGCAAAAAATTAACCTTTTCTTCTTCTACTTCTTCTTTAACATGACATTCACGACTTCTTTTACAAAAGGTCTGAGATGGGTAGGAAGTCTGCTGCTAGCCCAGTGGTTTTTAATCGGCATGGGCATTCTCATCCTGCTGGCCTACCTATTCCCGAACGTTGGCCGGTCTGAAGGTATTATCAAATCCCAGTATACCGTTGAATACGGCGTTGTTGCCATTATTTTCTTGCTGTCTGGGCTCTCGATTTCGACCAAAACGCTGGCTCGGATGGCGGCCCACTGGCGCGCTCACCTCGTTACCCAGTCCATCTCCTTCCTCATTACGCCTACCATCATCTTCGGGTTTGCCGAAGCTATGCGGGTGTCCAAAAACCCAAATCTTGATCCTTACATTTTGGTAGGGCTTATTATTACAGGGTGTACCCCCACGACGGTTTCTTCGAACGTTGTTATGACGAAGCAGTCGAACGGTAACGACTCTCTCGCGCTGATTGAGGTTACAATTGGAAATATCATGGGCGCCTTTTTGACACCGGCACTTGTCCAAATGTACTTGTCGGCGGGTACTGGGTTTGCGTACGGCAATCCTGCTATTGGAATTAGCATGACAGATCTCTACGCCCATGTCATGAAACAGCTAGGCCTGGCTGTGTTCCTGCCCATCTTTGTCGGTCAAGTCGTTCAGAATATATTTCCTGAGCAGGTCAAGTACTGTTTCGACAAGTACAAGCTTTCAAAAATCGGTTCTGTGGGTCTGTTATTGCTGATCTGGGCTACCTTCTCAACGGCTTTCCACCAAAGGGCATTCGAGATTGTCCCCAAAGCAGCCATTATCATGGTCGTGTTCTTCAACATTGGCATTTACCTTCTGTTCTGTGGTATCTGCTTCATCATGGCCCGCTCTCCGCTCAGCAGGAGAGCCCTCAAGAAACTGCAGGCCATGGGAGAGGAGACCTTTGACACAGACGCTCCTCGCACTTGGAAGCACCGATGGTACAGTTTCCTTGGACCGTTTTACTTTAGTCGCAAAGACACTATTGCGGTGATTCTCTGCGGTGCTGCAAAGACGGTGGTCTTGGGTGTCCCACTTATCAATGCTCAGTATAGCGCCCGCCAGGAACTCATTGGCAGAGTTTCTGTACCTTTAGTGCTCTATCAAGGTGAACAGCTTGTCGTATCACAACTTCTCATTCCTCTGTTCAGACGCTGGGTTGCAGCCGGCGAAGCAAAAGCCGCTGCCCAGGACCCTGAAAACCAAGCTCCTCCACTCGAAAAACAAGAACCCGGCCCAGAATCTACTGAAGTCGTTTCTACTCCTACTACTATCTCTTCATGACCTTTACACTCGCATTTTCTTTTCATGTCTTTTTCAACGCAATAATAATAATAATAATAGAATCAATAAAACATTACACACTTAAATATCCCAGACAGCAGCAGGTCCCATTTCATTGTAATCGGTTCTGCTCACATACGTTCCCTCAACTGAGCCACTGAATATTTGCTTTGCGGCAATCTGGGCACCCAAAAACGACGCCTCTTCCCAGCCGTAGTTCTTCCACTCTGGGAAGTAATCCAGGGTCTTGGCCGTTTTGATCTGGACTGGAACCTGGCCATGCCCTTGGCCCCTGCGCAGGGAGGGCTGCTGCGACTGAATGTATGACGGGGTTCCGGTACCGGTAGGCGTGTTGTAACCAGAGGTGTTGAACATGGAGGGCAGCTCAGATCCCATGGTTTGACGGGAAATGACGTACCTGCTCTGTAATGAGTAAAGAATGGCTTCCTTGAGACCCTTGATGGAAGAACCCCGGCCAATAATGATGATATTGTCCCAGCACTCCTGGCGGCTGTTGGCTTCGTCCAGGTGTTTCAAGACCTCACCGACGCCAAGCGTGATTTTCTCGACGAGTTCTTCGGAGCCGTGGAATCGCTCACGTCCCACCTGGACGGCAGTTCCGTCTGCGCCAGTGAACGAGTTGAACTCTCTATCCTCGTTCGCCTTTTCATTTTCGGCGACTTCACCAGACAGGCCATTCTTTTCCCGCTCTTTTTCCTTTTCTCTTTGTGCCAAGATTTCTCTCGTTCTACCACTGGTCACAATCGCGGCCACATCGACCACACCCTCATCGTCTTTGGATGAATCCGGCATGTTGTTCGAATTGTTGATTCCGAACCATGAGTTCTTGGCTGCATCTTCACTGAGCACCTCAAAGATTTCCGATTTCTTGAGGGCTTCAATCTGGTCGGCAGTCAGGTCGGGCAGGGTCTTGGCCAGGGCCTTGTTGATCGAGGAACTGCCGTACTTGATTGTTCGCTGAGACAGAGTCACCGGGGTGTACTCGACCACAGGCGTGATTTCGGTCTTGTCCTTGCCAATGTCAATCACCAACGCGTCTTGCACGGCGTAGGCGAAAGAAGCCGCAAGACCAGTCGACAGCGTCGCAAATGCAGGAACGCGAAGGTGCTCGAAAATGTACTGCGTGATTCCCTCAGTTTGTAGTCGTGACCAGGGCTCGCTCGTCAGCAGCAGGATCGCAGTAAGTGGCGGCGGGTTCACCTTTGGCAGGTTATACGACACCGTCTTGTAAATAAGTTTGCTTGGTTGTGTGAGCAAATGCTATCAAGTCATAAAAAAAATCCAGCCTGTACTTACATTAAATAGCAAAACGCAGGCAGGTTGACAATCTTGCCACCTTGTATAGGATAAATAGCGTCTGCTTCCTCGCCTTTCGAGGAAAAGAACGGTTTGCCAGGATGATCGGGGTGCGAATAGACGCGTGTAGGCAGTTGGATACTAGCCGGCGCCAGGGTCTCTGGAATGCCAAACTGCGCCAGCGTAGTCTCCGATCCAGGAGAAATCACCTATAACATGTTAGAATACATATCCAAATAGCTCAGGATAACGTACCAGCAAATGGTCGTCGCGAAAAATAGGCATTTTGCTGTGGGTTGTGATGTTTGGTGGTGATTTTTGCATGGAGGAGTTACGAATTTAAATTTCACGTGGGTAAGGGTTGAGTGATATGGATTCTATGTGTTACAAACACTATCAGATACTATCAAGTCAACTGGATATCACTAGTAATTAAAAGTATCATAGAGATCAAGTATAAAAGTCTTATTAAATCTAATGTATGAGTATATTATGTAGTTCTTGGAGGGATGTTGTGCGGTAAGTCAAGGCTCACAAGCAAAGACCAATTACACAAATGTATGTGCTTCCTCTTCTCTCTTCTCTGCCTCAGCGGCTTCTTCCGCCGCTCTCCTCTTGATCTCTGCTTCTGAGAGCCTGAGTGCTTTATAAAAGAAAAACCCAACAGCAAGCCTTGCAATCAATTGGAGCAATGCAAATGAGAAAACAGAGGCGGCCATGGAAAGCTCCTCCAGTGGAGCCAGAAAGGTGAGCAAGCTCATGGAACCAATGACAGTCATGAAAAAGTTGTTCCAAAAGAAATTCTTGAGAATCTTTTCAATTCGAGCGTATTGATAGCTGGAGCCCTTAATGTGACGGATAATGATGCAAATGATGGAGAGGAAGCCAACGTAGAGATCAAGCCCCACAAAGGTGATGTTGAGGGTCAAGGCAGCCAAGCGGAGGTTATCAATAAGATCAGTTCGCAACATGATGAATTGTAATATAAATGGTAATGAAGATGAAAAGTGAGAAAATCTGGGGGAATGCCCTGGCTTTATATAGAAAAGTTGAGCTGGTGTGTAGTCCCAAGAGTGCAATTCACAATAGGAAAGTCCTGGATGGTGAAGTTCACCTCACCTTCACTGTTTCCTTCAAAGTAACAGTTCTAACGCTTCTCCGTTTCTTTAACCTTTCACTGACTGACTCTTGAGTTCCTTCCAATTTAATCGACATTACTTGGTTTTCCTTGTTGGGATCACTTTCAACCATCTTGCGCTTGACGGTCCGAACCGATTGCTTGATTGGGCTAGTTTCGAGTTTTTCCTTCTTGATTGGGTTTGTATGGGGTTTTTCCTCGGAGTTGGCAGGCGACGCCCTGTTCATGCCGTTGTTGAGATCGCGCAGGTCCGCAGTGAACAGAACACTATGGGCCCAGCCAGCGTACCCACCCCATGTGTCTCTGAAGAAATTGCCAACGGCCTCGTAGGCCGTCTTGTTGAGCGTTTTGTAGGTGCGCCCAAACTTGTAGTCCCGCTGCGCAATCTGCCAGACATGAGTGTCGACGGGTACGCAGTCATGCTTGTCCAAACTCATCAGGCACACGCAGTCTGCAACTTTGGGACCCACGCCCACGTATTGCAGTAATGCCTTGTGGGCGTCCTTGTAAGGGACGTCTCGTAGTTTTACCAAGGAGTGGACACCCTCGGGGTGCTCACTGATCATTTTGGCGGTTTGCTGAATGTACTTGGCGCGGTAGCCAAACCCCAGCTGCCTCAGCTGAGCGTCAACCTCGGGATCAGCCAACTGCTCTGGGCTCGGGAAATCGTAGTACTTGATGCCGTCATGATCAGAGATGTGGGTTCCAAAGTGCAGGCATAGGTTTTCGACCATCTGCGAGATTCGCTTGATGTTATTGTTGGTGCTACAAATAAAACTGCACAGGTTTTCCCATGGATCCTGGCGCAGGATGCGGATGCCTTCGAACTGGCTGGTTGCGATCTTCTTGAAGTGAGGGTCCTTCTCGGACCACTGAGTGTACAAGTCCGCAAGACTGATGTGCAGACTGAAATAGTCTTTTAAGATATCTATCGTCTCTAGCTTAACCTCAGAAGGTTTAATATCAGCGTAGTAGAGGTTCTCAGCATCCTGCCGTAGCAGAATCACCCTTCCTTTATACGCAATAGACCTGACG
The DNA here is from genome assembly GCA_030566085.1 of Geotrichum histeridarum. Taxonomy (NCBI): domain Eukaryota; kingdom Fungi; phylum Ascomycota; class Dipodascomycetes; order Dipodascales; family Dipodascaceae; genus Geotrichum; species Geotrichum histeridarum. The sequence continues at coordinate 154,734 of JAJMHO010000007.1, forward strand.
CGTTAGCCAACGGTGTAGAGAGGAAAGAGGGTTCTTACCAGACATCACCGATCTGCTTCCATCTGAACGACTGGCCGCACCGCAGCAGAGTCGAGATACTTAGCTCCTTGTCTCAGTTAGTTCCACGCACTAAAAGTCTTTACTGCCCTTCTCACCTTGGAGCTCACGGCGAGAGTTTTCCATTCCATTTGACGTGGTATTGGGAGGAGGTGATTAATTAAAGAACGAAAAAAACCTGAAAAAGGTCAACGCGTTTTTTCTCTACCTTCCCTACATTTAGATTTTAAACGACTCGACTTAACCACGAACTTCACAATCAGCCCTAGGCTGCCTTTACTATTAATTGTACACTGCTGTATGTTTTTTCTAGGTTAGCATTGTGTGCTGAATACCTATCTAACTTTCAAAGGTTTCCGAAACGAGCAGAAAAAGTGTTTGCGACACGACGCACCACCCGAACGCCAGCGTTTACGCACCAGCTTTTCCACTACCGGCGCCCTGCCCATTCCAACCCTCTATTTTGTCGTCATTACTGCTATTACATTTATAACCACTGGCGGCTAAGTCTAAACGCGCCCCCTGTTCAGAGTGCTTGCTCTTTCCCGCCAACGACACTGTGCGTGGTGCAAGGTATGAGGGCAAGCGCTATGAGTACAACTACAGCTACACCGAATACCAATGTTAAAAATACACGAGACCAGACGCTGTTGGTCTCGGAAGGCGATTTTGCAAGCGACTGGTCTGAGGCTGGTGAGGCGGCACAACCACAAAAGACAGGTATTGAGAGTGTGTTTGATCTAGCGAGCCAGGGATGGAGCAGCAGCGATAGGCCACGACCGCTGAAGGTAGAGGCCGATGAGTATGAAGTGAGCGCAGAGGACTTTCTGAGCTCGTCTCCACCGCAAGTAGCAGCGACGGGGGCTTCTCACTTTGAGGTACTCCCTGATCCAGTCACAATCAGCTCGCAGGAACTCAATGCCCTGGTCGATGATCCGGAGTGGGGGTTTGAGGAGGTAACTCAGACCAAGCCAGCCCCAGCATCAAGTCCTACAATACTGAGGACAGAGCCTGCTTCAAGTCCAAAGATACCCAAACCTGAGACTACGATAGAGGCAATGGAAGCATGGAGCGACGATTTTAATAGCAGCTTTCCAGAGCCATTACTAAAAAGCACACAAGACAAAGTCAAAGAAACAGGAAAAGAGCAGCAGCCAGTGTTGACGCCGCTGCAATGGCTAGCCAGTAGTGCAAAAGATACAAAAAGCTCTGCGCATGCTAAGGAAGAAATAGAAAACGTCCAGCTTACGCCATTAGAATGGGTGGCCAGCAGCGCTAAAGATAAAACCAACTCAGCACATCCTAAGGGTGAAATAGACAACATCCCTCTTACACCATCACAACGGCTCGCCGCATCATCGTTTAGCTGGTCACCGTCACCAGAGAGCCACAGAACAGATACCTTGTTTTCAAGGCGCGTTGTACAAGATTTTGGAAGCAAAAATCCCGGTGAAAACCGGATACTGTCTTCTTCTTCATCATTGTTGTCTTCAGGGAATAAAAGAAGACTAGAGTCGCCTGCTAAATCAACAACAGAGACTTCACCCAAAACAGCCAAAACTACGACTACAACAACTCCTTTACGGCCTGCTACAAATCTAAATCAGGTCAACAGCAGAGATGAAAAGAAAGAAATCAAGAAAGAGCATGAAGTCAAGCGCTCTAAAACGTGGTCTGGAGCAACCGCCTCTCCAAGAGCCATCTCGCCGACAGTTGGACTGCTGGGGAAACTGCCTAAAACTACAATAACGCCAACAATAACAACAACGACAAAGACAAGCAACCAAATCAAGCTTACTTCGTTCGTATCCCCGCTGGTCAGAAAAGCCCACGCCTCGACTCTAGCCACCGACCTCCAAAACCAGCAGGTCGCCTCATTGAGCAAAGCCCCTATAGCCCCTATTTTCTTGACCGAAGAGCAGCGCCGCATTCTGAGTCTGATTGTGGACGAGGGCCGAAACGTGTTTTTTACAGGGGCGGCAGGGACTGGCAAGTCGGTGCTCTTGCGCCGCGTTATAAGCGAGCTGAGACGCAAGTACAGAAACAGAACGCACCAGCCGGTGGCTGTGACGGCGTCGACGGGGCTTGCGGCGTGCAATATAGGTGGCATGACATTGCACTCGTTTGGCGGGATCGGGCTGGGTGAGGAGCCGGTGTCGAGACTGGTGGAGAAAATCCGGAAAAATAAAAAAGCAAACAGGAGGTGGAAGGATACAAAAGTGTTGGTGATTGATGAGATTTCAATGATCGATGGCGGGTTGTTTGATAAGCTGGAAGAGATTGCGAGGATTATAAATAAGAGTGAAGCGCCGTTTGGAGGGATCCAGTTGGTGATTACGGGCGATTTTTTCCAGCTCCCGCCTGTATTCAAGCCAGGTGCCGTCGCTGCTGCCGCGCCGTTTAGGAACGAAGCCGGTGGGTTCCAGGTACGTGGGGACGGGTTTTTGGACGACTTGGAAACAGAAGGCAAATTCTCGTTCGAAGCGCAGTCCTGGAAATCCGTCGTCACCACCACCGTCGAGCTCAAACAGGTGTTTCGACAAAAAGATGACAGGTTCTCAGCCATGCTCAATTCGATCCGAGGAGGAACAGTTACACCTGAAATCGAAGCTGCTTTTAAACAGCTCGCCCGCACACCAGACGTGCCCGGCGATATTACGCCCACGGAGCTGTTCCCGCTGCGCTGGGACGTTGACAACGCAAACCGCGTCCGCATGGGCCGACTTGCCGGCCGCGAGGTTCTCTACGAAGCCCAAGACATGTACACTTCCGAAATGGCGGAGCGGGCTGGCAAGCTCGACCTGCTCATGTGTCCCAAATCACTCCGTTTGAAACGCGGGGCGCAGGTCATGCTTGTCAAGAACATGGACGAGACGCTCGTGAACGGGTCCTTGGGCAAAGTGATTGGGTTCATGAGCGAGTCGAGTTTTAAGCTGACGAAAGAGTTGCCGCCGGCAAAAGCCGAGCGGGTTATAAATGGGGAGCTGACGGCTGAGACTGCGGTTGAAGAGTTTTTTGAGGACATGGCGAACGAGCGGCGGTGTGCGGCTGCGAAACGAAGAGAGAAGAAAGAGAAAGCATTGAAAGAAGAAGAAGAACAAGGACAAGGACAAGAACAAGAGCACAAGTTTGACGATGTCGATTTCGAGGAGCTTTTGGTTTTAGAACAGAAACGACTAGAAGAGAGTCCTCAAAGCAAGGCCATTGATGATGATGAGGACGAGGCTGTAGTTGTCACCAGCGGGGTCGGCCACAAATCACGGCGCGTCGCCCACGGGTTCACAAGCGACGCCGAGGAAGACAATCCCGCCTTTGAAGAATACCAAGAAGAGGAGGACGACGACGACGACGTTTTCGGTCTCAAGGACGCCAGCCCTGATCTTCTCGCCCACGACCCTTCCGGCATCAACTTTGCCCGCAAAAAAGCTCTCCTCAAACTTCTCTCCAAATCCTCTTCCACTGGCACCTCCACTGGCTCCAGTTCAGGCCTCTCCGGGGGCGGCCAATCCTGGCCCTACGTCCGGTTTCTTCTCCCCGACGGCACCATGCGAGACCTGCTCGTGCAACCCGAGACCTGGACCCTTGAGGACGCCGAAGGCCGCACCGAAGCATCGCGGTCCCAAGTTCCTTTGATCTTGGCCTGGGCGCTCTCGATCCACAAGTCGCAGGGGCAGACTTTGGAGTGGGTTAAGGTGGATTTGGCAAGGGTGTTTGAAAAAGGTCAGGCGTATGTGGCGTTGTCGAGAGCGGTGAGGATGGAAGGGTTGCAGGTGCTGGGGTTTGAAAAAAGTAAGATCATGGTGCACCCAAAGGTGATTCAGTTTTATAGTGGGTTGGTGTCGGCGTTGGATGTGAAGGATGAGGACTTTGGGGAGGAGGTGAAAGAGGTCAAGGAGCGGCGGCCCCGGCGCAGGGCTCGCAAACTGGCCGGCTAAAGTAGTCATGTATATACACGATAATTGCATGGATTTAGAAATTTACACATTTTAAAATCATACTTGAAATGATTCATGAGTTACTAGGGGTGTAAATGCAATTGAATTGAATTAATGCAAACCAATGCCATGCCAAATAAATAAAAACAAGTCAAAAAATAAATAAAAATGCAAGCAGTGTTTATGAAAACAGCTTGCACTGGGCAAGCTTGGCCCCGCCGAGTCGGCGCCGTGGCTGCGTGGGTGTGGCAGCCATGTCATCGTCGCTCGACTCGGGGGCAGGGGGGAACCGAAAACTGTTAAACACAGAGTGCGACCGCGTGGCAATCGGGCTGTGCGAGGCCGACTCGCCACAAGTAAAAGAACTGGTGCGGCCAGTGGGCTTCATGGACCGACGAAAGCGCTCCATTTCCTTTTCACAGCGGTCGGCAAACCCTTGATCGTTCATCTCAACGTAGCGGCGGGGGAAGCATCGGTCCTTGCAAGACTCGAAAAACTTGGAGTAGCCGCCAGTGAGAATGACAATGTCGGGGTAGTGCAACAGTGGGTAGCGGTTGGTGTTGACCTGACGGTCCAGGTTGCGGAGGTGCATGGCCATGCGGGGTCCACGATGAGCCGAATACTCACAGTGAAATACCAGGAGAATGCGTTCATTGGGAGAAGCAGAGGCCATGAGCACCTCTTCGAGGCGTTCCTTGGAGTTGATGTTGATGGCGCCGTCAATGTGGCCGCCTTGGTACTCGTACTCAAAGCGGCAGTCTACAACAACGTGGCGATCATACAGATGCGAGTGCTTGCCGTCGAGAATCTCACAGAGAGTGCCAGGGTCAATGCGACGAAAGGGATCCTGGGCGACGGTAGAGGTTTTAATGGAGCAGTCAGGCTTGGTCAGCACAGACTGGTCCACATCGGATGCCGGGGAGGAGGACGAGACCAGCTCGGGTTTTAGGACATCCTGGGGGTTTTCAAACATGGACTGGGTGCGGCGGACCTTTGACAGGCGGGGAAAGGCTGGGGTGGTGGGCATTTGGGCCAGGGAGGCAAATGAGGGCATTCCCCATGCTCTAGGCTGTTTTGCTGGGGCGCCCTTGCGGACGACGTCATTAGAGGAAATGCAAGAGAGTTCAGGTTTGTTGAAGAGGGCAGAAGCGTTTGAAATAGACTTCATTTTAATGCGGCGGGTTTTTTGCGGGACCTCTGCGGGGGGGTTTGCAAAGTAGCTGTCTACCGTTGATGTAGAGGAAAGAGAGAGGAGAGATGCATTAGAGTTGATTGCGCGGAGCATGGGCTTGTCATCGTCTTCTTCGGCGTCGGAGAAGATGGATGACATGGAGGAGGACGAGTCGCTGTCCATATCGAGATCGTCTTCCTTTTTTGAGAGGTCAAAGTAGCTTGGCTTGTGATGCAAGGTTGGTTCCTCATCGGCAGCTGATTTTGCTAGGGAAAACAGCGAGGAAGCGGGCAAGACATGCCTTGAGCGAGGTTTTCTGCTGGACTTTTGGACAAAGCAGGGAGAAGGAGTGAGAATGGGGGAGGAAGTGGCAGTAGTGGTAGTAGATTTTGTTGGAAAGAACCTGTGAGAAGGCTTGTTGTTGCACGGGCTGGGTGCAAAGAGCATGGACTGCATGTTACGGCCCATTGCAGTGGCAGCGTCTAGTGATCTGGCAAAGTCCAAAGGAGAAGATGCAAGAGCCATTTTTTTTTTTTTTCTTTCTTTGGATTCTTCTGTCTTCTTGTTTATATCAGTGAGTTTTTATATAGAACTGGAGTGAGGTTGTGGATGTAAGAAGATGTGTAACATGAAAGGAATGTGAGGAGATCAATTGAATGAGATGAAGGTGATACACTTGATGGAGTTCAATTGAGCTGAACTATGATGGGATGAAGCTGATGAAGGCTGGTGAAGATGGTAGAGAGAGAAGAAAAAAAAGATGATGAGAGGTGAGAGAGAAGAGGGAAGAAGAAGGTTTTTATATATAAAATAGACGACGACGAGAAGGAAGAAAAAAAAAAAAAAAAAAAGAAAAAAGAAAATGACAGGATTGGAAAAAAAGAAATTTTCGTAGTAGGCTAAACCCAAAAAGAGAAGAAGAAAAGAAGGTTCAAGACATTTGAACAAAAGAAAACAAAAGTACTATTGAAAGAAAAAAAAAGAAATGTTTTATGCAAGTTCAAAAAATAGAAAAAAGTAAACAACAGACTACATGTATATACACACTCAGCAAAAAAAGAAAAGAAAGTTTTTATATTGAGGTACAACAGAGATAAAGTTGGCACACTACACTCGTATGCCCACAGATTTAACCATTAGAAAACCTTTTATTAACCGTTTTTTTTTTTTTCATCATCACTTTTATAACGCGCGTTGAACACGTTAAAACACACGTAAAAACAAAAAAAAAAAGAAAAACGGGTTTATTAAACCAAATTGATGGCTTTGTGACTTTGTAAACAAAAGCTGTGTCAAATATTAATTGAATAGAAGGTGTATGGAAAGGCAACATTACACACACACCACTAGGTCCATGTTGTTTGGTGTTGCAATGGTATAACATTGTTGTTGTTGTTGTTGTTTGGGGGTGCTCTATTACTGTACTAATGTCATGGTATATTACACACACACACACAACATCAACCCTGTTGTTTTTATATCCACACCAACATATATGACATTGCAAGTGTTGTTGCTGTGGTTCAAGACGCGTTCTGTTTGCGTCTCTCATCCAACCAACGTGTTTCCATAGATACAAAATATTGTCATTGCAATTGGTTTGTATATAGTACTTTACTACTACCCCATATTCTGTTTACCATCAATGATGATATCTTGATCAATTGATTGATATATATATATATATATATATATGGTTATAAAGCGTATTTGTGGGACAGAAGTAACTTACAAGCCACTGTCAACATTAACTTTATAGATTATATATCAATTGATGTATGCGATGAGGATATATCTATACAGGTATAATTGGCGTATTGAAATGACTTTAATCGGAATACAAAAAGCGACCGAAACCCAACAACATATGTGGAGTGTTATTATTTCTCACAACTAGTGAGATGTGATTATAACAGCAACACTTCAAGTGTAATATAACAACAACCACAATGTTATCATATGTATCATTACAGCAATTGACCACATATATATATATATGCCAACTGCTGTATACACAAGACCTTAATATATATACTAATATTAAAGTACTTGTTGTAAAAATTAATGTGCCTTTTTCAACCTCCCAATTCATTCAATTGCATTGTGGTTAACAATTGATGTTATAACTGTTGTTGACAAAATGATTGTAATGGGATTGATGCGTATTTTTTTGTGAGCGCGAGTAATGGAACACTTTAATATTTACTATATATATACTTTCAGTCGTACGAGTTAAAGTTTCTTGGTTTATAAATTTCTTGCTATTGTATATAAATATATTTCAATTAATATTGAATTATGTGCGTAAATTTTAAATTGTCATGTTTATATATATATATATAAGTTATTTGTGAAATATATTTGTACTCAAGTTATTACACTTTAGAAAACATTTCAAGTTTGAGTTCTACCCTCTCTCTTATAGTACTATCGTTTTCAATAGATGAAAACAGGCAACTTCAAGCCCTTATTATTTACAACGCATATATATATATATATATATATATATAAAGCACCAAAGCTCACACTCAGACTAAACCAGTTGGCTTATAAAACCATATGGATGAGAGAGCGCTTTGTCCTCTTGTATTTAACAAGCAGCCATGCTATATAGGGCATAGGGTTAATATAACGCTGATCATTTCCCCTTTTCATTTATTAAAACCTTACCCTTATTCCTTTCTATATATATTATAACTGTTAAAAAGTCCCCAAATTGCTATATTTGAGTTTTTGACATGGGGGGAGGTCTAACTTGTAAAAGACTGTTTGTTCTATATATTCAACAATTGTATACAAGTCTTTTAATGTCAATCCTTCTCTTTCTTTCAATATATACATATTGCCCTTGATGTCAGTTATAGGTATAGGTTTGGTCATTGTTATTATAAGGAACGATCACCGCGACTAATTAGCAACCAAGTCAACATGATATGATGGTGCTGTTCAGCCTTTTGATTTTTCACATCTATATAGAGATTTGCTACTATCTTTTATCAATTGATGATATTGTAAAGGCGGTTAAGACCACACATGAAAAAAAAAGAAGGGAAGTTGAAGCGTGAGATACGTTGATTATATCATGATAGTAGAGTCCAAGCTTGATTCTAAAAATCAAAACAAGACAAAACTGATCAGAGAACAAGGCGGTTTTTGTAATCAAGTTATATGTATACACCAAAGGTTTTTTGTTACCAAAGACCTGATATATCAAGATCATGGACTTTCAATGATCAAAGAGCCATAGTTAGATTGAAATATTATTGATTGAACATATATTAAATCCATCAAAGGAGATTGAACTCATGACGTTTCGTAAAATATATATAGAATTTTTGACATTTAATTATATCTATATATATGGTGTATTTCAAGATTATTTTTTGGAATATTTCTAGTCTTTGGATATTATATTTCTATATACTAATGCTGGAAGAAATATTTTTTTCATTGTTGAAATCTCTTATAATATGCAACATCATAAACGAAAACCAAAAAAAAAATAATAATACAGCAAACGTCTAGACACACTCATATCATCGCTCTCAAGCACAAGGTCGTCATACCCCATGGATATCGCAGCAGTCAAAACAGTCATATATCTGTCTATATAGCATAAAGGAAATATATATATATATATATACAACCACATACATACATACATACAAAACAAAAGGATTTCTAGCTAGTCATATCTGTAAAAAGATAAAAAAAAGACAATTTACGAGGCTTTGCATAGTAGCATATATCAGCAGAGCAACAATGTTCAACTCACTTTTCTTTGTCAAAAAAAAAAAACTACTTACTGTATATCCTAAAATAAATTTTAAACCAAACCAAAAAGGCGACTGATGATGTTCTTTAATGTCTATTGACAATTACATCAGAGTACTTGCTCTTTTGATCGATATGAATTTATATATACCAAAGTCATACAAGAAATCGGCTAAATATTCTGTCAACTTTTTTTGTTATATAACTTTTGGACAGGTTCGATCGTGCCAATCAATTGGAAATAATCCCCCCGACTAAAAATTTAAGCTTCTTCCTCAGTCCCACTCACGCCCCACCCCCTCAAGTCACTTTAATTATAGCCAGCGCTTTAATATTGATCCACAACCCTATATAGGACTTAAAAATGCAGGATAGCCGAGATACATGTATGACACAACCCAACCCATAGTGTAGAACGCATAACTTGTATATCTTACATTACTATACATCACCACCTACATTTCAAGTCCCGTCTATATATATATATATATATATAACATTAGACTGTTTCATAGTCCATATAGAACCACTCGTAAACGAACTGATGCCACATCATGTAACTGTACACCCTCTTTCGCAATATTTTGGGTAACGCTATCGTCTTGCTCTTGTTCTTGTTCACAATCACGTTTTCAATATTATAATTGCAACCTGTAAACATACTGAGATATATATCCTTGGTTTGATATATATTTCTGCTTCAGGCTGCTATAAACGTGGGAACCGGCACCTCCTTGATCAAATCAAAAATATTTTGCCATCGATCCATATGGGCAGGCAGCGGCATCAGCGTCGGCTTCGGCGGTTGTACACCCGGAGGTAGCAGAGGGGACGGCCGGCAAAATAGTGTCATGGTATATACATTATTATCCATATAGGCCTATATATGTAGCTTTTCCTTTGATGGACTCTTTTCTGATTCAAAAAAAACACATGTTAATCATATATAGGGCGTTATAGTGCTCGAGACACTATGGCTTTAAATATTACATACATACATACATACATACATACATACATGGCATGTCCATATATGGTCTGTGGCCTGGACCAATTGTTAGTTACTTATCGTATATCTTATTTGTATTCGGAGCGCGCGCTCTTTCATGTATGTAGCATATATAGGGCCTATATACATAATTATTATTTGAGTGCACGATCAATTTGGTTTTCGTATTAATTATCCGCTTGAAGCATATAGGAAAGTGTATACATATATATATATGTACTACATGTTATTATACATAATCAATTGGTAAGCACGATCTTTATTTTGAAAAATAAAGTTATGACGACATGAAAACCACCTGCCCAGATCGATGAAATGATGCGACTCACATATAGGCCATTGGTCAAAGTAGTCATTATTACACGAGACCGTAACCTCGAGATCCAAATAGGTCTACAAGGATATTATTTTTGGTTTACCCTTTTAACCTAGCTTTATACTAATATATATATATATAGTGAAAGTTAATTGAATTAATGATCACATTGTAGTTAATCAAGTTAATCAAGTTGAATCGACGATTTGGAAAAGGTGCTATTTGGTTTCAATATTTATTTTTGTGTAATGCTTTAGTTTTACTGCAAAGGATATAATTGTTCATGAAGGCAATCTCGGCTATATCCAGTTGACCATTGCAATTCAAATTCAGGCTTAGCTTGGGAGCTTCTGGCTTGTTCCAACTGCTGATAGACATGAGACTTTCAATGCAAATAAACAATATTGGAGGACAAGTGAAAGTAATAAGGTCTGTATACACACATTGCAAGTGGCTCTAGTCGATCCAATCACTTTGAGTATACTTGACAACTGTCTTGATGAAAAGAGGATTAGACTCAATCGCCGTGCAATTCATGATCCAGTTTTTTGGTTTATGGTTGCTACAATTTATATTTCATAACCAAGCATTTTCACTATCAATCAGGTCTACAGTTATCCGAAGAACTCGTAGACTCAAGGTTATTACTCTCGTCAACATTACTTGACCATATTACTTCACCACGCCCCACACGAGCTCATCAAATTGGGCACATTAATACCTACAATTGACGCCCACAACCTCGTATAACTTTACTCCGACGGTATATATATATATATATATATTATTTTGACACATCGATCAATTGCAATGGCAAACACCCTTGCAATAATCTCATCTCAGCTCGGCTCAGCTCTTCTGTTCTGTATATTTACTCGAGATCTAGATGCCCTGCCCCCCCAGCGCTGCTCTTTTATAAATTTTATAAAATATTGATTATTTTAACTTTTTAACTTCTCATGCCGCATGTACTCTTCTTTGCTTTCCGTATGCTGGATTCATGCTTTGCTTATACACATATGTACGTTCTATGCTGGACCTATATAGGATATATAGCTACAACGCGCGACGCCAATTGGAAAGCCCAATGTCGATCACTCTTGTGATAGACCTATACACAATGACGTCTTAAAGTCACGCACACACAAGAGAGAGATAACGCTGTAAACTAAAGTGTATACACACAATATCAATATTTAATTCCCCATTGATAATAGCCGCCTAGTAATAACCGGCCAGCCTTTTCTTGGATATACTTTGGGACTCGGGCATGGAACTTAAAAACCGAACTTGTTATAGGCATATATATAAAGTTTTCGAAATTTTGTTTTCAAACCCCACCCCACAGCCAATCAACACCAATCTACTGGCATTCTTTACAAAAACACGAAAAATTCATGAATATAGATGCCCTATATGCCTATCGAAAGTAAAAGCAACCTCCCAAGAAGAGAGAAAGAGCAGCCCTCTGGCCGCCTTCAAAATATTGACTAAAGAAACTTATAAACATCAATATTGAGAGAGAGAGAGCAGCACTCTTCCACGCATATGCCCATACATGAACCTACATGGGCTGGCCCTAAAAATTTCGTATTGGGATGCTAAGAAAAGGCATTGACTTACATTGGCCTTGCCCTCGAGATCTCAGAAGGAAAGGCTAAGCCTCAAAAAGAAGAAGAACAAAAACGAAAATAGGCATGTGCACAGATACCAGGCACAGGTTGTCGACATGAGCAGCCATTCTATATGCTCCAATTAATATTAGAGATGAGCATTATTTATAAATATAGGCATATATAAATTGTTTTGTTAACCGCGTCTGTGTTTGGGACGTGTTTACGTGTTTATGTGGTGTTTACATATATGGTATACAGCTTTATAATGATGGTTTGTTTCCAATGGATACTAGTAGTTGCAGATATTATCAGGTCTACACTGGGTCTCATATGGCACCCACTCTGGCGCGCGCTCGCGCATGCACGCTCCAAGAACCAAATAGATAATAATATATATAAAATGATTAAGCTATAACATAACCAAACCAAACCATGGCAATTGATAAATTTTATATAAATTTTTATCAATATATATTTGAAATGCACGTACTACTGTGCTATGCAAAACAGAGTGGACGTGCGCTTGTGCAGGACAGTGGTACTTCGCATGTTTTAAACTGAACAAGTAATTTCGTGCGATTCAATTCGCATCATTATTCTGTTTATGACCTTCATGTGAGCTGTATTGTTTATATAGAGTGTTTTATATTGAATTGGGGAGTTGTCATATGGATTATCAATGGAGTTATGATGGGGTCTGGAGTCGATGGGTGTTTGATCATAGGAATGTGGATAAACAACAAAACAACAAATCGTCATCAGCTGTGTGTGTATACACACCAGCTTTATAGCGAAAGCGCTGAAAAAACGAAGCGGATGAAATTAATTGAATATATGAAATGACAGACGGCAGCAGCTATAGCTAGCTAGCAACAACGATGTGGATGATGATGCAATATTAGAAATATGCTTTTCTTGCGCCTAAGAGAATTAAACCCAAACTGCAGCCACGTTTAACTACCATCAATTGCAATATTGAAAACGAACTCTTTTTTTAATAGTTTGCCAATGCGCAAAGGTACAGTGTCTGTATATATATACACACAAACGACGGCGTGCGGCCAAACCGCCTTCGTCTTACTCTCCCATCGATCTGGCTCAAAGCTAATCGGCACCGCCCTGTTCGCCCTCAATACTGTAATCCGTACTACGCGTAGATTGGGTGTGTCGGCCATCGGCCATCGGCATCAGCATCGGAAAGCAGGTTGGTCGCCCTTCACGTACATACAGATATCAACCGCGCGCTGCGCGCCGGCCTTGGTACGCGTTGTGAACGCGCTTCAACCTTTTTATATAAGCGCTGTGAAGATGGTCCCAATACATATACTGATCAGGATTGAGACTTTGAATCTGTAGTAACCAGAGAGCCCTCTCCTCTCCCCAAGTCACCTACTTTTTATAAACAAACAACGTACAGATACCCACCCTTTCGTATTAGGCTTTGTGCTTCTAAATAGAAGACTGATAGAAGACTCGGCCTTATTTACATTGCAAACCCATAGTTTGTATACAGTTAATCAGCGAATCAGCGACCAATGGAACAAATCAAGAACAAATCCCGCCTACTTTGGGTGTGTGTGTGTTTTTTTTTCTTCTCTCTATTTCTCAAATATGGAGCTCGGAAACCATGTCCAAACTCATCCATGTACCTTCACAGGTGAGACATACAGATCTTGCGCTTGCGCGCGCTTTTGACCATTTAACGAGATCCCCAGCTAGCTGCCGAAGTTATCTAAAATGCTAGCCTACACCCATATGAAGTCTGGAAATTAGACACCCGAGGCTGGTGGTGTTTAACTCTCCCCAAGATATCCCATATATGCTCAATCTATATTCCAACTCCCCTTTTTTTTATACTTTCATACCCTATAACACTATCGGAATACATTACACATATGATTGAAGTCTAGAGCTCTCAAGAGAGGAGTGGATCACAGCTCAACAGAGGCGTTAATTGCAGTTCAATATTGACTTAAATGCGTTACGCACATCATCTGCCTATCTGTTTACCTGCTTATCTGCATAAATATATATAGGTCTATATACTAAAAAAACTTTTCTATAACTATATTATAAACTTATATACATATATTGCTGGGACAATAGAGTCAGCAACTGCATTGCGTGTAACGTAGTTAAAGTCGTAACTTGCGTAGGTGTTGTCCTTTGGTTACTCTCGGTAATCTCAACCCAAGTCTATTTTGGAGTCGAGTAGCCATATCTATAGATGTATACTTGGTTCGGCAATTGGGTTGTGGTTTAGTGGCAGCACCAGCAGTACACTACAGCACAGCACAGCGAAGCTTAATTACAGTATATGTGGTTAACGGCAGCCAATTCAATATTTTATAAACTCATGGGCCAGTAATGTATAAGTGGAGGTAATTCAAGATTTTGGTGCGAAGAGGGTTTAATACTGGATTTGAAATTGCACTAATGTGAAATCCAAGAGATGGTAAATTGGATCCAAACTTTGTCAACAGTCCTGTTACGTACCATTGCAATGTACAATCATATGTCTGCACATAATCAACATTAAACCCTGATTTTCATTTTGTTTTTAGTGAAGGGAGCTAGCGCTGTGTTCTGTGATCAGCGTACGTAGTGTTGTTGTCGTTTTGATATTATCAAACTCGCATCTTACATTAGAGCAGCAGGAGCAGGAGCAGTAGCGTTAGAAGCCAACTCAATAATTTCAACTTGCGTCAAGTATCACCAAATGTAAAATGAAAAATATCGAGCTTGCGTCGGCCATCACCATCAAGTTCGTCATTGGTAACATTATAAAATTAGTGCAGAACACATCAGTTACATTAATTTATAAAACTCATCTTCGCACAATAATTCCTATTTAATTTTCATATGATATATAAATTAAATCCATGGCTCATGGAACACACTTTTATTATTCCATGTACAGGTGTACAGCCTTCTATGTGGGTACACTCTACTTCCTGCCATGATGCTCACTTTCAGCTGTATACAATTTTACAATATATTTTACATTCATGTGCAATTGCAGTAAGGCACACCTTGCAACGTTTTATCGATTTTTGGCAAGTCATTTATTGTCGGATTGACGTTATACGAATAGCTAGCACATCATTATCAACACATGAATGCCTATGTATATTTAGCTCCTGCTTGGATTTGATCCTAGTAGAAGTTGGTCAGGCTCATGAGGCATGGCTTGCCCCACAGTGTGTCAATTAGGATCTTCGCCGCAATGTGGTCACCTGGGGCCCGAGTCGCAACCACGATCACCATTGGCGTCGCGATATTCACGATTGGGTAGCCACTCATCAATAATGTTAAGACTTTGGAAGTCGATTCGAACAAAATCTTGCGCTGACCCGTTGGTCGACATTGGTGATTGACGCAACAACGTTAAACCTAATGATCCCCAATTGGCACTCATATACATGTAGAACCCAGGCTGAAACATATATATCAACACGCAAGAGACCTAATCAAACCAATTTTCAATTCAATTCAACTCAACTCAAGATCAATAAATAGATTGAATCAATAGCTATAGATTAAACCGCAAAAACCTAAAGCAACAGCGTAGCAAGAGAGTCACGCTATGCGCGCGCGCGAGTGCAACGCCAACAAAGCGCGCCCCGCGTCTCATGAAAAAGAACCCTACACAAAACCACACCAGCTTATGATCCCTGCTTAGCCCTTAATTTTTTAGGACTCCTTCAATCTTAGCCTCTTAGCTTTTTTGCTTTCATAGCTCAGTAGACTGGGTGTCAACAAAATTGCAATGAGGGGCCCATCTCCTGACATGAAACAACCCAAAACGACAGGCTGTGTGAGATATGGTGGTGCTAGAACACAATGCAGTCCTATTAATATATCAATAGGGAGGTGTATTTTAGGCCATATCGGCCTATGTTTGGTAGAGTGTGCAAAAATAGAGTAGGTGTGCGGATAAGATTACGACCCTAAATAGATCTAAGCTTTAAGTTGAATCTATGCCGGCTCAAGTTAGGTTTATCATTAGTACATTATTAGTTCGCGGATCCATATGAAAAGATCGTACGAGAGCTTGAAATATTTATAAACCAGAGCACTGGATCTGAGCTTGAGGTAGGTGTCATGATAGAAGACTAGCTGGAACTAAAAGGTTGTGGACCAGCCAGAGTTGGATACGGTACTCTGTACTTCGGTCCAGCGCAGTTTTAGCTGCTTCTCTAGTTTTGTGCTTACTATAGCTAGTCTAACAAGCTTATAAGGTCCTCTAGTCTGGCCGTAGTTCATTCAACAAACTCGAACTTTTAGTTTTAATTTGGGAGGTCTTATATATAAAGGATCTAGTTAGGGTTACCAAACCCAGCATATTTTAGCCCAACTATGGCTTATGGCTTAGGCTCTTCTAGGACATGAAGACATGGGCCAAGCTACACCCTAGTTCGACTTTAATTTTAGAGCCGCCCCCAATCAGAAATCGACCCTGATTATCAATTCCGCTTGTAGCTTTTAACTGGTTTCTATAGACTGGGGTCCTTGACTTTTTTCTTAATATTAACAGTCTGACAGACCGATGGACGATGGAACGATGAACGATGCGTGCGCGATTTGGGTTAAGATGGACTAGGGCACTTATGGGGTCTATGTGAAGGTGGGTATTCGGGCTTGACAAAGTTCAAAATTTTCATGTAGACGCACAGTGGCCTAATGGTAGGCATGCTGTCATAAGCGAGATAAGCTAGCTAGATGCCAGCTGGTAGTTTACAATGGCGATCAGATCAGAGCAAATTTTTCTTTAAGAACGAGTACTCGCATATATTTGAAAACTAGTGCACTTGCGCTTGTGCTTATGCTTACACTTGCACTTGAACTGCGCTTTGGATTGCGCTTGCGCTTGCACGTTTAAAGTTAACCTGCAATCCAAGGATCCAGTCTCCATGGCACTGCTGCTCCTAGTTACTCCCAACCCTCGCGTGCTGCGTGACGCTGTCTGGTTGCCAGGCTACTCCAGCAGCTACCCGATTGCGAGGCCTAGGTATGTTGCTAGAGCGACTAATTAATTTCAACCACCAAAGCCATGCCATGACCTTTTAACACATGTTCAAGCATTAGATCAGGTATAGTTAGTTCACCAACTTGCGAGGTCCTTTATCACCTCACTCACTCAATTTTATAAGAGCAAATTCAACCCCAAAACCACACACCTAGACCTCTGTTGGTTCTTAAACCGTAAAATTTAAAGCATTCCATCAAAAAATCACCAGGATAACCATCGCAACGATATGTGTGCCGAGTATTATTAATGAAATGTAAATAATCTAAGGCGGTTTTTGCTTCTCGATCATATGGGTTTGTCTGAATCAAACCCGCACCCGAGCGATATCGCCATTGAGAGCCAGAATCAGGGCCATACAGACGACTTCTTGCATGTGCTGTCTGCAGGAGTAGCAAGCGTGGGGTCTGTCAAAGGACGAGCCCCAGATACATACAAGGAAGCCCTCTGCTGGAAACAATAGAATGGGTATTACTGGCGTACCAGCACTAAAAGGTTAGCACAAAAAGCCATAATTAAGATGGAAATCAAAGATATTTAATCTTGAATAAAGAAAATAAGTTGTGTAAAAGAGGTTTTATAAATTGAAGAAAAAGAAAGAATATAATAATGGATAATAGAGTCATGGGAAGGGAAGGAGTGATATAATAATTGCAACAAGAGATGATATAATGTGTTGGAACAGGATGTATACACATAATACTAATAATTATTTGATTTGGGGGATATCATATTATTATTAACTACCTGATCGGTTAATTTGACAAGAAATAAGATTGTGCCTCTGTACAAATAACTTTTTCACGTTTATTTTACAACTGTAATAATAATAATATACATTGATCTCGGTCAGAAATTGTTTAACTTTGTAAAATAATAATACTGGTTAACATTATAATATTATAATTATTTGAAATAATAACCTCGTTAACTTTTTGTAACGACTTATTAACGACTTATTAACAACGCCAAATCTCACAACAAAGGTGATCAATCTGCTTTATTATTAAGGTAGGAGGACATCATAGTTTGACAGTTTCTGGTAATATAATATCTCTTACAACATCAAAAGGTTGCTAATTAATCTCTATATCACAGCATGGTAATATAATATAAATACGAGGCATAACTATAAAGCACCTCAATTTCATGTTAAATAACTAACAAGAAAAAAAAAAGATATTATTTGCCAATACTAGTAGTTATGTGAGTTTGGATCACGGACAATAATTATTTTGGGGCCATAGCCCTTGGTTGATGAAAAGAACACAAAGGACGGACATGTCAAACAACGCCAGCTAGAGATCCAAGCTGAAGTTCAAAAAAGTGATAAAGAACCGAGGGGCACGTACGCCTTTCTACTCTATAGCCGTGAATTAACCGCTCCCCGAGATTAATCCAGGCTTGTCGGCCGACTAATGGTGTGTCCATAGTGTTGATTTGTTCGGCAATGCCCATCTCCGACTTTTCAGCTCAACATTATCCACCAGCTACTCAGATTGCAAGAAGTCTAACATTTGATCTACGGGTGTTACGGCAAAGTCATGCAACTTTCAGAAACATCACACGAGGACCCTTTAGCTCGTCGGACCGTATACCCCATGCTGAAATCCTTGGATCGGGAGCAGGAGCTAGCTTGTGATCTTGAGAGTATTGTAAGGACTTAATACGTTCCGCACTCTATATTATATGTTATCACCCCCT
The DNA here is from genome assembly GCA_030566085.1 of Geotrichum histeridarum. Taxonomy (NCBI): domain Eukaryota; kingdom Fungi; phylum Ascomycota; class Dipodascomycetes; order Dipodascales; family Dipodascaceae; genus Geotrichum; species Geotrichum histeridarum. The sequence continues at coordinate 173,345 of JAJMHO010000007.1, forward strand.
TTGCCACAATCTCTTAGCCGCCACCTTCCATCGGGCCTCTGAAGACCATCTGTTTCTCAAGGACCTTCTCCCTGTAGCTCCCAAGACATCTAAGATACGAGATTCATCGTTCATGATCTGCCGAGCCCGTACTTTAAACGAGGGCCAGGGCTAGGGCCCTATTCTACCTCCCACACAGCCCATCCTCCCATCCAATCCCCTTTATTAATTTTTTCACACTCCCGATCTTGATCTGTCCTTTTATCCCACCATTATACGCTGTGCTTCAATAGCATAATAGAATTTCAAAACCCAACACTATGAAGCTCACACTTTGGCTCCTGATCCCGATTATCTGCTTTGGCGGGTACCGTGTGCTTGAGATCCTCAAGGACACTGTGCTCCCTCATGCGTACATCTTCAACCACCACGATCTCCAGGCTATGAGCAAACAGGTCCTCGCTGATGTGGGGCCCCAAGCCGCGCCCAACGTAATCTTCGAGGCCCTGCATGTTAAGCTTAAGGAAAAGTACGGCGATTACATTAACGAGTACAACTACGACAACTGGATGTTCAGCAACGCTGGCGGTGCTATGGTATGTTGTTTTTTTTTCTTTATGCTTGGGTGGTTTTCATGAAGTGGGTTGATTTTAAGGGCTAACGTTGTTGTTGTGTAGGGCACGTTTATTATTCTGCATGCGTCGCTGACGGAGTACCTCATCATCTTCGGATCTCCTCTTGGCACCGAGGGCCACACCGGTCACCATCTTGCCGACGACTACTTCACCATTCTTTACGGTGAGCAGCGTGCTGCTTTTGCTGGAGAGACCGTTGCCTCCGTCTACAAGCCCGGCGACTGCCACCACCTTCCCTACGGCACTGCCAAGCAGTACACTCTGCCTCCTGGAGAGGGCGGTGGTTTCGCTTTGGAGCTGGCTCAGGGCTACATTCCCACTATGCTGCTGTTTGGGTTTGCTGACTCGGTGTTTTCGACTGTGGACCCGTTCAGTTTGGGTCGCCAGATCTGGTTTACGGCAAAGAGTATTACTCTGAACTTGGTTCTGAGAGGCAAGTTTTAAGTGTTAAGACAAGGAGGACTGCCATAGAGGATGATAATCAAGGGGATGGGTTTAGAGAGAAGGAATTGAGTTTGATTGATTTTGCTGTCAAGGAATTGATTAGATTTAGATTTTTTTATATTTTCAACATTATATTTTAGAAATGAAGGATATGAAGTATTAATATCAATTAGGCCTAATAACTATACAACTAATAACTACATGTGAAAATTTATATTCTACAAGAATTATAACTGCAACTGTAATAACTTGAACATGGCAAATAGCCACCATAGTAAGTGTGCATTTTCAAGTCAAGTTGACTTTCCCAAGTAACCCAGTTTTTTTAAACCTTCTTGACTAGCTTAGCCTACGTACCAACATTATTGACTAGCCAACTAACTATAACCTTTGTTTTTTTAAGACTACCCAAGATTGTGAAATGGTCGACTTGTGGTTTATCGTCTTGGTTCAATATTTCAATATTGCCATTCTTCGTTTTAAATTTGCTCTGATTCTAGACATATCAGGGAGCCATAAACCAGTTTGAATTTAGTGTTAGCGTTAGATCTAGTCTTAGTCTTAGTCTTAGTCTTAGTCTTAGTCTTAGTCTTGGTGTTAATATTTTAGATATATAGGCCCTAGCTAGCGTGGTAGCCTCAGCAGAGTTAGGACCTTAACTTAACCACTGTTCGGCTGTCCGAAATGTGGAGTGTGTTTTGAACTAACACGCAAACAACACAAAAAAGTGCAGAACACAACACGAAATGAACGCGTCTTATTTTTTTTCTTTCTCACTCGTGTGAATGTACGTTTTCTACTATATAGGTTGGGTGTCGCTCGAGGGAAGGTGCCTCCATGTGAATCTGCGTCCGTCTCCATGGTATCAAAGGTGCCCACGGTCTCCATCTGCTTCTTTGAATCTGTGGTTCCCAATGGTTGCTACGAATCTTACTATACATATATTGATTCAAAGTGTGTGTACCGATATATCAATGGTATCCATGTGATTGAATGTGATGCTAATGCTTGAGTGTATCCAAGGTATTCAAAGGTATTTAAAAGTTTTTCACTGGTATTCATTACGTATCCCTGTTTTTCATGTGTCCATGTGTGTTTAGATTTTGTGAGTAACCAAACGTCTCTTCTGCAACACCTATAGCTATAGTACTGAGATTGTCAATTGCCAGTTTCCATGGCTTCTGGATGTGCCTCTCTGAGTAATTGAAGAACTTGTAATTTATCTTCATATGCTGGCTGTCTACTTTAGTTACAATATTCCATATAGCCTGGTCATAGAAACTTCTTCCATCGTATCTATAGAAATAGACTATATGTTTATGTTTATATATGGTTGTATGACCATTAATTGGTTTGTGGGTTCACATTACTTGCAAAACCCAGTGCAGGCCGCGTCAATGTGCGTTGCCAGGTCGCGTTGCGTGCATGGGAGCGATTTGCGAATTGCATATATATCTCCATTTTGATTTGCGTATATGCGTTAACATTTTTGCTTTGGTTTGCGCATTAGAAATTTATAAAGAAAGCCCTAAAGTCGAGATCAAAAAAACCGCCTCAAATGGAAGATACGTTGATGCGGTCAGAGTACAGTAGCCTTGTGTATGATATCCTGTATGGACCTGAAATTGGTCAATGCTAAATATGAAGTATAAGCAAAGTAGAATGGAGCAGGAGCAAACCACGAAAAACGCGCGGTTTAAAACACGCTCTTGTACATTTAAATTTTGGCGATTTGTGTGCGTATGTTCGATTAAATTTTCCATTCTAACTATATAGAAAGCCAATCTAATGCTGGTATCCAAAATGTGAAATCAATTGATATCGTGCAGTTCAATATATAAATCATGAACAACCTCAAAATAGTTTGAAAATAAACAAATATATGAAAGTTATAGATCATGTATACTCGGTAACTATGTAGTTTAAAAGATATATTAGTTCGAATACTTTAAAAAAGTTAGCTAGCTATAGTTGACCGGACTAGTTTGGAGTACATGACACATATGAGGCACCATTATAGGCGGCGTAGTCGTCTGCCGACGGATCCTCGTACTGCTGTCTAGACCAATTCAAGAAATCTTTTTCGGAATCTAATGAACGAGAGCCTCAATAATTTTGCGAGACCCTTGTAAATCATAGAGCAGATCTAAGAACACTTTTTTCAAAAACTTTCAATGGACCTGACCTGTCAAACCTTGATAACCTTGATTACTTTTGGATCAATTTGCCAATTGCTATTTTTAACGACTTCATTCTAATATATATTTTATTCCAAAGCTATTAATGTATTGATTAGTTTCAGGTGTACGTCAATGGGGCCGTTGAATTTCATGTTTCCATGGGTCTTGGTTGACTCTGCAGTTTGGTTCTGGTCTTGTTGTGTTTCCTTCACTTTTCCTCTGGTTTTTCATGGTTTTCATTTGGTTTGGTTTCCATAATTCTTTTGTTTGATTTCTTGGGTTATTGAAAGATGTTCCAAGTTTCTGGATCGACATCAATAATGATCTATAGTTACTGTGGTTCACCTGTGGTTCACCTGTGGTTCCAAAAAATTACTTTGATCATTTCAGGGCGGTTGCTCAGTGAAGTTTCAGTGTCGTGGCTCTTGAAGGATAGTGAGCAATTGCTTTTGGGCTTTTGGTAGATGTAATAAAGGAATTGATTTACGTTTCAATTGGTTTTCTTTCGACTTCAAACGCTTTCAAATTTTTATAGAAATAGGAAGTCAATTGAGTATATACGAAAACTGTCGAAGAAAAAAAAAAAAAAAAAAAAAAAAAAGGACGCGTCACGTAGAGTACGCGCCTTTTATTCTGGCGTGTCACTCACGTGATCCATAGATTTGCGCAGTTGCTCATGTAGAGATCCATAGTAACTAGGGTCTCTACATCACAGTTGTTGCGTAATGTTGCCGTTGCTTTTGATATAGGCCTATATATGTAAGTAAACAACAAGTGATATGTAATGACCCACTACATATCTATATGAACAACATGGCAACTGTTGTCCTTTGTATGCTTGAAAACCACAGGTTTGTATACTATAACTATAGGCGTATCCAAGTAATGCGCATCCCATCGCCACTTTATTTTTTTGTTCTCTACAGGCATATGTAGTTCCACCGGCCAACACGAAATATCCACAGTTTAAAAACATAGCAACGACAATTGCCAGCTAGCGCTATCCACAGCAACAGCAAGTCTTAAGTCTTTATTATACCAACATGTGAAGCGTAATGATTTCATCACATCTCAATTGTGTTGTAAAAACGGTTCTCTTTGCCAAATCAAGTCAATTCAAAACAACATTGACTGTGTAAGCTATTTAGCGATGGGAGACACCATAGAAAATACTGTTTTAGGTAATAAAATACGACTCCACTCTTTTTCTCAGTACAAAATTACTACAACGCGTTTTGAAACACTATTACACATTCAACAGTTGAATGCCCCACATAAATTCATCGTCACCTTGAACTCCTAAACACCGTCTCGATATTTTATTACCATCCAAAAGCCCTTACATTTAATTCATCAAGACCTAGTTGTTTTATGTTTATCAAGACCCTGAATTCTGGATCATTGACTTGACTGGGTCCATTGTTAATTATTGATTCATGTCCCTCCCTAAATGGGTGCCAGGAACCAAAGGTGCAAGGTCCCACAAGTTAGAATCTACTCTTGACCCGTTGCTTATTCGCAACGTAATAGTACTGGCTTTGATGTTATAATTTCAGGAGAGAGAAAAAAATAAGAATCAGGAAATAGAAGCAGGAGCAGGATGGGCCCACTTAATAATTCAGCCAATATATATCAGCAGGATATATTAACGAGTCTTGTAAGGCTCAGTTAAGGCCCATCGCGGTACTTTTTTCAGGGCAGAAATAATAACATACATGGAAAATAGTAAGGTTAAGTAATCGGTAAACGCCCTAACAACAGTGTAAAGCAGGAAACGGTTTAACATACACTTATAGGATTTCGAAAAGTGCCAGTTGACAATCAAGTGTTACATCAAGAGTATATTAAGTCTCATTAAAGATAATACATAAATATGAAAAACAGGGTATGTCGATAGTCCCCTTGAAAACCAAACTTTCTAAATTGAAATAATGCAGTAAAAATAATCAAGAAACAGTTGATTAGGTTTAATAAGGCCAACTGGAATTGGAAAACTTGTTGGAGGAAAGATAGTTTAGATGTGAATTGAAGAAGAAAGAATTAGATAACCGTGTAGGGTCAACATGCTGAGAGTAATAGATTTTCCTATTAGTAGGGCCAATAAAGCTACCATGAATTATTTACTACTATCAATGATGGTATAGTCATCAGGGTCAAATAGAATTGAACATTATTACGCTGATAGCTTACAGAAGTCGGATCAAGGTACCATGAATATAGAAGCATGTATTTGTTACAAAGTAAATTGTTAATGAAAAGCGACCACCTCCACTCAACATACGGCAAATAGTCTATATCTTCACGCCATCTATAGCATGACCATTGATAGATGGTGGGCCACTATACTATTTTCATTCCTGAACTAATTGACCTTTCAATATATGTGCTTGAATCATCTCTCAAAACACACAATTAACTTTTCCGGCTTCATGTACTATGGAGCTTTGACTCAACGTTAATCTATGCAAGAGTAGTCAATGTCTTACTCAGTCTACTAAGTCTGCATTCTTGGAAAATAATTAAAAGATTGTTATAGTTAGACCACAGGTTACTTAATAGTGAGTATCAGAATCTGAAGAGATTGAGGACTGAAATCAGTCGAGATTTCCGAATCACAAATTTGATGAAATGTCAATAACTCACGTGACTTATTATTACTTCAAAGATGAGGATTTGGATTCAATGGCAATAACGTACACATTTCAGCTCCATAATAATCCCAGTTTTACAGTACGCTACAATAAGTCTAAGTTAAAATATAGTATTGAATAGAAAAGGGGCATGTTGGATTGTTTATTTTGCTCATTCTCAACTGTTTGGCAGGGCTTGAGGAGATATGACTGAGAGGTAAATTCAAGAGCAATCCAGAAGGCATGCTGAAGATTAAATAATCTATCTACCAAATCAAAGACCATTATACAACTAATTAATTCAACAGTGAAATTCACAGAAAGGCTAATTTTGGAAGTTGAAATTCATCGGTGAAAAAGTTAATACGAAAAATAGAGTGGGAGTTTTGTCACAAGAGAAATTGCCGTTTTGGATTAGTGTGTCACAAATAACAAAGTTACTAGCCTACATATGAGCCAAAGTAACACAACCAAGAGTAGAGACTCCAAATTACAAATTAAACAGCAAATGCACAAAAAAATAATTGAAATAATATATCTAATGTTGCATTCGGTGAGAGGCTATTGGGTATGGCCAAGACTGTAGGAGTGTAATGTGATTGCTGGTTCGACTAAAACTAACCAAATGTCAAACACCAACTGGAACAAACCGGCTAATCAGGTGAAGGTAACAGTAAATATTATTTAGAAAATTAGACTATGAGTAAAAAAAGGTTATGTAAAACTCTGGTATACGGGTCTGCTGTTTGCGGATGTTGATACATCTTAACTGCACTCAAGACCAAATCACCGACACGATTCAGAAATAGAACTGAGTATAAAGTGTTAGATCATGGAAAAGCATATTGAGGTCAGACATTTAAGACGTACCTTGTTTCTTTGTCCTCTATGCTAATTTTGGAGCTCAACTTGTGCTAACCAAACACTGATCATCCTAATTGTATATATATGCTACCCATGTATTATATCATTTGGAACAAAGTTTTGTTGACAATCTTCTTTGCACCAATCACAGCTAATTCCGTGGAACCTGTAAGATTCAAGGGGAATACTTTTCAGTTAGAGTGGAGTCCGGCTCTTGGGCATGCTGGAAATAGGTCACGCAAGCGGTTTTGGAAATAGTCTGGAGAAGGAAACCTTGAGCTTGCAAGAGATAACCAGGTAAATTAAGTTTATTATAGAAGACCATTGAAGTGTTGGTTGTAGAAAAAGAGTTGGATGGACGGGACAGTGGATCTAGCTCAATCTCTTTGTCAAGTTTTAGAGTTGGGTCAACGGATCTGGATAATTGCCCGACCGTTTTGAAGGCGGTTGACATAATTTCTAAGAGCACAAGATTAGAGTACGAAAGTTTTTTGAAGAGGAAATGGATAGGAAACATGATTCAGAAATAGTAGGTACAGAACACTGATGAGCATGCACAATGGGGAAGTTTAAATGGAATGACAGGCTAGAGAAGCAACTGATAATATACCATCACGTCTACCCCGGAACATGAGATTTGAGGTCGTTCTAGAATCAAGCCAGCTTGTCACACTATCGTGATTCTTCTATTATCTGTACTAGATAACCGTGAAACATTGTTTATTATACTCTCTGAAATCCATTTGAAAGTAGCTTGCAAACCATGCAGCTGGAATAATCAAATGTAAGGTCCGCGCAGGGTCCTTCAAATTTCTGGCGTAGACACAACTACGTAACCTGAGCCCACTGCTGACAATTGAAAGGCTAATAATATTGTGTCTCTAACTGCTGCCCGTGTGTCATGGAACAAAAAAAAGATGTCTCCACCAGTTCATCCCAGAACAGATAGTCAAACAGCAAATCGTGGACCCGTATAGAAAGTCTGCTTTATTGCCTGCTTGTCTTTGAACATGCTAAAACGGTACCCACCACGCCAAATAGCTGGGCGTTAGTGGTTAAAAGTCTCAGCTTGGCAAGGAAAAATTTAAGACTCAAAGGCAATCTGACACACTATGAGTCGGATCCAGGCCAGCTATGGCAATGGGTTAGTTGTCTCGTCTCAAACCCCCCGCGCGCGCCCTTGTTGGCTGTCTTAACCTAAGCTAAGAAAAACAAAAGACCAACTTTCGCGGGCTGCCAACGGAGTCTCAGTGGTCTGTCAGCCACAAACTTCACGGAAACCACCTGGTGGTGTGGACCCCTCGGAAGCTTGACTACAAAAAATGGTGGCTGGAAACCCGTTCACTCTCGGTCCTTTAACTTGTACAATTGAGACAAGACCCATTTGCACCCTATATATGTGAAAAATAAATAGATATAATACCGATCAAGCAAAAAACCCATCGAAAGTAACCAAAATAAAAATAATAGTAATTATATAAATGCAAACACACGAAAAACACCAACGTTAAAAAAGAACAAGCGAGAAATTAAACTACAGCTCGTCCCGCTCAAGCAAACCCTCGTCCACCGTCTCATCTCCTACCAATGCATGTTGTTGATCCAATGGCTGATCCAGAGGTGGCAGCAGCTCGTGTCCGGACTCGGTTCCAAGCGCCTTCCCGGCCATTTCCTCCTGCGACACAACGGCAACCTCAACCTGACCGTTCGACAGCTCAATTTTGACGTTGATGATAACCTTGCCATCTAGATCAACTAGCGACAAAACAGTCGAAAACTCGTCTGTGGGCCGGACCGCCCGCCCATCGGATCCCTTAAGCTCGCCAGCGGTAATCATTCGCGACACCTCCTCTAGCACTAAAGACAGCGTCTTGTCCATATTCTCGGTAAATGACGCTTTGTTTGCAAGACCTGATGCTTTTCGATCGTCTTCAGGAGGGTCGAGTGTAAATAAAGCGCCGCTGCCTGCCACTGTCAGAAACGGATGTGTAGCACTTTTCTTGCTAGCATCGCTCGGTTCAGTTCCTAGTAACGGAACCAAGTCTTCATCGCCCTCTGGCACCACTAACCTGCAGTCAATGCTATATGGTTCTTTTTTCTTGGGCGGAACAAACACCACGTCCTTGCAGAGCCGGACCGTTTCTATTTCAATCAAGTAATGACAGCTCTTGACTTCCTTGACCGATGCAATCCGGTCCTGCCGCCGGGGCAGCCCAGGGTTACAGAAGAACTGAACCTCAATCGTGCGCGCCTCGCCTGTCACCTCGCACACCGTGCCCTGGCCAAGTTGATACGTCAGCGAGTGCGCTTCGCCAATCGCCTTGATCTCAATCTTGCCGCTGGTTTGCTGCTGATTTGCTGATTTCTTCGATACAGCCGCAACCGCCGATGTCCCACTCTCGCCACCCCCATGGCTCTCAAACTGGCCCAGCACAAAATTCATAACCACGTCCTCCGGTTTCGGCGGCGGCATACTCGCGCCCCGTATCATCGGCTTGTCCTCATGGTACTGCCGCACTTCCCGCCCATAGCAAAACGAGTACGTCCACCAATCCTTGACGTAGTACAAGCACAAGCGGCCTAGCGGCGCCAGGAGCTCGACGCCCGCCGCCTTTGCACGCTCCAGTTCCCGGGGCCCCCACTCCGCAAGTACCGGCCGCCAGTCCCGGTCTTGCAGAACGGGGATCGCGCACACGTAGGTCTGATTTTGGTGTTTCATGATTTCGATCTCGGCAGCAGACGACGCCACCCCTGGCCCGCTGCCGTAGTGCCCGCCGTGCTGCTGGACTGAAGCTATGTAGGCCTGTACTTCTGCTTCGCGAAGATAGGCACCACCGGACACCGTGCTCTGGTTCTTGATCACAAACGCGGGCCGCGCATAAATGTCCTGGTATACTGAGAACATGCAATTAGTGACGCTGGCCATTGTCGTCAACACGCTAATTGCAATCCATAACGTTGTACAGCTATTCCTCTTCATCTTCTTTCTTTACTTCGTTCAATCGGGATACATGTAGTATATGCAAGCTGAATCAGTTCGTACAAACACCTGCGTGTGCTTCATCTGATGGGTTGATCTTGTACCCTTGGTATCTCCAGATTCGCCTGCTCCCATATGTGATAACGGGTCAGGGTTCAACCTGCCCCAACCCTCGCAGAGAAATATGGGCTCATAGTAAAATAGTTTACATGACGTCACACATTTATGTTCAATTGACAAATATTACAAACTTACAACTTATACTCTAAAAGTCCAGCTTGGATCTGCCTGGCTGGCTCTCAATATCTCTCACAGTGAGGGCTACAAATTCCTCATAGTCGGACTTGCCACTTAGTCTGGCGTCCTCAATGTTGAACAGCACCTTCTTGATACCCATGCCGAGCACCGTGGTCTTGGTCTCAGCCTGGATCTGCTGGATAGCACGGACACGCAGCTGCTCATCCAAGAAGTTCGCCTTCTCCATAATGCTGTTAAGCTCACCAACAGACGACACAGTAGGCACATGAATCTCCTGGTTAAAGTTCGGCAGCAGGTCCATCTGCTCCAAGACATTGTGTCGCGATGTAGTTGCCAGCACCATGAGCTTATGGTTATTAGGCGGCTTATCCTGCAAAAACACCATGAACGCTTGCAGAAGCGCGTTCGAAAAGCGAGGACCAATTGGCACCCAGTCCATGATAGCGTCAATCTTGTCAATCACAACGACACTCAATGGCGACTTGTAACTGTCCAAAAACACATTGCTAATGTACTGGATGCGGTTGGCTTCCGTCATTCCAATCATGGCCTTGGGCGAAATCATGCGAATAAAGGGGAACCCTGATGACAGAGCAATAGACGCAGCAAGCGCGGTTTTTCCTGAACCAGGGGGTCCATGGATCAGTACTGAGATAATGCTGAGCATGTCTGACTGGCGAACGTGGTTGATAAGACTCTTACCGCGCTCCAGAATGTCTTGCACATGTGGCGAGTACTGAATGATACCGCCGCTGACGCAATCTTCAAGCTCTTGTTCACTGACACCAAACGCGGCCTTGACTTCCTGCAAAGCACGATTAAAATCGTCCATTCGCACAATGACCTCATTCTTGTCAATGTGAATACCAGTGTTATCCTGGGTGATATGTCTGTTGATTGCAAACGATGCAGCACTCTTGACCAGACCAGAGATTTCAGCTCCTGAAAAGTTCTTGGATCTAGCAGCAAGCTCATCCAGGTTAACATCGTTATTGAGTTTCTTGGCCTTAACCATTGAGGCAGTATGGATCTTGAAAATCTGGCGACGTCCGTTCTCGTCTGGCAAAGGAATCTCCAACTGAACCTCGAAACGGCCAGGACGCAAAAGCGCGCTATCAATCAGATCCTTTCTGTTGGTCATACCAATAACCAGGATATTGTTGAGACTGTCCACACCATCCATCTTGGCAAGCAGCTGGTTGACCACATTATCACCGACACCAGTACCATCTCCTCTGCTACCTCTCTGCTTGAACACTGCATCCAGTTCGTCGAAAATGATCATGTGCAAGTTGGATTCATCTCCCTTTTCTTTGAACTCGGCTTCTGCGTCCTTAAATAGCTTTCGAATATTCTCTTCACTTCCTCCGACATACTTGTTGAGCATTTCAGGACCGTTCACAATCTTAGGCTCAACCGCATTCAGCATCTTACCGATCTGACGAGCAATTAGGGTCTTACCAGTACCAGGAGGACCGTACAGCAGCATACCCTTGACGTGCGTAATACCAAGACGTTCAATCTCGCGAGGTGGGTAAATACGAGACGCAAAGGCTCTTCTGAAGATAGTGCTGAACTGATCATCCAAACCACCAATTCCCATGTCCTCAAACTTGAAGTTGGGAGTCAGAATGGCATTGGCGCGAGGCTTGCTGCCGTCGGCTTTCAAGTTGACAAGTCCTCCATTGGGCTTGAAAAAGTTGATTTCTGTGTGCTCGACCAAGATGCCTCGTGCATTTTGCTGGTGAGCGCCTGGGTTCTTTTCAACTGGGGTTCCAAGATCAACCACCTGGGTGCCAGTAATTGTAATTTTAAAATTGAAGTTCTTGAATTCCATAGTCAATTTCTGGCCAGGAGCGAAAATCTGGTTCTTGTACAAGGTGAAGAAACGGGCCGCAAGTTCTTCTTGCTTGAAGGGATCAGGGACTGCCCTGTTCCGTGAGTGGAAATCGATCTCTGCGCTGATAGATCCAAGGTACACTCGGCCATTTCCAGACGCAAAGATGTCGAAGGGAGCAACCTTGACTTCCTGGTTTAATGACCATTGACCCCATTCTCTTTGAGCACCGCCGGCTCCCAGAATGTCGGGCATTACTCTATCAGAAGTTCTACGGCTGTTAGTTTTGTAAATAGTAGTGTAGAAAGCACATACCTAACTGTGAATACAAACTGGTCATTGACAATGACGTACTGGCCATCCCGGAACATAGTAGGGGGCACTGCAATGACATTGCTGACGACGTAGGAGGGATCGGGGGCGTTCTGGATTCGCAGCATGGTAGGCTGGTAACCTGGGTTGGCAGCACCAGGTCTTTGCTGGTACTGTGGTGGTGGTGGCGGATTCGCGTATGGGTTATTATTACTATTCGACGATCTGGAAAACATGGCAACTTTTACTGGTTTTCAAGTTGTTCAAAGACCTGAAAGATGGAGAGAGAAGAGAAAGGCAGCGGAGGCTGTGGGAATATATCCCATTGTTGGGAGGTGAATTCTACGTGGCCTTAAGTAAGCAAAAATATTGCAGTATGAGCAAGTTATTGCCATTAACAAAGTTATGAAGTGAACAAATCTTTAGAAGTAGAAACACGCGAGTGGTGCTCCCAGAATATGCGGGACCTGGTCTGGGCCCATTGCTTGATGGCTTGTTTGCGGGCCTTACGAGGGTGGTTCTTGAACATGCGGCGGACGTACCCTGAAAACCCTCGATATGCAATGTATGGTGAGGGTGCCTGATTCTTACGCCAAAACCTTAGTTGGTGGTTCTTGGTGACTTTGATTGGATCTGATACAGACGTAAACTGGCAGTCTTTGATCGAGCCGGTGCTTAATGTTTCAGACTCGCTGACGCTATTAACAGGCTGCGTTTTTACTACTTCTTCTAGTTGTAGGCTTTTTGTAAACTCCACCAGTGCATTGACAGGCGGGACAATCATAAACGAGCGCGGGTATTGTTCTCTGCCGAGGTCGGGCTCTTTAGGCTCCTCAGGCATTGCCTCTGGAAACGGGATCTCTGAAGAAAGCCTACTTACCCATGAGGTTCTTGCAGAATCAACTCGTTGCTCTGGTAGTTTGACAGGCATTTCGTTGCCTAGGTATACTTGAACCGGTTCATTTGGGTCCTTGCTAACCATACGTACTACAGACGAGGCTAGTGATCGGTCATTGTACAGACCATTTTCGACGAAATTGAAATCGTTCTGGTAGTCTTTGTCATCTCGGGGTATCAAAACGTTTGACTCAGCACGGATAAGGGTATTCAAGCACGGGGAATCAATTGCGGCAGGTCTCAGGACGGTTGATAGCATTTCAGCTGGAATATTTTCCCACTGAGAGGGTGAGACCACGTTCATTAAAGTAGCTAAAGCAAAATAAACTGTATTAGTTTAGTTCAATACCTTTGTGAAGATCAAAGCAAGTTGAGTTGTTTGAAATGTCGGAATTTCTTTATCACTCAAAAAAGTTTGACGGCACAATAATATCGTCACTGTCAGGAAACTCACCTAGACGCAGTATTCTCCACACTCCCCTTCTCCCTTTTACCTCATGATCTTTTAGACTACTCAAATGCATTACTCCTTCATGAAATGTCCTTTCAGCAGTTATATGAAAAGCTAGGGTCGGCTTCTCCTAGGCCCTTAGGGACAAATGTAAGCGAGGCAGTAGTAGCCGAACCACATGTGTCAAACGAGGTTTTGAACCAGCTCCCAGTCAGCTTGAAGGAGCTCACAATTCACAAACAGCATTTAGTAGATTCCCTAGAGGCGGTGATTCACAAGCGAGTCGAAGCTCAGAGGTTGCACCCACAACAGGAATCACCGCTGTACGACAAGTACAACAATCCGCAATCACAAGACGACATCAAGAGACTACGACTAGAGATTGAGGTTGAGATCAAGAAGATCACACAGCTGATCATGGATCTCTACCGAGATACAGAACGGTTGCCACTGAGAGGCCCTACAAGTGTGCACGATGAGCAAACACGATATCTTCAACAGTTCCGAGATATCATATGCGAGTATGTTGCCATGCTCATGCAGATCAAGCAAGACTATAAAGACATATGCCGAGAATATGACGACTTCATTACGGCCAAGTACTATATCAGTGAGTAAAACGTCTAGTCCAAGTCACTCTGCTAACCATTTTCAAGTCAATCCAAATATACCCAAGGAAGAAACAAGGGAGTTTATACTGCGGATCACTCAGCCTCTCGTGCTCCCTGAGAAGGCAGATGGAAATAAACAACCTTCTCGAACGATTATTGAGGATATGCTCTACAGGCGGCAAGACATGCATATGGTTCTGCATACAATGCGCTTGATTGATCATGTCTCACCGATACTCAAGGTTTTGGACCATCGGTTTGCGCTAAACTCGTTTTCTACCGGGTACAAAAGTCGTACGAGAGGGCCAGTCGATGACGACGAGGATAGCGATTCTGAAGAAATCAGTCGGCCATTCAAGTCGATATCGCTGGCTCAGACCGTTTCTCGCTTCTTTGGGAGCGCAGGAAAGTCATAGTTCAGGAATTTACTGGCGGCGCTTATTGTGATACTGGCGACAGTACCGGATCAGAAAGGTTATGATTTTGCAGTAGATCAGGTACCTAGATCCGACCCGCTTGTTTCCACCGAACGAAGAGTGTGGAGTCCGCGTCGACAAAGTCTCAGACTCGACAGCACCTAGGGTTCGCAAAACCACAATTGGTTAACCACATGTCGAAACTCGAGATGATATGAGGGTCGGGTCGGAACCAGGGTTAAGCTGAGTGATATTTTTGGTCTGCTTGTGTTGTATTTTGGTCTACACTATAGTAATTATGATAGAGAATGGCATTCACATGGCTTTGACCTGGGATGCTGTTGGTGGTCCCTGGATCGATACGGTTATGTGGGGTTTTTTTTTTAATTATGGGCCATGATATGGTACGGCTGAACTGTTATCAGTCGAACTGCAATAATACATACAAGGCTTATTACGCTTTCCACCCCAATAACTGTCAAACAACGATTGATACAAAGTCTCGAATTATGTCCATTAACTTCCATTCTATTTTGCATTCATTTTAAAACTGTTAAACCGTGTTTCTCCGTAATAACTTTTCCCCTGCTTTTGACCTGGCTATCGTAAATGGTGCAATAAGGCAAGGGCAAGGGCACTTTTTCCCTTGGGATCAATACAATTCGAAACCATCAGCGTCATAATCATCTATCTTCCTATATCAATATCATCTCAGCTTTTTTTTGCATTTCACTTATAAACGGTCTGGATTCAGCGTTATTTGCATAGTTTATTTTTCTCTGAGCTTACGGCAGGAGTTATTTCATACATTAATATCAAGTCCGGTTTGGGGGTTACCACAAGTCAGGTCTTTTAATACGTCATTAGAAGCATCATCCACACTAAGTCAGCATCAGTCACGACCAGCATCTTACAAGGCACTCCATTCAGTCGTCGCCACTTTTTTATTATTATCAATAGGACCTGGCTCATCAGATTTTTAAAGCAGTTATAAACTCTTAGCTTCTTTCTATACTTTTGGCATTTCGGTTTCAAACCCGCAACATCTTACTCACACACACAAATGGAGTTCAAATACGACCTGGACTTGCCAAAACCCTTCGTCAAGGACTCTGTCAGAGCCGTCCTCTGCACAATCCTCTTCCATCGCATGCTAGGCTCTGTCGTCCCCAAGACAGGGGAGTCAAAGCTCGGCGTCTCCTTCCCAATGGTTGTCGGAGAGGGTGGCGCCGAGCTCGACGCCCTGGTCGAGGAGAAAGCGAGCTTGGTTCTGAGGGCCCTGGAGGCCAGCGCCGCCGCCACCACAGGTGGCTCAGCGCCCGGGGATGAGGCGGGTGTCAAGGTAACGGCGGACCCCAGGAAGAGAAACCAGAGGCACGCGGCGGCGGTCGTCGAGGTCCAGTTTCTGAGCAAGAGACCGGCAGCGGCCGCCACGGCACGCAAGTCAGGCTGGTTCGGGTCACGCGTGGCGGCAGCAGCCCCGGCGGCGGACCAGGACGCGCAGTGCTGGGAGAAGTGGGTGCTGTGCGTCCGGCTCGTTGATCCGCACCACGCTGCGTCCTCGTCGCTGGGGTCGTCGCCGTCATCATTGGCGACGTCACCTCAGTTTGCACGCCTCTTGAACCCGGGTGGTGGGGTTGGTTCCTCGTCCGCCGCGTCCTCGCCTGCCTCCGCCCACGCGCACGCGCACGCACCGTCCACGTCATCCTCCCCGTCAACCTCCTCAACGTCAACCGCGGGGCCGTCAGGAGGGTCCGCGGAGCTGATTGCGCAGGCGTCGCGCCAGCTTCAGTCGGTGCTGCTGGGGATTGTGACGACGGCGAATAAGCACCGAGACTATATCCCGCCGATTACGACGACGGAGGTGGCGCCGTTCCCGTATGAGATTGTGGTGTACCCGAGCGACTTGCAGGGCAACCCGATTACGGCGGGCGAGGCTGGAGCAGGCGGCGGGGCAGGTGGAGATGAGTCCTGGGGGTCTGTGTTGAAAAAGATATTAGATAGCTGAGTTGAGTTGAAAACGAAAGAAACAGGGGAGCAGGATTGCATTACGAACAATGATGACTTTTTATTTTGTTACTTTTTATTTCATTATTATTATTATAATTTTCATTACTATCATTCTTGGCTGATGAGAATATTGTATTTACATTCTCTTCATTTCAATTTCGTTTCATGTCATGAATGGGTACTTACTATGATGAATGATGCTCAGTTGACCAGAACGCCCCGAAATCATGCAGCTGGGCACCGTTATCCATGCCATTAGTCGTCACCGAAGCTGATGCCGATGCCGATGTCGACGCTGTCGCTGTTGCCGTTCCTGTAGGGTACTCGTGCAAGTGCTTTACGTATTGCAAAAAGTCCGAATCATGGACATTGCCGTTGTCCGTGAAGAACGGCTGCTGCATGTCAACATTGTCGAAATCAAGAGTATGGTTAGCATTGTTGAGATGGTAGGCGAGGTTATCGACGTCAAACTGAAAACCGTCGAAAGCATCGTGATTGTGATTGTTGCTGTGGTTGTGATGCTGCTGGTGCTGCTGCTGGTGCTGCTGTAGATTATTATGGTCAATGGCCGAGGCAGCTAGATTGTTGTGTTGCAGTCCAGGATTCTGAGTTTGAACCATTTGAACTTGTGGCTGTTGAGGCAGATCAGGAACAAAGAATGTAGCTGTGGGCGACTCGAGTTCTTCCTTGACCACGCTGCTGTTGCTGCTTTCATATCCGTCCTCCTTACCAGCAGCTTCAGCTTCAGCAGCAAGCTTTTTGGCCTTCTGCTCTCGCGCCCAGGTCAGCCACTCTTGATACATGCGTTCTGTCTCCTGTGTGTAAAGAACCAACTTGTCGTTATGCCCAAACAAGTTATCATGATCGCCCGACATGAAAACCGTGCTCGCTCGCTCCACCGCCAAACCCGTGCCGCCCGCCCAGCTTTTGCTGAGTCCCTGCAGCGTCTTGCTCCACCGGTTCAACGTAAGCCTAGTCTCCTCGAACTCGCGCTTCGACGTCGAAGTGAGGTGGTGGAACAGGACAAAGCTGAACAGCGTCGAAAAGTTGAGACGCACCATCGAGTGCCAGAAAGACTTGAGGTGCGGATTATCAATGTCAGACGTGTACTTGACAATGAACTTAATTATCTTGGAGGCCTGCTCGCGGTACTTGCGCAAACTCGAGCGCTTCAAAAGACCGGTGCAGCTAGGATGCAGCTTGATCCGGTGTAAAAGTACCGCTATCGTAAGCTCCGCCAAATGCAAAATGCCATTCTTTTTGAGTTCGTTTTCTTGCAAGTACGACATCTCCTTGAGCTCAGCTGGTAACTGGTCGCGCCATGCATGTAAGGTCACAAAGTACTTGTCGACAATGGCAATGGTATTTTCAGGGTCTTTGTATCGCTGAGCATAGTCTCGCACCGAATACAGGTCCTTCAAAATGCCATCCAGGATGCGCGTCAGTTTGCCAAAATGCACAAACAGCAACGAACTAGGATCCTCCTCCGCATACTCGTCCCACGTCGTGTTCTCATATGTCAGAATCGACGGCGAGCCCAAGTTGGCGCTAGTCCATTTTTCAATCATGTACACCGTTGCCCAAATCCGCTTGCGCAGCCGCTTTTCAGACGGACTGATGGACCAGTTGGCGCAGTCCAGGTGCAGGCCCAGTGTATGCGAGACCGAGACCAGCTTGGCCATGTGTAGGTTTGCAGAAAACAAGGTCGCGTTGTCGCTCTGAATGATATGCTTTTGAGCAAGCAGCAGCAGACCTTGCACCGTGCCGAGCGTAGGGTGCTTTAAACTACGCTCGACGGCAATGCTACACTCGTCAAACAGCTTGTCGTACAGCTGGCGGGGCAGGTTTTTGACACACAGTTCCTCGTCATACTTGTTCCAAATCACACTAATCGCCAATAATCCCGAGTACAAGCAAATATCAATGTTTTCACTGCCCTTTGAATAGTCTGCGTAAAACTTTTTGCGGTCCACGATCGGGTATGTCGGATACACCAACCGAAAGAAAAGTCGGAGCAATCTGTCCTCCGTCCCGCTCGTCAGCTCTTTTAAGCGCTCGCGCTGCGCCGCAATCTCATCCTTGACGGCCTTGCCCCTACTATCCGCAAATGCCAGAAACTGGACAGGGAACGCCGGATCATCCTGAACCTGGCGCGCTGAGCACTTGAAAAACGAAGCCACATGCTGGTCGTCATACTTGTAGTACTGCATGAGATGCGGATCAAAGTCGCCTGAAAACCCTAGGTAAGCTACGGTATCATATCTCTTTGGAATAAATGGCGGCGAGTCGTCCTCGACATAATTGAGGCCCTGCAGGGACTGGAGTGGGGGAATGTCCAGGGCCCGTGGCGGTTCGCTCGTTTTTTTCCTATTACTAAGTCAGCAAGACCAAACGAAATAAAAAAAAAATATTCTGAGTCGGGTCGGGTCGACGACATTACATACTCTGTTTTTTGCGTCGTTCTCCTTCTTTTTCTAGCCGGGTCTGCATCTGGGTACTGGCAGGATTTTGAGTTCTCCACACACCAAGCGCAAGGGCCATCTGGGAGCGCCGCCGCAGGGAGACATTTGGCCTTGCGTTCGAGGCAGTTAGTGCACGACTTGCGTCGTTTCTGTGCCGCCGCTGCCGCTACTACTGCCACCGTTGCTGTCGATGCTGTCGATGCTGTTGCTGCTGTTGCTGCTGCTTTGGATCCTGCATCGTTCGTAGCAGAGACCGCTGGATCGAGGTGCGTCAATGAGGATGCAGGCTGGCTGGGGGACGAGTCAGCCGGGTTCGCCATTTAATAACGACACAAGCTTTCTGTTCTGGATAAAAGATCAAGGCTCAAAAAAAGATTGGTTAAAAATCTAAACCCAGGGTTGGCAAAAATGCACGTGTAGTTCTCTCTCTTTCTCTTCCCACGCAGCAGGGACTGGTACGAAGTGCCCTATGGCGGCGCGGAATAGCGTAGACGGGGTAAAAGAGCCTGGAGGAGGAGAGAAAGAGAGAAAATCTCAAGTTCAAATGACAAATTTTGCTGGGATTTGAAATGGCTCTGTGAAATGAGTGTGGATCACGTGTGCCACACAAAAAAAATTAAATGGCAAGAAGAAGCGGGATGGCCGTTATATAACGACTGAGCACAAGAAGAAGTGGAATCAACAGCAATTGGTAGAAGAGGGCAGTTGTAAACATTTGGTTTGAATTGCAGAGCATGTAATTGGAGGCTGGGCTGGTTTGAATGAGTGTGTTCTGTTGACCAAGCTGGCGAGCTTGGTGTTGAAACCAAAAAAAACCAAAAAAAAAAAAAAAATGCGGGGGATTATGGTTTGTTCGCTACGGGCACTATAATCGACATCGTCAAAGTCAAGTTCACGAGTATCAAACCCTGTTACCAGTCTATAAAAGTAGACCAACATGGGACTGACAAAAGTTAACTTGTTCTGCTTTTTGTAGGTTGATGTAGAACGGTCTAAAACAGCATGCTATGGTGTAGATCAATGTTTCAAGCTTAGGCTTGTCTAGTGTATGCCCAAGTTAAATATAGGCTGCTGCGTAAAAACCTTGTGGATTGAATCA
This sequence comes from Geotrichum histeridarum, assembly GCA_030566085.1. Taxonomy (NCBI): domain Eukaryota; kingdom Fungi; phylum Ascomycota; class Dipodascomycetes; order Dipodascales; family Dipodascaceae; genus Geotrichum; species Geotrichum histeridarum. Next base: position 193,410 of record JAJMHO010000007.1, read on the forward strand.
GCATATGACAAATTAAAAGGAGGTTCAATTTGGTGTACCTTAATTTAATTCCATCCTCTATATTTTAAAAAGTCCTACTGCTCTATAGGGGTCTAAGTTCTAGTGCACGGAGCAGTCGATCGTTGCGGGTGGCTGCGTTATGAGACAGTTGAGCCTACGCCTCAATCTTAACTCAAGTCGTTTTGAATTAGGAAATACCGCTCTGTTATTATCAAGTGTTCTATAGATATATGTCAAACGATCAAAATTATTGTAATATCAAATATAAACAGCTGGCAAGCCAGCGTGTGAGCAGGTCTCAAGGTTTATCATATCATATCATGAGAAGCAGCCAGTTGCAAATCGTGAAAGGAATACTATATATATGGACTTTAGGCTAAACTTGACTTTTTTCAGGTTGAATGATAGGCCTATCAGTAATTTTCATATGCATCCAGCCCTGGTTGCATATCTCTCATTAATTACTTTATAGAGGCCGGCCCATCAAATCCAAGGCATATCACATACCACATATAGTTATATCGTAGGACTACTATAGAAACATACTTAAGGCTTATTGCTTATTGACGGCCCTCAGTTGCCACACTACATCTTTTCTGCTTAAGCTACTATTATAGACCTCTATATAACTTATATAAGTAAAGATGGAAAGTGAATGAGTGAGGGGGGAGCCTGCCATGGTTTCATCAACTGCAAACGTCTTATAAAAAGTACCAGATTGGGCGATTGAGGCTGATCTTATTTTGGTTTTTTTTTTTTTTTTTTAAATTTGTGGACAGAGCATATATCTATAGGTTGGAAGAGGGTTGGAACAGCGTATTGATTCTGTATGACGACACCTTTACAATATTTACATATCTGATGGTAACTACGGCTCTCTGCTCTGGGTATTATAATATCTGTTTAAGTTTGAATACGGAATTAACTCATATAAATCATAAGCCGACACTGCAGCCTACAAAGAGGTGGGAGTTTGACCAGTCAACATTCTAATATGCGTGCATAGGGGAGTTCAGGGTGTGCAGAGGTCCAATAGTCTGCAGCTGTAGAGTGTTATAAGGCAAATTATCATGGGCTTATTATACCCATATGCTTTCTCCACCTTTCTCCGCTCTTTGAAGATCTCTATAGCTGCCATGGATCAAAAGTACAGTGGACCTTGTATATAGATATAATTGTTGAAATGCATTAATATTGAAAAAATATATTAATATTAGTAAATGCACTCTCCTCAAATATCAAGAAAATATATATAATGAAATACGAAAAATAACTAATCATTTTAAATTGGTGCATTACTTACATATAAACTTTTGATATATCTCTATGGTACAAGTCTTGATTATTATTTCCTAAGCTTCAAAATCACTAATATTCACCCCTCACTTTTTAAAGTGTCAAAAAACGCTTTTTAGTTTAGACTAGTCCCTAATCGTTAATCCCAGTCTGGGGGGTATAGGTCCTTAGTAGTCCGTAACCTGTCGTAGTCGTAGTCGTAGTTGTGTCGTCTTGATAATTAGTTGCAGTACTCGATCGTTAGTTCAAGTATACAGATAGTCGCAGTCGCATACTGTAGTAGCCGCAGTCCGTTGCCCGCAGTAGTCTTAGTCGTAGTCGCATTAGGACGTAACTGCAGTACTCAACATGACGTAGGTGGCCGACCCAACTCAAAATATTCTGGGGGTCACAGACAAGTTAACTAACGAACTACTAACATAGTGCTTCATGAGCACCTGGGTCAACCACAATCACGCCCCCGTTACCGGCAACGTCACATTTTTGGGCATGAGAATGAACACGAGCTTTAATATCAGCACTCAGTTGACCCCTGACCTCTTGACTTTTTGTCACTGGCCTTTTATAACAGCTTTCAGCTTCAAGCAGCTCATTGATACCAAATCCAACTGGCTCAATAAACCCAACAGTCGCTTCTTCTTCTGCAGCCCCTAGCACCCGAACCTCGCCTACCAGAGTCCCGAGTGCGTCAGACCCTAGGATAAGTGACACTTCGCTGCTTGAATCTGTAACTGAAATGGAAAGGTATTGGGGTGGATGTGAAAGTAGAGTGATTAGCTTGAGGAAAAGCGAGGTATGGGTGTGGGCGTGTGTGCGGAGACCGGTCAGGAGAAGGTTAGATTTAGATGCGGTTGAAGATGCTGATTGTAATGATGATGATGGTGACAATGAGAATGATGCTTGTGTAGGTGTGGTTGCAGATGTGGGCGTCAAGGGCGGTGAGTGTGGGGTTGTTGTAGAAGTCTGTACATGTGGAGTAAGATACGCATTCACGCTCCTTGAATACACAAACCCGCTTTCTTCCAGCACGCCCTCCACAACACCTCGTCCCCCCTCCTTGCCGGTGTCGCTCCTGCGCACCAGTACGTAGTCACTAAAGTAAGTCGGCACAAAGTACACCCCGAATCCAGCTGCTTTCAACGGGCGGGTCAGCTCGACCAGCTTAGCACCGCTGTCAGCTCCTTCGCCATCAATTTGGAGGGCCAGGTACTCGTCCTTCAGTACCCTTGCCTCCCTTGCCTTGCTTGTTGATGAAGGAGAGGAGGCCAGGACGCCTCCAAACACAATGCTGACCAGTTCGCTTGGACATATAACCGTACAGTCATTTGGCGTGACTGCCACGCTCATAAATTGCCTCAGCTCGTTTATTTTGGTGCTGGCCTCAATGTCTCTAAGATCACGGTCGCTGAGCTGAGGCTGCTGCACGGTATTGCTTGACTCGAAATCAATACTGCGAGTGCTATATCGTTTATGGTGGCTGCTCACCACTGGCTTGCTGACAACCGTAGCCTGTAAGTCTGGGTCACTGCAGGGACGTACAAGGCTGGTTCTGCTGCTGCTGCTGGATGTGCTGCCGCTTCTGCTCAGCAAGGGCACCTCAAACTCTTCGTCCTCTGCTGCTACTGCTGCTGCTGCTGCTGCTGCTGCTGCCTTTTCAAACTGGGCTCTATACTCATCTTCCCATGCGTTCAGTAATAGTTTGACAATGCCGTGAAAGAAAAGAGGGTAGGCTGTGAGCGGGATATAGACAATGCTGAGGGGAACTGAGTGTAACTGGACCTGCGAAGTCATTTATTAGAATGTGGGTTTTTTTGTTTGATTGACACAAATGTGAGGATTGAACTGAGAAGTGAAAAATGAAATCAAGAGGCAAGACCCATTGGTTATATATTATATATATATATATATATTTGATATGAAATGATATGATATTAATGTCAATATATATTGTTTTTTGACACTGGATTCAAAATTATTTTATATATAAGTTGAATATATGCAATTTCTTTACTATGTGGTGTATACTGTATGGGTGATCATTGAAGAAATTAATTATAACTCTCAAGTACTAACTATATAGGCATACTCTCCTAAAGGGTTTTACCGGGTTCAGCATAGCGTTGCATGAACAATTACCAGATTAGGACTCTGCCACAAAAATAATAATTCAAATACTGACATCAACTAACTGACTAATGTAATACTGTATGCTGAGTAATATGTTTTGTATGCACACTCACAAGCTTAGGGTAGTTCAAACAGTCCGTTAAAAGGTGTGCAATTACGTAGTTGATATGTGTCAGATATTAGGTAAGACTTAACTGATGATGACGTACAGTCTCATTTGTTTATCGTTCTGAAAGTTACTCACAAAGTAAAGTAGAACATAGTAGAACACAATTGTAGAACCATTGTACAATGTAGAACAAATGTGGATCTCCATTACATACTTTGTTACTAATCCCAAAAAAGCCCAGCTTTAGCCCAGCCTGAGCCAAGCAAAGCCCAGCGATCCCCCCTTACTACTTTACTATGAGGATTTCAAAACCAGGGGGCTTCTTTCTTTTCCTTTATATACAAAGAGTACTGTGTATAACAGTGCGCGCAATGTTGTTTCCAGGACTACAGTCAAAAGCCAAGAAACAATTTCAATGACTATGCTGGCGTTTTAAGAAATAAGGAGACGACGACTGATATGAGTGATTTTTGGTGATATATATATATATATATATAAAGGCGAGAAATATATATAAAGATGGATGCTTTTTCCTCTATCAATATTTTGAACACTTTGATATGAATATAACTCCATCATAGATTGTTCCGTTCTGTTTCCTCCATATATAGCAGGTAGAAACAAATAAAATAAGCTATGAAATAAAGTCGCAGTTAGACCCTCATCGTTTTGCTCATGATAGATTTATATAGGGCCTAGATATGTATTGATGTGTATTGGCATGACAACCGACCCTTACCCTTGTTCTACTTTTACAAACCTTTCTTTTATGTGTTCTACCCAACGCAGTAAAAGCAAAACAACAGAAAAACACTGCCTTCTTGTTGTTTACACTAGGCTAAAAACAACAACAACAACAACAAAACCCATACAAGAATAAAGCGGTGTTTTTGTTGTGTTCTGCTGCTGCGCTTTTCTCTCACTATATAGTCTCATCTCCATATTATCCCACACTTCACCCATAGAACCTATTAATAACAATTTTTTTTTTTTTTATTTTTACTTTTTTATTTCTCTAATATTGTATTATTATCTGAAAAAAAAAAAAAAAAAAAAAAAAAAAAAATCCTTCCTTCTCTCATTCTCTACTTCTTGGCCAGTACCTCCTTCTTTCTCTCAGAGTTTCTTGTTCTTCTTCTTCTTCTTCCTTTTTACTCTCTTCAGTTCATTACATCTCACCACAAGAAAAGCTAAGAAACTACAATGAAATTAAGCAACTGCTTGCACACAGCCGTGCTTTGTTTCATGCCCTTGGCCGTCTCGGCCCTAGACATGGACTTCACCTCCACAGCCTCCATCAACTCAGGCTTGGCCCTTCTTGCCAAGGGTCTCATGGACTACTACAATGGTAACCAGACAGGTCAGACCCCAGGCATGTTCTCCAACCCGTACTACTGGTGGGAGGCCGGCGCTGCCTGGAACTCCATGCTCGACTACTGGTATTACACTGGCGACACAAAGTATAACGATTTGCTGAAATCCAGTTTGCTGTTCCAGGTCGGAGAAGGCTGGAATTATATGCCGTCAAACCAGACGACAACAGAGGGTAATGATGACCAGGGATTCTGGGGAATCACCGTCATGACTGCCGCTGAGAAAAACTTTAGCAACCCCTCGCCCGACCAGCCCCAGTGGCTCTACCTCGCCCAGGCCGTGTTCAATACAATGGCAGCAAGATGGGATACCCAGCACTGCCAGGGCGGTCTCAGGTGGCAGATCTTCACGTGGAATAATGGGTACAACTACAAGAATACGGTTTCCAATGGCTGTCTCTTCATGCTCGGAGCTAGACTGGCCAGATTCACACATAACGACACTTATGCCGAGTGGGCCGAAAAGGTCTGGGACTGGGTCACTCTGCATCAGTTTGTCAAGACTCAGGGCGATGCATGGCCCGTCTATGACGGTGGTTTTATCGAAAACAACTGTACTGACATTGTGACCCTCGAGTGGACCTACAACTCGGGCCTGTACCTCGCCGGCTGCGCGTTCATGTACAACTACACTAACCAATCCATCTGGCTCGACCGCGCCCGCAACATTTGGGGCCGCTCCCAGGTCTTCTTCATGGACGGTACCAAGATCATGTACGAGGCCGCCTGCCAGCCCACCCTGCAGTGCAACAACGACCAGCGATGTTTCAAGGGCATCTTTTCGAGATTTTTGGGGCTCACCTGTTTGATGGCCCCTCCTATGAACGACGAGATCCAGTCGTACCTGGCGGCCACCACACCCGGTGTGTTGTCGTCTTGCTCGGGCGGCAGTGATGGACATACCTGCGGCCTCAACTGGGGCAAGGGCAGCTGGGACGGATACTACGGGCTCGGCGAGCAGATGAGCGCTATTGAGGCTTTGCAGAACAGATTGGTGTGGACTAAGCCTCCGCCATTGACGATGAACACCGGTGCGACGTCGACGGGTAACGGATCGGCTGGTTTGGATTCTACACCAGATTTGGTACACAACAGACTCAATATCGAGTCCAAGGACAAGGCGGGTGCTGCAATCATCACGACGATCTTGGTTGTGCTGTTCTTGGTGACCGCATGGTGGATGATGGTGTAATGAAGTGGGTGTTGGAAAGAACAAACTGGCTATTTATATATTATGTATATCTTTGAATAGAAACGAGAGCATGCTATTGGTTTTTGTTTTTGGGATTGAAAGGAAGTAAAAGTCAAGCTTTGATGTCGTGGGACATCGATTGCCGCAGCTCTTGGCTGTTGAACTGTTTATGGCCCCGCAAGTACCAGTATGCAACAAGATACGCGCAGTACCCGACTAGAATCACGCTGATATAGTTCATCGTGCTCGCTTCTGCTGGCATCGTGAACGGGAAGGAATAAAAAACGCACGCAAACACAGTCCAGCCTAGCGTCACCCAGTTGGCGACAAGACCCAAAGTGCCCAGCCAAAAGGGACCGTGCTTGATGGTGTCCCGGCCTCTAAGCAGAACGCAGGTGACAGGGATTGCGTAGGAAAGCAATAAAAATGTGATGGTGCCAACGACGAGCGAGTTGAAACCAGTCGTGGAGGCCATGTACAGGCACCCGCAAATGGCGACCCATGTGCACGACATGGCGTGTGCGTTGAAGGGAACACCCAAAGATGGGTTCACGCGGGACCACAAGTGTGAACCGGGCAGCCCGTTGTCACGGCTAAAGGACCAGCACAGCCGCGCCATCCACGTTTGCCCCGAGATGTTGCACCCCCACGCCGTCAGCAAGAACAGCGTCATCAGCACCATAGTCCCTGCTTTGTTGCGGACTGCCTGGTAGTAGATGTCCAAAATAGGCACGCCGGTGGTCGATTCGAGCAGGGCGGAAAAGTCTTGGATACTAAAAAACATGGCAATGACGTAGGTAAAAGACGTCAAGAACCCAATGGCGACGGTGCCCATAATAGCGATAGGGATCTTCTTTTCGGGCTCGTGCGCCTCTTCAGCCATGTGCGTTGCGCAGTCAAGACACGAGAAACACCAGTTCGGGTTGATGAGCCCGGTTATAAACCCAATCACGGGCGTGCTCCATCCCGTATTGTTTTCAAACTGGACAAATACAAAGTGGGCCGACTGGTAGCTCCCCGCAGACCTTGCCAGCACCGTCACCGTGATAACCAGGTACGACAGCAGCGACACATAGAGCGCGGACTTGGCAATGGCTGGCAACAGTTTCCCATAGCAGTTGAACAAAAAAGTGACAAAGTTGACCAGCAAAAACGTGACAAACACCATCCATTTCTGGACCACGAAGCCTTGGTTCTCATGAGTCAAGGCGTACATTCCTAGTATGCACTGCGCAATGGACAGCGATACCGACGATGACGAGAACACGGATCCGGCCCACGCCAGCGCTCCACACATGTACGCCCAGAACCTCGCATGTTTCGGGGGCGCCAGCACCAATGTCCAAAAGTACTGCCCACCTGAATTCGGGTACCCACTTGCCAACTCGCTCAGCGTGATCCCTATAAACGCCGACACCGTCGCAATAATCACAATCCCATACACAATCATAAGCGGGCCACCACTTTGAATACTCGTAATCAGCGACGCACTTATTCCAAACCACGAGTTAGTTAATCCGAACCCAATGCCTAGCAGGGACCAAACGCTGAAATTGCGTTTGAGTTCGGGGGTGTACCCCATTTGGGCGAGCTGCAAGTCGTTTTCGGCGTCGTGGGTGCGCGTGAGATCATTGGCGGCGGCGGTGCCAATGGCGATGGAGGTGGAGGAGGTAGAGGGGTATAACTTGGGGTCTTTGGAGCTGGATATGGTGGGTGAGCCACCGGTTGCTGGTGGTAGTTGCTGCATCTTGTGTATGCTGTGAGATGACGTTTGAATCAAAGTGAAAAGGATTATTGTACGACCGGCGACTAGGACTCAAGTCTATTGAGTCTTTCAAGAGCTGCCTGCAAGAGCTCTAAAGCGATTGAGAGAGTGACGTTTTTATACTAGAAACAAGACAAGCCAAGACCAAAGGCAAGCAGAGAATCAGAAGCAGAAAAGCAGGAACAGAACCAGTTATGCTGTTTAAAACCAAAGATATCTCAAGAAAAAAGAAACCGAAACGATAGAAAGATAGAATAACTGAAGTGATTCAAGAAAAAAAAGATTGAAAGAAAAGAAAGCAGAAAGATTCTGTTAAAAACCAATTGACAAGACAAGAAAATTCTTCTTCAGCTGGTCTGCTCCGAGAAGAAGGTTTTATTTTGTTGAGTTAAGACCCTATTAATGTTTTACTTGAAACGTTAAAATACATGTCTAATATATATTCTATCCTATTCTATTCATTGCCCAAAAAGCAAGCGCAAAGACCAATTGATTTGCAAAAGCCAAGTCAATTCATACTTTAACCATGGATATGGTCAATATCGTAGGCGTGTAGTTCTGGCTCAACCCAAGTTTTTGCACCAAAGGTTGCTATATTAGGTCTCTAAAGAAAACGAGCACAAGGGGAGACACAAACCCACACTTTTTTCATAAATTTTTATGTGCACATGTATGAGGGATGTGAGTGGTCGCTGGGTACGCCCTATATGTCAATTGGGTAAGACTAGCAGGATAGATATATTCCTATATAAATGCAAAAGAAAGAAAGAGAGAGACGGAGGAAGAGAGAAAGAGAAACGTGGTGGCTGCCTGCAATTATAACAGATGGATCCAGAAGAACAAGAACGTTTTTAGATGGTACTTTATATAAGCTAATATCAAAAAGAAGGTTGATCATTCTAAACGCTTTCAAGTGTTTATTTTACGTTAACTTGTCATTTCTATAGTAGTGTTGAAACTTTAATTTCATTCATATATGCAGTAAAGAAATTTGTCCTGGGGGTACCAACTGCTGCTGTGCCCAAACATGTCTGAACACAATTCAGCTTTGTGTAAATAAATAGAATGTAGATCTTCACAATACATTTTGAAATACCAAATACACATTTTATCAATCACACAATCTGATTTTTTTTTTCCGCTCTGAGATGATTGACTCTGGAAAGAGGTCCCTGAACTCACTATATATGCTATATTGCTTCAATACGCTGTATATATATGAGTTGGGAGTTTTAGAATCTCATCCAATCACAGTCCACAAATCCCAAATAAACTATTTTTTAAAGTTTAAATGAAATATTTCTCTTCATAGCTTCCCAGCGGCAGATGGGTACCCTCGGTTGCACAATCAACGCACGCACTTACTTGCACATATATACGAAAGCACATGTGTGTAGCTCATCATCTCAATCGTTCGCTGATAAGATCAGTACAAGTTAGCCAACAATAGATGACGTATTCTCAAACCTATGAAAAAGGAGGTCTACAATGATTCAAAAGCTTGATATAAAGCTCAACAGGAGTCTACCTGGCCTCTTCATATAACTGACCGATTCACCTCTACTAATCTATCAAACACAGACTTTGAATACCCAACTACGTCCATAAACCCAGTCACACAATCGTATTTAAAAAAATTCTCCAAGTGGAATCTCTTAAACCATCTATAGGCATTACAATGTAATTTCTTTTCTCTAACTATCCTTCATAATCGGACATTCGCTCAATCACACTGACCTGGGCCGCCCCTTGAACTTCCCTCACTGGCTCCCTCACGGGTTCAGCGGCGGGAGCCACATCTACAGGCGGCCTGTCATACGGATCATAATCAAAATCAAGCACCTCAATAAACGTCCGATCGTCTCTTTGAACAGCGGCAACGCACCGGCGCTGGTCAAACCGGACCTGCCAAATGCGCGTCAGCCCGTCCAACAGGTCCTGCACAAGCTTGCCCGTGCGAATGTTCCACAGCTTGAGGGTGCGTTCGGAACCAGAAATGACCTTATTTTCATCATGCTGGAAACACGTAATGGCCCCCTGGTGGCCGTCCAGCTTGTGCAAAGACTTGCCGCTGTCAGGGTCCCACACGCGCAGCGTGGAGTCGGCAGCTGCTGAAACAAGCGTCGTGCGGTTCAAATCAAGCAGACCAACCAGTGATGTGTGCCCTTCGAGAGTGTAGAGTAAAGAGCCCGTGTCCAGGGACCAAACCTTCACAAACCAGTCCATGGACCCCGAGATGCAACGGTTGCGTTTATAGTCCAGCACCGCTGAGTATACCCGCTGCGCATGGCCCGTCAGCACCCACTGGCACTCTCCTGTCTCAATGTTCCAAACGCGCACCGTCGTATCATAACTACCAGAAACCACCGTGTTTCCATGCCCTGACAACGCCCTGACACTGCTTGCATGACCCTGCAGTGCTCGTAAAAAGTATGCGCTTCCACTATCTGGACCTGCAGCATCCAGCTCTTCGTTTGTAATGTGTTCAGGCACGGGAGGCGGCAGCCGCCACACCCTCAATGTCGAGTCGCGCGATCCCGTAATAATGACTGGGAACTTGGGGGAAATAATTGGCAAATTACTTACTGGATCCACGCCAATCTTGACAGGGAGCAAAACCTCCAAACATCGTACTGTCGAGGTATGCCCAGTAAAACAATGCGTACATTTGCCCCGCTTAATGTCCCACACCCGCACTGACCGATCAGTGGACCCAGACACAAGGGTATCGCCAACGTATTGCAAGGCCCAAACACCTCCATCATGGCCTTCCATCTTGAACCGGCGCTCGCCCGTTTGTGAATCGTAGACCGTAATTGAATGGTCGTCCGATCCTGTAATGATTTTGTCGTCGTCAAACTGTAGGCATGTCACCACATCGTTGCCGTTTCCTTCAATTGTTAGTGGCCGCGGTCTATAAGTCGGATCCATCCAGTTTCTGTGAGTGATTAAATGCTTTCGGCGATAAATTGCCTTGTAAATGTTGATTGGTGGTGCATGCTTGTCATCAAAAGACTTTGGAATCTTCTTGCCCTTGACATTGCCCCATGAAGTGTAGTCCCACTCCTCCTTTAAAGCCCGCTGAATTTCAGTTTCATCGACATTATACTCATCTCCAGCCAGCCGGTTCTTCCAAATGCTTTCCGCTGTATCCACCGTAACTCGCCAAGCGCGTGAGACTTGGCTAGCAGCACACAGTGATTTGAAATCAAGCAATTTCAAAATATCCTGCACCAGCTCCGTAGGCAGCAAGGTGAGAAAGTTGCATCGTAGCGATGGCACTATATTTTCAGCCATCATAGAGAGTGAGCTTCTATCTGTCACACTAAGAAGCTTGGCAAGAAGAGCTCGCTGTATTTCCGGCGGAAGTGATCCATAAGATGAAATAACCGAAGAAAAATTGATCAGTGTCTGTTGAGAAGAAGACTGAGGTGCCTCTACATCTCCGCCTGCAGAGTTTGCGGGCGAAGGAAGAGGTAACGGCGAGCCGTCTTCTCCCTCGGCATCCCTACAACCTTCAGTATCAGAACTCTCTTTGGGAGTTTGAATTTCTGGCTCCTGTAGCCGGCGCTTGTTTGCATTTTCCTCTAAAACATAAAACATGCTTTCCCGCGGACCGGGTTCTAGGGGCGTGGGGGAAGATGTTCGTTTTAACTTCCCTGGCGTAGCAAGGGGTGACGTCGAACCTGAGGATATTGGTAGATGCGATATTGATGGGGTTGAGGGATCCGCTATTTCTATGCGTATGACTGAATCTTGCTCTTGATATCGAAACTTTTGGCTGCCAGAATTGAAGTAAAACTGCTTGAGATAGTCTGGAGGTTCGAGTGAGTATAACGGATACATTCGATTCCGTATTGCTGGATCTAGATTTAGAATTTTATGTGATTGTGGTAAACGGATAGATGCAGAGGTTGGTGTTTGTTTGAAAGTGCTGGGGGTATCTGTCAGTATGCTTGAGCGCTTGACTGGATAAGGCCCTTCGCCAGGTGTGATTTGTGATTTCATTAATGCAAAGTCTCAGATGGTAGATGATAGACTCCCGTGTATGTGGTGTCTGGTTGCCGACTCTGACGGGTTAAAGGACATGCAGATAGAGATGAAGAAGCAGGTTGTAGAAAGGCTGTCGCAAGCCGAGTAAAACAAAATGACGGAAACGGGAGAAAACACAGACCTGAAACAAAACTTCTAAACAAGTTGATGAAAGTGAAATGTGGGTGGAGTGGAGACTTTGACAGGGAGAAAAGGAGAGGAAGGAACTACTTCAGGTTCGAATATACTACAGGAATGCTGTAGGGTCCAGTGAATTTCCGCGGCGTTTTGGATTGTCGGCTTTTCAACTTTTCACTCGACTTCACTGCCAGTTTTCTGCATTTCACTCTAGAAAAAACTGGAACTAGTAACTGCCCGATCTAGAGCTACTCAATAACAGTCAAACCCAGGTGAGTTAGCACGCAGAAGGCGCGCTTGTGAGTGGCGAGACGCTGTATAACCATGTGGAGACCCTGGTAGGACCTAACCCCAGCACTGGCCATAAAATTTAGATAGCCGCGATGGTGAAGCCTTGTCAATGCAGCAGCCTATCTCGTATTCCACGGAGCCTCTTACTAGTTCTATCCTATTTTTTGCTAGTCCCTCTCCTTTATAGAGCTATACGAAGCTTGAGCGCCGCCTCAAGTGTCGCTATTCCTATAGGCCTATAGTATACAGACTCTCTGACTCGGTTGTCCAAAAATCAAGGGTTTACTGACTAACATTGACCAATTTGTTATGTAATTTTCAGACGCGTAACCTAAATCACCAACTTTTCCCTCTTTGATCTCTCAATTATACCAAAATGCCTGACACAACTGCTCACGAGTTCGTTCCTCCATCTGTCCCGGCAGAACCTTCATACATTTCATCTACTTTTCATTCGCCTATTCCAAGTTCTATTTTAGAGGATTTGTCAGTACCATGCATTTTAGGAGTAGATGAAGCTGGTCGTGGTCCAGTTATTGGTATGTTCAGTCTGTTACGCGTCAACACTGCTAATTCTCTCAGGTCCCATGGTCTACGCCATTGCATACTGTCGAGAAGACTATAGAGAAGAACTGGCACAGCAAGGATTCGATGATTCAAAGGTTTTGACACACGCAGTGCGATCCAACCTACTAGAAAGAATGTGTGAAGAGGAATCAGCTGCAAACATTGGATGGGGAGTCCATTCACTTAGTGCCCAAGATATTTCCAGTGGCATGCTTCGACCAAAGGGCCTTGGTTACAACCTCAATAGTCAAGCTCATGATACAACTATGAACTTGATCCAGCAAGTCCTTGACAGTGGAGTCACACTCTCCCACGTCTACGTCGATACAGTTGGCCCACCAGCCTCATATCAAGCCAAGCTGTCGCGACGATTTCCCCATGTTACATTTACAGTTGCAAAAAAGGCTGATTCAATCTATCCAATCGTCTCTGCAGCTTCTATTTGTGCGAAAGTAACGCGTGATGCCGTGTTATCCCTGCACGACGAGTCAAATGGGACCTGGGGGTCTGGATATCCGTCTGATGGCAAAACAAGCAGTTGGTTAAAGAATTCAGTACATCCTGTATTTGGCTGGACGGGTCAAATTCGATTCTCATGGCAGACTGTAACCGACGTTCTTAAGAAAAACGGATGTGCAGAGGTGGAATGGGCTGAGGATTTTGAGCAAGCAAACTATTCTGTGTCAGACTACTTCAGCAAGTCAAGCCAGTCGGTCCCAGACGATCTTCCAGTGAGCACAGCTTGGTTTGGCACTCCATGCTCAGACTGGTAGGTACAGGGCAGGCCGTTGAACCAGATGGCAGTTTGGCCCTAACCCATGACAACATGATACAGCGGGGAGTTACACTCTTAAGTGAACCTTTCGTTTCCTTTCTTCTTCCTCTTTATTCATATTTATTCTCTTCTCCTATATATATTTATTTCTCCAGAGCTTTTCGATTCAATTTCCGTGTTATCTAATTGCATTCAGGTTTAATTGACTCTTGAAAATAGTTTTGGAAGCTTTTGCGATGTCCGCTATTCACATCTTGTCTCGCAGGGCTCTTGCTTGCCCTTTTTCCAAAAGATCCGCCATGTAAGTGTTCTTAGAAGTTCCATGTGAATTGCCAGATTCTGGCCTTATTGAATCTCAGATTGTTTAGCTTTTGTGGGGTGGTTTAAGCCAGTTTCTGAGGGGTCTGGATCTTCCAGCTGGCTCAGTGGGCCCCATCTAGGAAAATGTCACTGGGAGATCCAGGCTGTTGGCAAGATGTGCTCCCCTGGATGAGCTGAGATATAGCGCAGTGGTCAACCCCATGGCTACCGTGATTGATATTTCTCTCCTTATTTATGAATTCTCTATTAACATTCCTATAGTCAAGGTTTACGAGTAACTCCAAACTTAATTCGTTTGTATGCATCAAAGTGTAAGTCCCCACCATTGTTCGGTTGCCTGCTAACAAACCAAGCTTTTCCTTCACATACTGTCATTGGCATGCCAGCACTTTCCCCGACGATGACCCAGGGAAATGTCGGTGCTTGGCAAAAATCAATTGGTGATCAACTCACTCCTGGTGATGTTCTTGTGGAAATTGAGACAGATAAGGCACAGATGGACTTTGAGTTTCAAGAGGATGGTTACTTGGCGAAAATTCTAGTTGATCAAGGCACTAAGGATGTTCCTGTGGGAAAACCGATTGGTGTTTATGTTGAGGATGAGAGCGACGTTGCTGCGTTTGCTGAATTTACAGTGGCGGATCTCGGAGATGCTCCAGCAGCTTCAAGCCCTAAAGTAGAACAGCAACTAAGCAAGGAAGCGCCAGTGGATGCTCCGAAGGGAGCATCTAAACCGGTTGATTCAGTATCTGCACCTGCATCAAGGGAAGGTAGTGATAGAATTAGAGCTTCTCCACTTGCGAAATTCATGGCCCTTGAGCATGGTATTGCTCTCAAGGACATCAAAGGAACTGGCCCAGGTGGAAGAATTATCAAACGCGATGTAGAGAATTATGAGCCTACACCTGTCGCTACATCAGCTACCTCTTCTGCATCCCCTGCTGCTCCGGCTTCTGCTGCTCCGGCTTCTCCGTCCCCTGTGACCGCTACCGGTGCATATGTGGATATTCCAATTTCACAAATGCGCAAAACGATTGCCAGCCGTCTGCAAGCTTCCAAAGCCATCTCCCCTCACTACGTCATTTCCTCTACTGTCTCTGTATCCAAGCTGCTTAAACTTCGCGCTTCATTGAACGAATCCTCAGATGGCTCATACAAGCTCTCTGTCAATGATCTGCTCGTCAAAGCTATAGCCATTGCCAATCTGAAGGTGCCTCAAGTCAATTCATCCTGGCTTGATGCTGAAGGAGTTCTGCGACAATACAAAGATGTTGACATATCTGTTGCTGTTGCAACCCCAGCTGGACTCATCACACCTGTAGTTAAGGCTGTTAATACAAAGGGCCTAGCAACGATTTCAAACGAAATCAAGGCGCTTGGAAAGCGAGCTCGTGATGGCAAGCTTCTTCCTGAAGAGTACCAGGGTGGCACTGTGACTATTTCTAACTTGGGCATGAATTCTGCTGTTTCTTTCTTCACTGCCATCATTAACCCACCACAGTCCGCGATTGTTGCTGTTGGAACAACAGAGCGACGCGCTATTGAGGATCCTGTCTCTGATACTGAGATTGCATTTGAGGATGTGATTAGTGTGACTGCTTCCTTTGATCATCGCGTGGTTGACGGTGCTGTTGGTGGTGAATGGATTAAGGCACTGAAGAAGGTCCTTGAGAATCCTCTGGAAATGCTGCTCTAAGTTGTTTACTTACTATACATTGAAGTACAAAAGTATAATCGGTATAATTGCGAACTACTGATGTCGAAACTGAGAAGATTGGGTCAGTATATACAGACATTATAGCTTATTGGTTAGTTTGAATACAATTATAGATCTCAAGGCAACTGATTATTGGTACACAAGAAGAAATACACCATTGACTGGTGTGTTGCCAATGATGCACAATCTACGAACCAGCGACCCGAAAAAAATCTCACACTTGGTCTAGAGCTGGCTCTTTGGCACACTCTACATAACCACTGCGCTATCTGCAAGACAGTAGCAACTATAAGGAGCGCATCTTGCTAGCTGTGTATCTCCAGCATCATCATCAAATCAAACTACTGTTGTAAATGCAGTACAGAGTTAGCATGACAAAAATAAATAGTATTGAGCAAAACAGATGGTCGCGTCATTATAAATCTATATACCAAGAACTTCAAGCACCGGTCATTTCGGCATCAGGACCGGCCTTGTCCTCTGTGATCCATAGCACATTGTTGCATCTATTAACTGTTAACTGACTGCCAGAGTTATGTCGTGAAATACTTACCGTATCAGAATTTCGCCAAGTTTACCCTTATTCTCGCCATCAATGTACTCAACAGCATTATCTAACTGAAGATTCATGTAGGAATCAACCGACAATAGTCTACCGCGGTACTCTGTTTCGCCCCACTTCAGGCGAACCATGACCTGCTTGCCAGTGAGGTCCTGAAGGAATGGTTTTGGGTTTACTGGATCAAACTAAACTGTTAGCAAGTTCGTGAAGCCGCTCTGTATAATATATACTTACTCCCATTGTATCAACGCGCTATTAGTGAATCTTGTGTTGGAGATGTTCACAATAACTTTTGTAGGAGGAAGTGAAATTTCCATTCCCGCTTTTCTTTTTTGCTTAGATTTCTTGCAGGGTAAACCGTTTGTTTTCATCCCATATATCCAGACCACCCCAGGATATGAGTAAAGATCGCGTCAAGGTGACTGGGGTCGTGTATAAATCTCACGAGGATGAGCTGGCTTCTCTCAGATCGCTTCGTGCTATGCTCACCGCATTGAAATCGGCTACCGAACATATCAGAGACGACATTGCAGCAGCTGCTGACAATCACGCGGCCATCAAAGGTAAGTCCTCTAGCTTTTGCTCTATTAGACAGCTAACGCCGTTCTGTAGAAGACTCAAAAGAGCTTCATGGACTAGTCACCAAGATATCTCAAGCTCATGGCTCAGAATAACCTTCTTTGATTTATGAATAAATAAAATTATTGGTGCTAGTGCTTTATCAATGTACAAGATAACTATTTTAAATTTGGCTGATGCGGGGATTTTTGCCTCCATCATACTCTAAGCGGATTGCAACCCAAAGGGTGTCTGCGAGTGAAATGGTCATGCCCAGAGCGTACACCAGAGTAATTGCATAGAAGAAGTTGGAGTTACCAGAACCCAAATTAATCCAGAGGTGGTAGAACGTGGGCGCCAGAGTACATGAATAGAGAAGAGCCAACAGCACGGGAAGTGGATATTTCAAATCTGTATGGTTAGCACACTAGGCAAAGTAAGAGAGATCACTTACGTTGGAACATTGGTTTGAAAAGAGCCAAGAGAGAGAAATAGAATCCTGCATCGCCGACTTCAGGATATGGCTTGAAGACTGTGCTGATTCCGACCATTGTAGTCAAGGCAAACAGGGGCATACTCTTCAATCGAAGCGTCAAAGGAATGCTGAAGATCAAGACGTAAATGTGAAACACATAAGTGAAGAAAGGGCGGAAGAAAGCAAACATTTCAGCAAAAAAGTACCACCATAGACCAATGTTTGGACTGAGCTCCGTGAAGAAGATTACGGGACCATATGTGGCTCCAATAAAATCCCAGGAACCTACAGTCAAGAAAGAAAGACCGAGGTAGATACCGACATTTGCAAGATAAACGAGAGTTAACTTTATCAATTGAAACGTGAGCGTTCCTTGTGGCTTTGACTCTCTTGCAATCAAAATCACAGCTGGAGCCAGATAAACTGGGTAAATAGTCAGCGTAGTCGCAAGAGCTAGTAATGACATCGACTGGAAGGGTTTTTCTATTCTGTTAGTAATTGAATACCCTGAACTTGGAACAAATGCTTACTTGAATAGCTGGCCGAGACCGCAAGAAGCACGGTAGCATTGGTAAAAATGTTAGTCGACCTAGACAGGGTTGAAAGAAGAACGAATGGATTGAACAGATAGATTGCGGAAATAATCCAGGGTGAGAAGCAAGAGCCTGATGTCTTCTTGTTGAGAACAGTTGCGATTCGATACAGAGCAAGCGCAGCGACGAGATCAATTGCTGTATAAAGCGTATTAACTGCAACTGTACTCGACGAAACGAAGTCGTTCAGCGTTGAGAATAGAGCAAGAAATAAAGGTGACTGTATGGTTAGCCAAACCCTTGAAACGTGGTGGTCAGCATACCTGATGATAGACACCTCCATCATACGGGGAGACACCATGCGAATATTGAAATAGACCTTCAAGAACTACATTATATCAATTAGTATGAATGCCTTACTCGTCACTCTGCCTTGTGGAACTCACGTCTTTTATATGAGGAGATGGGAGTCGTGATCTCAACCCTGCCGTCCAAAACTGTGGACAGAGAAGGAACTGAGAACAAGCTCATTCGCAGGGCCAGTGCACCCAAAAGTGTAGCAGCCAGGTTCCTGTCCATTGGAGTCGTGTCGTCGTTGAAGTGGGTGAAATTGACTTAGATTTCGCTAGAAATGTAGTTTGAATGTAAATGGCAGAGGATTAGCCTAGGGTTTGTCACAATACAGTCAGCACCAAGATGGGTGGTGATTTGTGTGATGTGTCCACTTGAATTTTTCAAACTCCATACTGCCTTCTCCTTCTTTCACACGTTCCTTGCAACAACTTGCTAATTATAATACCCGTCCAAAATGTCTGTGGAAATGGATTTCGAGGCTGCTGAGGAGATCGATGGAGTTCGCTTCTCCTGGAATTGTCTGCCGAACACCAAAATCGAGGCCTCCCGTACTGTCGTCCCTATCTCCTCCCTTTACACCCCGCTTCGCGACAAGCCCGATCTCTCCGTTTTGCAGTATGATCCTGTTGCCTGCCGTGCTCCATGCCGTGCTGTCTTGAATCCTTACTGCCAGTTGGATATTCGCGCGAGAATGTGGATCTGCCCCTTCTGCTTGAGTAGAAACCCACTTCCTGCTCATTACAAGGATATTTCTCAGAACGCCCTTCCCCACGAGCTTCTGCCCACCAGCACGACCATTGAGTACATTCTCTCTCGCCCAGCTCAGACGCCACCTGTCTTTCTGTTTGTCGTCGACACCTGCCAGGATGAGGAGAACCTGCAGGCCTTGAAGGACTCCCTTATTGTGTCTCTGAGTCTGCTGCCTCCTAATGCTCTCATTGGTCTCATCACTTTTGGTGCTATGGCCCAGGTGTATGAATTGGGCTATGGAAGTTGCAACAAGTCTTACATTTTCCGCGGTAACAAGGATTACACTGTCAGACAGGTCCAGGACATGCTTGGCCTTTCTCCTCGTCCTCAGGGTGGTATTCCCCAGCCTGCTGCAGTCCCCTCGGCTTCTCGGTTCCTCCTCCCTGTTCAGAACTGCGAGTTCCAACTCACCAACATTCTTGAGCAGCTTCAGAGAGATCCTTGGCCTGTTGCTTCTGATAGACGTCCTATTAGATGCAGTGGTGTTGCCTTGAGCATTGCTGTCAGTTTGCTTGAGCAGTCTTTCCCCAACACCGGTGCCCGTATCATGTTCTTCGGTGGTGGTCCTCCCACGGAGGGTCCTGGTATGATCGTTTCTCCTGAATTAAGAGAGCCCATCCGATCCCATCACGATATCGATCGTGACACTGCCAAGCACTACAAGAAGGCTGTCAAGTTCTACGAGGGTTTGGCGAAGCGCGCCTCCTCGAACGGTCATGCCATTGATATCTTTGCTGGTTGTTACGATCAGATCGGTATGCAGGAAATGAAGTCTCTCAGTAACTCTACTGGTGGTGTTATGATTCTGTCTGATGCATTTACCACTTCCATTTTCAAGCAGTCCGTCCAGCGTATCTTCAACAAGGATGCAAATGGCTTCTTGCAAATGGCTTTCAACGCTACTATGGATGTTCTTACCACTAAGGAGCTAAAGGTCAGTGGTCTCATTGGTCATGCAGTCTCTCTCAACAAGAAGGCTCCTCATGTTGCCGATACTGAAATTGGTATTGGTCAGACCTGTTCTTGGAAGATGTGCTCTATCACCCCTGCACACACCTATGCCACCTTCTTTGAGGTTGCCACTCAAGGCAATGCCCAGATGCAACAGAATAACCAGAAGGCTATTGTTCAGTACTTGACCCACTACCAGCACTCTAGCGGAACTTACAGATTACGTGTCACTACCCTTGCTCGTGGACTGGTTCAGGGTGGTAACCCCAGTATTGCTGCTTCTTTCGACCAGGAAGCCTCTACAGTCCTTATGGCCCGTATTGCTGTTTACAAGGCTGAGGTTGAGGATGGCCCCGATATTTTGAGATGGACTGATCGAATGTTGATTCGTCTTTGCCAGAAGTTTGCTGACTACAGAAAGGACGACCCTTCGTCTTTCAGACTCTCTCAGAACTTTAGCCTGTACCCTCAGTTCATGTTCCACTTAAGAAGATCCCAGTTCTTGCAGGTCTTTAACAACTCTCCAGATGAGACTGCTTTCTACAGACATTGCCTTAACCGTGAGGACCTTACCAACTCTCTCATTATGATCCAGCCCACTCTTATTTCCTTCAGCTTCAACAGCAACCCTGAACCCGTTCTGCTTGACTCCGTTTCGGTTAAGCCTGATGCCATTCTGCTTCTTGACACTTTCTTCCATATTCTTATTTTCCACGGAGAGAACATTGCTCAATGGCGTCGCGCTGGATACCAAGACCAGGAGAATCATGAGAACTTCAGAGAGCTTCTGCAAGCTCCTCGTACTGAGGCTTCCGAGCTTTTGGTTGACCGTTTCCCACTTCCTAGATTTATTGACACCGATGCTGGTGGATCTCAGGCCCGTTTCCTGCTTGCCAAGCTTAATCCTTCCAACACTCATCAAAACTCTGGTGGATACGGCAGTGCCAGCGGTTCTCAGGTTGTGTTGACTGACGATGTCAGTTTGCAGACGTTTATGAGCCACTTGCAAAAGTTGGCGGTTTCGGGCACTTCGTAGTTTTATTTTCTTCTATAGCTTTAGTATGGTAGTAAGGATATGTAATAGAAATAGAATTCTTGGTGCATAAACTTTGTTACTTGGGATAGTTACTTACTTTATTTTCCACCACTTGAAATTTCCCAGCCTTACACCTTTCACTCACTCAAAGCATGGATCTTGGAAAAATTCTCGACGGCACTCCGGAGCCACCTTCTATAGCTCATACGCTGGACTATTTTGCAAATTCTCAGCATGACATACATGAGAATACTCAAGGCGACTACTGCTTGCCAGTCCCCATGACGGAATTTCAACGCCAACTGAGTGACGAAGTCGTGTCATTGCATTACTCGGATATTTTACGGTTTTATCAACATCATGGAAGTACCGAAGGCAATCAAGTACTCTCAAACTCGTTGCAAGCGCTTTATACAAACTCGCAACTAGTAGCGACGCATCCATTTCTACTGGTTGATCATTACTTACCGCCCAATTTGTTGTTAAAAGGTGTACCGAACCAACTGAGTAAAACCTCGGGTAAATTCACGACCTTGGTTAATATCATCGATCTTGTTCGCGATAAACGGATGGAAATAGCTTTGGTGTCGCGTCCGGGTAGATCTTTCGATCTCATTGAGGCGCTTCTTCTGGGCAAAATGATAAATATCAAGAGGCATTCGGGTACACCACTAAAATCAAACCATAAAACGGCGAAAAAGTACTCGACAATTCATTTAATCCCATCATTGCATACAGATTCTTCATATTCGGGTGATGATAGATTCGATCTTGTGGTTGCTTTTGACCAGACATTTGACATTGCTGAACCCCACATCCAAAAGATAAGATCTCAGGCACGAACGCTCCCAGCTGATCAAGATGGCAGTAACCCTGAGATAGCACCAGTTCTGAGGCTCATTCCCTACTATTCTGCTGAGCACATTGCATTCAATCTCCAAAACTATGCCAATGATCCTTCTCTTTACATGAAAAGGGTGGTGGCCGCAATCGTGATTTTACGCGGTAGAGTAGGAACGATTCCAATAGATCTTCGCCCTTATTACGCGCAGGGACTGAAATTCTTAGAACCTTGGCTGACCCAGATGAAATCAGGGTGGCCCCTGCCACCTGTACCTGAAATTGAAGAATATTCGGAATTGGATGTGGAACAATCGTTGCTGACCGAGATTCATGTCCCTGAACCAAAACGAGACTCAGCAACTCCCACGCCAGTGAATGGCGCTGTTAATGGGAATGGAAATGGAAACGGTAATGGCAATGGTGAGATTGACATGCCAACTGAAGATAGAGATGCAGTGGAGTCTGAAGAAGACGAATACTACGACTTCAAGCGAATAAAGCGAGAAACTTATTCGCCAGACGTTCCAGAAACTTCGTTGGGCTTTCGGTCCATGTCTGCGGGATTGCAGGATGACCGCCAAATTCTGACTCACAAAATTCTTAGATCTCTTGAGCATGCAATTGAAGATTTAGCGGTGAAGGACAGTGAGTTAGTGTCACTACAGAATTTTGTTACCGTACACCAGGAGTCCATTGATGAAACACTCGGCCAAAGGAAAGATTTTATTAAAGAAATCCAAGAACTCGAAGAAAAACTCAGGAAATTTGAAAATGACGCTGAGAACCATCAAGCTGGAGTTTCTGACCTGCGAGAAATCAAAGAAAAGAATGATTTGGAGCTGGAACAATCGCGTAAGACACTGCTCAGTGACAATGGGGATGGTACCATCAATTTTTTGGAAATTGAAAATCAGCGCGAAAAGATAGCAGAACTGGAACTTGAGCTACGACGTGCAAATGAGGTTCTTGACTCAAGGGCGACTGAGCACAGCTACATGCGTGAGGAATGCGACAAAGCCACAGTTATCAAATCGGAACTGGCTATTGAATTGGAAACGCTGAAGACGCTAAGTAAATCTCTGGAGGCTCAAGTTGACACTATGGTAGCCGATATGAAGCGATTGACCTTTGATTCAAGTCGAAAGGAGCAGGATCAAATAATCAAGGATCTTGAAAGCAAGCTGAACAATTCGGAGGAGCATCTCAAGCGAGTAATTGACTCGGAAAAGCTATTGTCGACTAGATCAAGATACGGTATGAGATCTGCCAATGCAGGGCCTCGTCGCACACCTTCTGCTACTAGCTCGCGGAGGTCGTCAGTGTCAGATCGAGAAGGAAACAGCGCAGCAGCGAGTCTAAGTGGTCCGCATCCGCTTCAAAACATGACAAAATACAACTGATGAGGTTTATTTCGATAAATATACATGAGTAAAATGAAAGAAAGACAAATAAATATTTATAAAATCTATCAGGAATAGTATGAACCACTTTCCTTGGCCCAGAGCTTGACTGTCCGGTCCCAACTACTGCTAATAATGTATTCGTTGTTTGGAGCCACGTCGACGGACATGACTTTGTCAGGGTGGCCTTCAAGCGTTTTGATCTGGGTCCAGGTGTCTGCATTCCAAACTTTGATAGTGCGGTCATAAGAACTTGAAACCAGGTACATACCATTGCTGCTTGTGATATCATCACCTGCAACGGGGCTTTCGTTTGAATTGTAAAATTTAAGATCTGAAATGATGGTTGTATGAGCAGGGATGGTGAAAATGCATTTATGTTGGCGCAGATCCCAGATTTTGATGGTTCCATCTGCCGAGCCCGTTGCAATGTGATATCCATTTGGAGATATGTCAATTCCGTAGATACCGCGGACATGGCCATCTAGAGTCATAATAGACCGGCCAGTTCGCAAGTCCCACATGCGGCCAATGGCATCTAACCCGCCCGTGCCTACTAGGGATCCATCCGGATGAAACTTGATGCAAAATACTTCTTTAGAATGGCCTTCCTGGTTCAAGAGCTCTTCTTGAGTTGCGAGATCCCAGAGTCCCCATGTCATATCATATGATGCAGACCCAAGGAAGCGGCCAGATGGATGGAAGTCGAGACGTGCAATACGGCCTTCATGGGCCTCTAGAGATGCAATTGGAGATTCAGACTTAAGACTCCATAAATAAATATTTCCCTCAGTTCCACCACTAGCAAGATTGACCCCGCTCTCACTCATAGACAGTGTGGCTTGAGGATGCCATGCTAAGCCTACTTTGTCAGTGTGGCCCCCGCGGTACACATGCTTTTCAGTGAGATCTGGTACATTCATGACTTTGATTTCGCCAGTCCAGCTTCCAATTGCAGCAGTCTTGGAGTCTGGTGCAAATCTCACAATCGACGCGGGCCTGTCAAACCCGTACTGTGTGCCCAGCAAACCGTACTGTTTGAGCTGTTGATTTACGTTTTCGTTTCGATAGGTGTAATGCTTGATGAATGGAAGTTCTGCTAAATGTCGTTGATAGTTTAATCGTTCTTGAGCCCGTCGAAGCGAGTACTTGGCAATATACTGTCGCGCTTGAAGGAGCTCGTCTTCGCCTGGGGTGTAAAATTCTTCTTCCTCCTCTTCCTCCGCTTCACTACCCATAGACGTATCCTCGCCAAGCAGCGGAAGCCCATTCAACTGCCGATCTAGCAGAAGTTTTCGGAGTCTTGCGCGTCTGTCTGCTTTGTCCTCACCAAATAATGTGATAGGCTCTCCATGAGCGCGTAATCGTTGTCGGACATCATCGTCATTGGTTGGTACTGCTATAGTCTTGGCCACCTTATTTCGTGCCTGCTCATCAATCAATTCCTTGGCCTTTCGTGTAGACACATTCGAATCATAGTTCATGGCTACAAAAGTTAGAAATCACAAAAGACCAAACGCAGCATTATGCGAAGTACATACGAACTTGATCCAGCGTCAAGCCACCCTGGACATCTTCCATTTCCTACACAGTTAGCTTTTACATCATGTAATTTGATCATATAGACTACTTACATCATCTTCCTCTAAGAATGGTTGACGTGACTCGTGCATGGCGAACTTGTGGGCAAGTGGGTGCTGTGCGTCAAGTGAAATTTTTGAGGAGTAGCGTATACCCTATTCCTCCACCAACACTGACGCTTCTGATATTTTATCCTATTTTGAATTTATACTTGTACCTATATCATCTTTCTATAAATTGATTATATATTTTCACTAGTCATAGCTCTCTTGACTATTTAAAGTTCTTTGTTTCTCCTGTTTGCCGCGGGGTTTTTTTTCTTTTCTACTTCATTTTATTTTTGATCCATCGTCAGTGCAAACCTCTGGCTATCAGTCTCATCCATTGCTGTTGAACGTGGAATACTCACCTCATTCTTTATACTAACTAGCCTCCACTCATGTTCCAGTTAGAACTGAATTCTGAAGTCTCCTTTGACCTGACCAGACCATTTGCAGCAGCGGCCGATGTTATCTTAGACTTTCTGCGATCATCTAGTCTGTTACCAGGTCAATTTGATGACCTTGAAGGGGCCGACCTGACCGACCCTATTATTGGCTACCTCACACATACTCTTTCAACGTGTGTTCTTACTTCTATATTCCTAGCCGGTTTGGCTTACGAGTATCGGTATACACTCATGGCTGTGTAAGTTTCTCAGTCTGAAGGTTTATTTCTACGAAAGCTAACAAATTGACAGGTATGCGATAAGACGAAGAAAAGATATCAGGAGATACTTGATCCTTCATGGAGTTTTTGGCGGTCTTGTGTATGCGGTGATGAAAGCAGCGTCTTTTGTGATGCAATTGTTCCAGCGGCTTCCTTTTGTACGATCCAAGATTGACAAGGAGGTGGCAAAAGTGGTTGCTAAAATTGAAGAGACCTTGGTATACAAAGATGGTAAACAAGAATTTCTCACTCAGCTGCCAGAAAAAGGATGGGCCGAGTCTCAAGTTCTGGGTGAACTAGATGCCACTACTGAAATGACACGAACCAAATGGGAAGATGGCAGGGTGTCTGGAGCCGTTTACCATGGTGGAGATGAAATCTTGCGCATCCAAGCTGAGGCGTATGCCCGCTACTCTGTGGCAAACCAGCTACATCCTGATATCTTTCCTGGTATCAGAAAGATGGAGAGCGAGGTGGTTGCCATGGTCCTGAAGTTGTTCAATGCACCTGAAGGAGCATGTGGAACCAGTGCAAGCGGGGGAACAGAGTCGCTTTTGCTGACCTGTCTTGCAGCTCGTGAAAAGGCATTTCGCGAGCGTGGGGTAACTGAGCCTGAAATCATTGCTCCCAATACGATCCATGCTGCATTTGACAAGGCCTCGTATTATTTCAAAATGAAGCTCGTAAAAGCACCCCTGGACCCCAACACATTTCAGGTTGATCTCAAGGCAGTAAAGAAGCTTATCACTAAGAACACCGTTCTTTTGGCTGGTTCAGCTCCTAACTTTCCCCATGGTATTATTGATGACATTGAGGGGCTTAGTAAGCTTGCCTTGAAGCACAAAATCCCTTTGCATGTGGATGCATGTCTCGGGTCATTTATTGTTCCTTTTATGAATGAAGCTGGTTTTGAAATCCCTCCCTTTGATTTCCGTGTGCCTGGTGTCACCAGTATCTCATGTGATACACACAAGTATGGATTTGCGCCTAAGGGGTCCTCCATCATCATGTATCGCGACAACAAGATGCGTAACTACCAGTACTTTGTTACAGCCGATTGGACTGGTGGTCTGTACGCTTCTCCTACCTTGGCTGGATCTCGTCCCGGCGCTCTCATGGCTGGATGCTGGGCTACACTTACAGCCATTGGACACGAGGGTTACTTGAAGAGCTGCAAAGATATTGTTTCTACGACTCGCAAGCTCAAGAAAGCGATTGACGATGACATTGGTGAACTCTACGTTTTGGGCAATCCTAAGTGTTCTGTTGTGTCATTTGCATCAGACACTATCAACATTTACGAGCTTGCTGATATCCTTTCAAAGAAGGGTTGGCATTTGAATGCTCTGCAAAAGCCTGCGGCCATTCATCTTGCTTCAACTCGGTTGACTATTCCAGTGATTGATGACCTCATTGCTGATATCAAGGCTGCTGTTAAAGAGCTTGCTAATAAGGGTAGTGGGCCGGCCTCTGGTGATACAGCTGCACTCTATGGAGTAGCCGGTAGTATCCAGACTGTAGGAGTAGCCGACCGAATCGCGGCCGGTTTTTTGGATTGTCTTTACAAAGTTTAGAGATGGAAGGTTGAACCGGTTAAAATTTACAGGGTGAATCTCATCCATCTAAATAGACATGTTGAATCTATAGCAACACAACTAAAACAAAATTACGAATTCGTATTTTTAACAATAATATTCCCCGTGCTCATTTTATACATGCTTCTCTAATGTCTTTAACGCAAGGCAACTCTGCGGCGAGACTGGATCAACCGGAAGAGTAGCACAATGAACAATTCAATCTGATCCTTGAACATGAACAAGAGACCCTGCACAAGAACACCCTTCGTAATCTGAGGACCCAATCCCTTGAACAGACCAGCAATTCCTTCTTCTCTGGCAAGGTACATGAGAGCATCGACGAAAGAGTTGTACTTCTTGCGTCCGGCACCTCCACCAGACTGCTGCATGACCTTGGCAATAATAAGAGGCTGGGTAGCGACAGTGGCCATGGCCTTGGACAAGGCACCGAGGAGGAAGTTCTCTCTGGGCAACAGATGCTCTCGGCCCTGGAACAACAAGGTTCTAAGACGCTCAAAAGAGCCGTAGGTGATAGAAGGGTTGACAACAAGGACCAGAGAAGCCTTGAGACCTCTCCAGAGACCAGTAATACCGTCCTCCTGAACAACATCCTGGGCAGTTTGGGTCAGGGACTTGTAAACGTCAGCGGTCTGCTGCTTTGTGGTCACAACTGAGACTGGGATAGTAAAGAGCTGGCCCAGGGCACCAGCGACAGCTCCAAGGAGCAGTTCAGTTGCAGTGCTGAGAGCAGCACCCTTGCTTCTTGAGACATAGAGTCCACGGATCAGGCCATACCAGTAAAAGTAGGCAAAGTTAGAAGAAGCGACACCAAGAATGGTTCCGAACAATCCGTGGTAGAGACCTTTCAGACCGTCCTTCTCGTAGATCTTTTGCATAACGTCCAGCGTGCCCTTGTATCGGACAGGCTTTGATCTAGATAGCATGTGTTAGGGCAAGGGATGTGGGGGAATGAATGGTTACCGAGGTTTACTTACTCTGAGCCCTCCTTATCGTCGTCTGCAGTTTCGTCAGCCTTGGTTTGGACCTGGAGCTTAGTCTTGACACTGTGAAAGAGTATTGGTTAGATACTGATGTATGTTTGTTTTGTGTTGAAGGGAGAGTTTGGCGGTATATCGGAGACGGACTTACATATCGAGAGGGTACACCAAGATATTGGCTACAACTGCACCGGTCGCACCGGCGACGGCCTTTCCCCATGGGCCAAGAACAAGAGCTTCTTTAGAATGAGCGGGCATTGTGTATAATGTGTGTTTTGTATGAAAAAGATGCGTGTAGGAGTCGAAGATACTTTTAAAAGTCGGAGAGCAGTAGCAAAGTGGGAATATGAGTGAAGTGGAAGAGAGGAGAGATGAATTAAATGAAATGAAATTTAAGACAAGAAAATAAAAGCCAACCACAGAACACTAGAAGTATAGGAATCTACTCTGAGATGGCGAGAGATATAAGTATATGGTAGTATGGAAGAAATAAATAAATAAATGGGAAAAGCGAGACGGGATGATTCAAAGTATTTATTTAGAGAATTGAAAAATTCAGCTCATTGTGGGGATCAAAAGGGCCGAGATTAGGACATTGAACTGCTTTTGTGTTTTTTTTGTTTTTTGTTTTTTCTTAATTTTTTGGCTGAGAAAAGGCCAAATGGAAGGGTCGGTCGGTCTAGAAGGTCCAAAACCTGGAGAAAGCAAAAAAGATTTCGGAGGTTGAGGTTGATGCTTGCCGAGCTCAGCCCAGCGATTTGCAAAAGTGAAAAGCGAAAAGAGATAGGATATCAAGCTCTGCCACTGTAATGGGTTATCCCGGTTTGTTTTTCGAATAGATTTCAATTGGGTCGCTGCGTTATCGAGGAGAAGAGGCAGGTATAGTGGTGCTTACCAGTTTCAATGGCGCACGTTTGTTGTTGATGATATGGCGTTCATGTAATCGCCTACCATTTGGTAAGGAACGACCTCGGCTGAAACTGAACTTTGGCAGACCCTATAATTCAATGTCAAGGCAAATTATGTAATGGTTACGTAACATGTAATATTAGTCATTTATTAGTTATGATTATGTTATTGTGTTATTAATGATTAATCATTGATTGTTTCTATAATAGGGTACAGCCCTAACCAGTCTAACCAGTCACATCCAAAATAGGCAATTAGTATTTTGCTATGTCACTGCCAAATCACACAGATCCAATCTCTCATAAAGGGTTAGGTCACTGCAAATTTCACCGCTGCTCCTTGGGAAGGGCCATAGTGTGGGCAACTCATTGTATCAAAACTTTTTTTCTCTTTTCCTTCCCACTCACTCGTAAGTCAGCAACAGTCCGCCAAAAAGTTATTCACAATGCCACCCAAGGTACGTTCAATCTTGTTAAATCCCTTTCGACAAACGCTAGCTCAGTGCTGTTCTTTTGCGACCTTTTGATCTTTGTCGTAGTCAGTTTTGAAAGCAGTGTTTTATCGACTTTTATTGAAAAATTTTCTATTGCTCCAGACCACTAACTGTTCTTCTCCAGCTCGACCCTAATGAAGTTAAGATCATCTACCTGAGAGCCACTGGTGGTGAGGTTGGTGCCTCTTCTGCTCTGGCTCCCAAGATCGGTCCTCTTGGTCTGTCCCCCAAGAAGGTCGGTGAAGATATCGCCAAGGCCACCAAGAACTTCAAGGGTATCCGTGTCACTGTCCAGCTGACTATCCAGAACCGTCAGGCTACCGTCTCCGTTGTCCCCTCTGCCTCCTCCCTGGTCATCACTGCTCTCAAGGAGCCCCCAAGAGACCGCAAGAAGGAGAAGAACATCAAGCACAACGGTAGCATTTCTCTTGACGAGATCATCAACATTGCCCGTGAAATGAGACACAAGTCCTTTGCCAAGTCCCTCGAGGGAACTGTCAAGGAGATTCTGGGAACTGCCCAGTCCGTTGGTGCTAGAATCAACGGCAAGCCCGCTCACCTCACCATCGACGCCATCAACAACGGTGAAGTCGACAGTAAGTTTTATTCAAACGTTTTTAAAGAAGTTGAATGCTAACACATTACAAACAGTTCCTGAGGAGTAAACTGTCATGTATTTAATTTAGGCTGTATGTTAGGAAAAAAAATATCATGAAAAATCTTCCAAACCCTTTCGTGTCCTCGGCCGCTATTTTTTGTAGAAAGCTTTCCAACACTCTGGTGCATGGCGGAGTCCGTGCTGTGCTCCTATTTTGGCGAAAGCGAGATCAACTGTTTGGCTCCTTACTCACCTTGTCGCTTGATTTTTTGACAGCGAGAGGGTCCATTTATATCACTTTCAAGCCTACATTTAAATCGTAGTTTGAACCAAAAATTTTAGACAGAATACAAATGATTTTC
Source organism: Geotrichum histeridarum (assembly GCA_030566085.1). NCBI lineage: Eukaryota > Fungi > Ascomycota > Dipodascomycetes > Dipodascales > Dipodascaceae > Geotrichum > Geotrichum histeridarum. Next base: position 223,801 of record JAJMHO010000007.1, read on the forward strand.
CAAGACTTTACATTAGTTCAAAACAATCTGTACGACGATAAGCTTCGATATCTGTAAGAACAGCATATGCTGATATCAGAATTCAGGTCAAGTTTATATCAATCTCCGTGGTTTGAAGTGGACAGTCTATTTACTCTCCACACAACAGCTTGCAACCCTAACAGTATCAAGCACATAAATTACCCTACCTGATCTCACAGGCATAAAAACCAACCAAGCATTCACACCTTTCCTTTCCTCTCAACATATGGGCCTATACATGTCAACATGGAATCCAGTAGATCAAGCTGTCAGGAATAATCATTAATTTATGGTAAGTTTACTTTTGTTCTCAACATGATGAACCCAGTCAAGTTGAATCTCTATGATGAAAAATTTTCGGATGTTAATTTTCACTCCTATTGCGCAAACCGTGAGGAGATTTTCCGTTGCCTTCCTTCTGACTAGATTCTTTGATTTGACCTGGATTCAATCATTTTTTTCAGTGAGTTGAATTATTGTTGCTAACTTTATTTAAGAGCTGTAGCATTTGACTGTAATTGGCATTGGCCAGATCTAGTTCGTGTAATTTCTATGTACTTAATGATTGATTCTTGATTCTTAAACAACTTGTAGTCTAATCTTGTCTATTCCACTCCACACACTCGTCAAACTTTACTCCAGATCCTCCAAAGATGTCAAGGGCTGATCCAAACGTTAAATCCACCTTACCGTTGCTCAGTTTCTTGACCAGTTCCAAGTCCTCCAGCGATTTGGCTCCCCCCGCGTAAACACACGGAATTGTAACCCAATCTCCAAGGGCAGAGACGAGCTCCTCGTCTATTCCCTTGCAGAGTCCCTCAACGTCCGCAGCGTGCACAAGAAACTCGCTGCAGTACTTTGAGAAGAAGGCGAGCGATTCGGGGTTAACCTCGACGTCGGTGATGGTCTGCCATCGGTTCATGGCAACATACCACCGCGGCTTGCCCGTCGTGGAGTCTACCCGCTTGCGACAGCTGAGATCAATCACAATCTTGGAGACGTCTCCCCCGAGCGCTGCAACCAGGCTGTCCAGGCGCTCTTGTGAAAACGTCTTGCTGTCTGGAAACAAGAAAGACGTGACAATGACCTTCGCCGCGCCTTTCTCAATCCATTCCCGGGCATTGGCGTCCGTTATACCGCCGCCCACCTGTAAACCGCCAGGCCAAGTTGCCAATGCCTCCGCAGCAGCCTCGTCACATCCAGGACCCAGCTTGATTACATGGGTGCCGTCCACGCTGTTGGTCTTGTAGAGGTCGGCGTAGTAAGATGCGGGCTTATCGGCGACAAAATTTGTCTTCAAGGCGCTGGTATCGAGGGTTCCACCCACGATTTGCTTGACTTTGCCCGAGTGGATGTCGATACAGCCCTTGAATTTAGTCATTTTGAAGGCTTGTGAATGGGTATGGCGGTTGGGAGGAATCTATGCATAAAAAGATTGAACTGAAATTTTTTACTCCCAACTCGTCTTGACCATCATACAGATCACAGATGCCGATTACATCGAAAAAGCTTAAGAGCAAAGGGCTGGCCAAGAAGGCTGGCGTGAAAAAGATGAAGAAGGATGTTGTTTCTACTAGTGTGGCAAAACAATTAATACAAAATCAAAAGGCGAAGAGGCTACGAAACATGCCCAAGTCGAAACGGCCTGACCTTGAATCGGAAAGCGAAGCCAGCGAAGACGAAGAGTTACCAGCGAAGTCAGATAAGAGCGTGATGGATATTTTTAAGCGCAGTTTTGAGCAACAGTTTGGCAAGGTAGAGGGGTTGCCAGAGTTAGAGTCAGAGTCAGAAGAGAACGAAGAAACGTTTGATAACGAGTCAGAGAATTCAGAAGACAGTGAGGACGGAGAAGAGAGAGAAAACGACAGCGATTTAGATCTAGAGATGGAGGAGTACGAGCATTATCAAGAACAAGAAGACTTAGGAGAATCAGAGTCAGAGTCAGAGGATGAGAAGCCATTAGTGGTCAGACACACCGACTCGTCTTTTATGGTTGAGGCAACCAAGCAAGAAAAGAAACTATTCATGTCATCTAAAGCACCTCTGCAAGAAGCCAAACCCCAGCCTTCTAGCAAGCGTCAACGCACCGAAGAGCGCGACGAAGACGAGCAACTCAACCTCGATAACGATCTCGCCTTACAACGTCTCATCAAAGAATCACACATCCTGGCCGAAGCCGGCCTCTCCGGCGTTGATATTTCCACCGGAATTACTGGCAAAGCTCGGCACAAGACCCTTGAGAGCCGGCTTGACGACCTGGGCGTCAAGAAGACCAAGACCCAGCAGATGCCCATGAACATGCGCAAGGGTATGACCGCTAAACAGCAGGAGCGCCACGAGCGCCATGTCAAGAACTCGCGTGAGGCAGGAATTATTTTGGCGAGATCGGAGGTGACAAAGGCCCCCAAGAAACAGGTCAAGCGGGAGCGCGGGCTCAAGATTGCGTCAGTGGGCCGCGAGACTAGACACGGCCTGATTATCAGCAAGAGCGAGATTGCCAAGTACTCGGGTACTGGTGGCGGAAAGAAGAAGGGACGACGATAGACAATTGCATATATAGAATAAGTATATTTTGTTTGGATCATAGCATCGGTCAAATCTAAGTGTTTTGATATTATGGTTCCATTTCGTTTATTTCTCCACGCTGACGGGTCCATGACTCAGCTGCCCAAGATTGTTTTCTCTTCACCAGTTTATCAGTTCCTCTTCACCATCATATATTGCTATCATAGACCATCATTCAACACGCTCACGACGATATACAGGTTTCATCTACAGGCATTGACTTGTTTATCTGCCATACAGCACCCAACAAGCGAAGATTCTTGCCCATCTCGAGTCTTGCGGACTACCGACTAGCCACCTTCAAGTTCTCCACATTTTTTTCTTTAACCTTTCCCCTCCCCCATTTTTTCTGCCATGTCTGACTCGATTGATCGGGTGTTCGTCAAGGCGATCTCAACAATCAAGGCGCTGTCTGCGCGAAAAGGACCCGGCAGCTTGCCGCAGCCGCCGGTGGACCGCCGTATTCGCCTCTACGGGCTCTACAAGCAAGCAACCGGTACGTTTACTCGAATCTTGGGTTTAATTTCTCTCTCGTGCTAACTACGTGATAGAGGGTGATGTTGACGGTATTATGAGCCGGCCTACGGGCAAGACCCCGGAGGATTCAGCTGGCCGGCGCAAATGGTGGGTTTAGCAGGTATTGAGTTGCACCTCGGTCCCAATTACTAACATATGACTAGGGATGCCTGGAAGAAAGAGGAGGGCATCAGCAAAACAGAAGCAAAGCGACGATACATTTCGTTTCTGATAGAGGTCAGTGGAGGATCTTTGATGTAGGAATTGGCTGTATGCTAACTAGTGTAGACTATGCACGAGTACGCCAGCGAGACCCAGGAGGCGCGGGAGCTGCTCAGCGACTTGGAGTACCTGTGGGACCAGGTGAAAGACATTCAGCCTTCCACATCACCATCGGCCGAGTCCACAGAGCCATTGGATAATATGTCGGCGGCTATCAGCGCGGCTGGTTTACTTGGCCGGGCCGGATCCAATGCGGGGTCATATACATCTTTTGATCCAAGGATACAGCGCATGAGGGGTGGTTCGTCGGTGTCTGGCCTGCAGCACCTGGAGTCCTACGGCGGACGAAGTGCGACTGCGAGTGCGGCTGGTGGATCATATATTGGTGTGCTGGAGCGATCGGCCCGCCACCCGGATCGCGGGCGCAAGGCGCGGAATACGGGCCGACCCAAGCAGGACAGGTTTGGCAGTAGCACAGGGTCGTTTGACGGCGGCAGTGGTGAACCAGGAGAGAGTGATAACTTGGAGATGAGAAAATGGAGACGGGACGTGACGTGGGCACTAGAGACGATCAACGAGGAGATCATGGCCATGCGCCATAGGTATGCGAGCGCAACTGGCACCGAGTCTACTGTACTGCCTCCCATGCCCATGCAAATGCCCATGAACGACGAGATGTACCCGCCCATGATGCGTGCGGGCAGCAGTAACAGGCAGCGGTCGATCTACTCGTACAACGGGCAAGAGCCGCCCAGCGCGAGCGAGCCCCAAGGTCTGCCAGTTCTCATCAAGCGCCGCAACGACGCCAACAACACACACAACCACGACCTGATGAGCCACAGCAGCAGCACTAGCGACGCCCAACCATGGCGGCGAACGATGCAAGACATAATCAAGTACATCATGAAGCAGCGGATCTGGCGTGTGCTGGCTGGCCTTCTGTGGGGTGTGGGCAAGCATGTTGTGATTGATCTAGCCGTGATCCAGGCCCTGCTCATCCTGACGCGCTACTCTCGCAACCGCTACGCCCCTGCAGGCGTCCCCGGGCGCGCCGGAGCCTCCTCGGCAGCGCGAAACACGATGTTTTCGCAGATTATCATGTTCTGGGGCCAGGCGCTCGCCGGGATCTTTAAATTGCTTGGGGTTCAAATAGTGGAACGGGTTTAGTATGTAATTAAGGTACAAAACCGGCATGTCCGATATCGCCGCTTTAGTTACGTAACTACAATGCAGTAGCTGATTCAGCGGAGTTTCTTTCTGATTTGGCAGCAGGACCGATTGGCTGACAAGAGAATGGTAAAATGGGTAATTGTGATTGGCTATAATTGTAGCCAATAGCAAATAGTGATATACACACGTGTAGAAATGACAAGGCTGAAAGCGTTTTGTGAACCCATAATAATTGCTTTTTTGGGTTTAGACAATTACCGAATCCAGAGCCATCTGTGGGGGACCAAATAGTGTGGGTAAAAAGAACCGTTAACATTTCTTTTTCGGAGTTTTTTGTTCGCTTTTTTTTTTTCCCATCACATATCCAGTGTAATGGCGTTTCGTCCTCCGCAAGTGCAAAAACAGTTACCCTCTCGTCCACTGCCTTTTCGTCCTTTTTCCTCTTCTTCTCTCTTCTTCTTTCCTTTCACTCCTTCGACGTCAGTTCGACAGCTTCAGTATCATGGACCAGCAGATCTCAGCGTTATCTCCCGTTTCCTGGTCGGGTTACGACAATCATGACCCTACGCTTCTCTCCCAACTCAACTCTTTCAAACAACAACAACAACAACAGCAGCAACAGCAGCAGAACCTCCAGCTCAGAATGGACGAGCACCAAGACTCGACAGCCAGCCCTGACGGGGCCAGAAATACCCAGATGTCAAGCCCGCTCATGAACGACAACAGTATCTTGAACTCCAACGAGTACCAGTCGTTTCTCGACTTTACTAGCACCCACAATGTTGATAAGCAGCAGTATGCACCATCACCTAATACCAATCCTCCTACCTCAGCACAGAACCCCACCAGCCCACAGAATATCGATGTTTTCTTCAACGACCTATTTCAAGGATACTCGATGGAGTCCTCGCCAGGGGTGCCGGATCACCAAACCCACCAGACAAATATCAACAGTATAGACGAACTGCTGCAAGACCACCAGGCCGCCCAGGGTGACATGTTCAGATCTCCGCTGCACGGCCCTATCTCGCGGATGACCCGCGGAAGCAGTGCCGACATTTCGGAAACTATCAGCACTTCTACGGCAGGCGACTTTACGCCCCTGCTGTCCCCAGCAGTTACACCCTTTTTCGACACCATTAACCCTTCCATCATGCCCTCGTCGGACTTTTCCATGCCCGGCTCTTTTCTCGAAGGCACTAGCTCGCCCTCGTTAGACCCTAAGCATGTGAACTCTGCTCCACCTTCGGGCCGGATCGCACCCAAAGATCTGGCGGCAGAGGCCCCGAAAAAGGGTCGCCGGGGCCGCAAACCGGGTAGCACGCCTGTATTGGCTCCCTTGTCGTCTGCCACGCGACAAACCTCATCTTCGCGAGTGGCCAAAATGTCGCCTATGGTACGACCTGCACGTGGACGGACTTCCAAGTCGTCTGCTGCTTCATCCCCAGTGATCTCGACTAGCCGGCCAGGATCCTATGCCAGAAGCTCGGAAAGCTTGTCTCCAGAAGAAGATTTGGAGCTCAACATGCCTCCTCCTCCTCAGATCAAGCGCAAGCTGCCGGTCAGCGATGCTCCTGCGCCTGCAGCCACGCCTGCCAGTTTGATGAACCTGCCCGAGCGCAAGGACATTGAAATGACTGAAATCTCTGACACAGACTGCCACTTGCAGAACGCAGTGCGGGTGACCAAAAATATTGCTATCCAGGATGCCTCTGGACCTAGGAAAACACGCAGCCAGAGCAAAACCGCGCCTACGTCTGCGTCTACTTCGCCGACCATGACGGTCAACCGCGGACCCAAGTATCTAACAAACCAGAACCGATCCAAGTCGGTGGTTATGCTGTCTCCTCGCATTCAGGCCACTGGCAACTCAATGATCAAGCCCAAGCTACCCGGTGAGCAGAGCATGTCGGCAGCCGCTTCGCCCATCTTGCCCGCGTGGCGATCGCGTCACGGTAGCGTGTCCGCCTCTCCGGTGCTCCGTCCCAAGCTTTCGCCGCACATTTCGCCGCGCATTGAGGCACACCCTCACAAGGTGGCAATTAGCAGCAGTGGTAGCAGCAGCGACCTGTCGGCGCTGCTTGCCTCGAAATCAAACTATCAGAACATTGTGGAGGGCAATCACAACCAACTGGGACTCATGTACCCCGAGACCCTGTCGGCTGACCTAACGTCGAAACGCACGTCGCACAAGCTGGCAGAACAGGGCCGCCGAAACCGAATCAACACCGCCCTGGCGGACCTGGCCAAGCTGCTGGCTCCCAACAACCAGGTGGCGCCCTCCAAGGCAACGACCGTTGAGATGGCGATCCAGTCAATTACTGCCCTGAAAAAAGAGCTGGCGGAGGTCAAGAGCCGGCTGAGCAAGTACGAGGACGTGAGCATGGGCGAGGGCGAGGGTGAAGTCAAGATGGAGACCAGCGAGGATGGTACTTCAGTCTCTTCAGCTAACGGTGGTGCTGCCGCTGCTTCTGATAAGACTGAGAATGCTACGAACGAGAAGACTGATGATTAAACGAGACTGACTGGGGAATAATGCTTTCTTTCTTTCTTTTTTTTCTTAATTACAAAAAATACACGATGAATAGACGATGTGTTTGAGTGCATGATGGAACCGTTGTGTTATGGTGGGAGGCAGCAACAAGCAAAACGGCGCCGTTACTCTCCGTTGTTTGTTGAAGCATCCATGATAGCAACAATGGTGGTGGGTTTTATTGTGGAGAGCATATGAAGAACAGAAGAAGGGGAGATATTATCCTAAATAGAAGTGGGCATAAAATGGACATTTAGCATGGCATTGAATTTACATTGGTTTGATAAGGAACATAATTAATAATTTTTTGGTTTATTGGATTTACTGCAGAAAAAAAAAAGAAAGAAATAGAAATGCATTATTACTGGATAGGGCATATTGTTTAAAACTGATCAAAACAGAGTATCAAATATGTGCGCAACAACTTGACGACACGAGAAAATAACCTCAAAGGGCGTCTGGATATAGCTCCCTAGACTGGCATTTCTAGATCCAGGTAGAATTGGCAAATTAATTGCCCAGACTACATGACAAAACAGCATGGGTGTTGAGATTACACTCCTGTGCAAGTCCAGAATTGAATAATAAATGGAGTGACGTTTTACTTGCCAACCATCCTATATATATATTATTCAAAGCAGAGCTATTGTGATTATTTGAGCTGCGTTTTTGGAGTAAGATATTTGTCACTTCTTTTTTTTTTTTAAAAAAAAAAATTGAAATCGCTGGTTGAGAGAATTTAAAGAGTGTGTTTTAAGGTAAGAACAAGCGTTCAGCAACAAAATATTATTGTTGGATGCAATAATGGGGGTGTATAGATTAGATTTGGTTGGTGGAATTTGGAGAGAGCAGACCAAATGTAATTTGGCAGTTGTAGTATATAGGCTTATTATAAGCAAGCATACAAATTATATATATATTAATTTACATTTTTTGTATACTTTTGAAATATTGTGTATAGATACATCTACAGTATATGTACACAATGTCAACAAAAGTGAAGACGGGACTGTGCAATCTTGTTTGATCATGAGTGGGTGATCAATGTGCAGTAATGTTGACAGGGCTGTCTAGAAGAAAAAAGTGGTATGAACATGTGTGATTAAATATATATAGATTGTCAAAGCCAGATTGTGGACCTTAGTGCCATGGAGCAAGAAATCTCGAAGCAACTGTCTGCAAAATGATAATTTGTCCTATCAATATGTCAATATCTAGGATAGAACTGATCTGCAAACTTTAAAACAAATAAGAATTCAAGGGCTTCAAGAGGCAGGAAACAGGAAGACATATCTCTATTCAAGCCAGTAAACTTTGACAAAAAGCCAAGCTATAATCTTTGTAAAATCAACGATTTTAATGAAAAAAGCTTTCTGGTTCTGCAACTTGGACCTTCCCTTCTTAAACCGCAACGGGGTTCTCCACTGCCACAGGATGCTACTGTCAACTTGGCACAAACATGTCTATAGGCATTACAACCTAAAAACAGGATTTTCTACTACTGACTGTGTAGTTCTAGCTAGAATTATTTTGATGGTGGAGTACAAGTTACGGCATATATAGTGGTTCTGTCTCGTATTCGGAAAAATTAACTTATTTTTTGTGGTGGACTAGCGTTTTAGCATTTGAAAAGTGTAGGTTAAGAAATTTAAAGTTGATGTACCTTGATTTAATTATAAAAGAGAATCACAAAATTAATTTCAATAATATATAGACGATATAACCTAACTTCAATAACTTATATTTTTAAGTGCTTTTTGACCTTAAATGGCATGACTCTCAGAGCGAACTTTTTCAAGTTGTCTGGCCTTCAGGTCAACTAAGCTGGATACCAAGAAGTTCACCAGAAATTGTCATGAGACTGACCTCAGACAACACATCAGGGTCTAGATTCATACGAATTATTTGCATCTGTTTTTTATCAAGTCCAATTGCACCTACCTCTATTGACACCCACTGCACATCGGCATCTAGATAGAGCCGTTAGTATCCTACCCAACTCCTGCATGTTTTTCCGCCGTTGCCAATTAACATTACCATTACCGTTACCGTTGCCGTTGCCGTTGCCTTTTGCCTCACATAGCCGTTTTTCCATTTTTTTTCCCACATGGAGTAGTATATATAAATGTTCTGACAGGACAGTGTTTGATAGACCCAGCTAGTTTCGAAGTATGGTTTGTCCTCGGCCCTTTCTTGAAATTAAATTCAGAAGCTAATTAGGGTGATGAGAGCATGTCCTAAATAGGAAAATTTTATGATGGCTAGTCCTAAAGCCGCACGACTTATGTATAGTCGGATTAACTCTCTTGGTATCTCGGATCGATGGATCGGCAGAAGGGGGACGGACTGCGGTACAAGAGATATTATCAAGCGTTAGGCATAAATATACAATAAATACTATAGTAAGAGTGTACTTATATATTAGGTCTGGAATAGCTGATGAAAAGATACTTGTTATTCTGCAGACTAAAATGCCATAAGAAACTGGCTGTAATCCACGTAGCTACATTTCCAAGCATCGTGCTTGCATCATTTCTGTACAAATGTAAAAAGGTTACTAATGATCTTGAACTCGAATTCAAGCAAAGATTACCATGAACAACTTGAGATGTGGTAGCGTCACTCGACTATACTCTGTTCACTTCTTAGAGACAACAAGTCAACTTCATGAAAGAACACAGGTTTGTCTATCACTAAACTGAAAAGAGAATAAAACAATGGATGATAACAACTTTCTATCCAGAATAAAATGGTATATAAAAAGTTTTAATATGGGAAGCTTTGATATGGTATTCTTAGCTATGGAAGTCCTTATTCATCTTGATGCTTCACTTTGTGCAAAAGAATTTCAAGCTTAAGAACAATCATATCGGTTGTCCATGATATCATATATTATTTTTCACTAAAGATCACTGAAGTTTTGGTACTGCGATTTCATTATTGTAAGCTTTAACATCATTTTGTGCTCTTGTGAACTAAGTGCCGTCATTTCATTTTCATGTTTCAAACAGTTAATAGCACCGACTTAACGGTGTTGATCACGGATAGGCCGTCTGAGTAGGTTTCAAACTTAATGTCTCAGCCAGCAGATTGTGGATAATGCGAATAACATGGTGATGTATTTCAAGCTATAAGTAGAATTGTAGTGGAATGCTTGAGGATCTTACAAGACCAAGCAACTTATCTTTGAAAATAATGACCTGCCCGGCTTCGCATAGATCTAAACTCTCATGATAATTCGCAATTTCTCAAGATGAACCCAGGTCCCTCCAACGTTCCTCTTCAGTAGCTTAATTTTTTCTGAATCTCTCATGAATTTTAGAGTGCATTATTCTTCACTGACTGCTGCTGAATATTTTTTGTTCATAATAACCCAACATTACCACGTGCATCATCAAGTGGCACTGATCTCATCTCTATAGATCTTATTCAAGCTTTAGTGGGTTGGTCGCCAACTGCAAAATGGCTGTAATTGGTTAAAACAAACTTTGATGGTGAGTGAACAATTAAAAACGGTTGTGAGTGGCTAAAAAAGGAAATTATTTGCCGCCACCCCGTTTTTATAAACTTACAAGGTGGGCCTATAGACATGAAAGACAATTGGGACAAATTGAAAAAGATCTACAGCTATCGCGAAAAAATAGCAAAATGATGGTAAATAGAATAAGATCAAATAATTGAGCGGGTGTTGTTTAAATTCAATATTGAAAGACCTAGGCTCACTTTTATTTCGTCTTCAGTGTAAAGGTTGATTGGGCAATGACAGACAATTCTACTTAAATTTTAGATCAAATAATATATGATCTCTTCTTTCAGACGTGTACTTCAAAGCACTGAAAGCTAAGCCTAGTTATGTATAACGTTAGCTGTTATTAAACCTTTGACAAAGTTTAGACTGGTCTATTGTATGAACAGTTTGAGAACTTTGCATAGAAAATTTTATTGTTCTTATTTAACAGCTTCACTATTTCTAGAACTGTCCTTAGGGATTGGTTTTAAAACTAGCTTGGAATATTTGATTTCGCTAATCGAGATACCTTTTCAACATTAAAGAGTATGTAACTCCTTGATAACATTTTGAGGACTGACTACAAGAGTCCGAACGTCTGTCAATTGTTCTGCGTGTAGAGTTACTCCAAGTCTTGGAAAAAGATATCAGTTCAAATAGCTATAGTTTGGCGTCTTCTCAACTCTGGATCCAAGCTCAAAAATGGAATTTGTTACAGTTTAAGCTATGTCAAGCTATCACAAGCAAACTAAGCGACATGTCTCGGGGTTTGCTGCTTATAAGTGAAATAAAATGGGGATCTGGATATAAACTTGCAATGGCTGCTTTAGATTTGGGTTTCAAGCATGGAAGGTGGGGTTAAACTGTGGAAAAAGGAAAGCAACAAAAAGCAGTATTCACTTAAGTACTACTAAACGCTGAATGGTTGAACAAAACTGTTTAAAAATGAATATATTGTGAGGAAAAAAATGATAAATGTCTATTTGAGAGAATGTTTATCTGCCACCCTGCTTGAGTACTTTGCTTTCTATCCATTGAAGCGCGCTTGTCAGTCTGCTGTTTATCTAGTCTTTTTGCCCGATCAAAGTTCAAAAACAGAGCAATTTGAAAATAGGTATACAGATGAGCAAGATAATTAAAAAATATTCTTTGGTTGCAAAAGATTTGGAAATTGAATCATTAAATTTCTTTGATATTTGAGATTACATAATTTGTATGTTGTATTGGAGCTCGCTAATAAGTAACAGCTCGCTCCCATCTCCCATCCACTACTAGATCCTTCCTAGAATAGTGGCCCATAGCTCTGTAGACGGCTAAACAAACAGCTAATTGAGGATATAATTTGTAATTCTGGTTTCCCATTTTAAAAGCTAGCGCTTTGAGTGTTCTCTCGGTTTCCGTGTGTAGTAGGCCTCCTGGCGATACAATTATCGGGTGGAAATTTGGTGCAAGGAAAGAGTAGTGCGTTACCTTCTCATTGAATTTCTGGTTCAAATGAGTCTGTGGGGCTTTAAATTCAGTTTAACTTCCCGATTGACCGTCTCCTGGAAATAATGCCATCTCATGATTATCTTCCATCTTTCATCTATTCAAACAAGTTTTTACGTCAGAGGTAAAAACTTTATATAGCCGAAGTATACTTTTTCATATCTTATAGCACCTTGTTATTAGCAGCAGCAGTTTCAAAGTGCTGCATCCAAGCCTAGCGCCTGTTGCAAACTTCGAACTTTGGTATTAACACCTGATTTGTGTCAGGTAGTATTCAAATTCACGAATTGATTATTTATCTGAGAGGGGTCAGGGAGTAATTCTAATTTTGGTCCAAGTTGACAGTTAATTGCCTTAAGGAGGGGGACAGACAATAAAATATGGCATCTTCATCTGGCACCACTTGCTAGACTTTCAAGAAAGTAATATGCCAGTATGAGAGTATGAAAGCCAAATATAGAAGTTCATTTTGGGTGACGCAAAAGATCGATCAGTCTTGGAGATATCTTAAACTCACTGAAGTATGGTATATCAGTAACTGAATGTCTGACCCATTTCATCCTTGTCCGCAAAATATGGGAAAGTGACAGGATTCAACACTTTTTCAAGTTTTCACTATAGGCAGAGATGCTTATATGTGTGAAAAATGAGCTGCAAACAGTCATACTGGGCTAAAGATCATAATGCTCGCTCAGCTCTTCCAAGATATCTGGAGAAAACTTGTCAAAGGACAACCATTGCTTAAAAACTCTACGGCTTTCTAAAAAGCAATAAGTCAATAGATTTGTGATATTACTTAAATACTATCGCTTCAGGCTTAGTGCAAATAATACAAGAAAATTATATGTGTCTGACAAGAATTGAATACATCCTCAAAAGTCAACCGTGCAAAGCAGAGCTTTGAGTTTTGAGAGGTCTAAACTGATCAAAGTCAGCCTTCCTCCCATCAATATATTGTGTTGAGCATTTGGTAGGGGATGTTTTCCTGTTGTTGCAAAGATTCCAAGACATTGAAACCATGCAATCCTTGTGAAGTTTGAGATTGCACAGAAAAATATGAAAAGAATCGCTATATTAAAATTTATCAATCAATCAATCTCATAATAGAAAAATTGAATAAAGACAGGTTTTAGAGAAAATGATCTCGTTCAAAGTATTCTACTCGTTCCAGGATTGAGCTTTTGCATGTCAACCATCATATAAGTACTGTACCGAGATAACAAAGTTACAACTCAAAAGATAAAACCAGTCCTAGAGTGCCAGTTGGAAATAAAATTGTTCAACTTGTTCTAAGTTGACAGTGGTCATTGATTTTGAGATTGACCTTTCAAGAAACAAAATTTTACTGGTGGTTCCCATGTGGCAAATAACTGGCTAAGAAGATTTTGCCATGTCGTTCTCCCGAATCCTTCAATACCATAGAATAAAAATTGACTACTTTTTTAACAAAAAAATCAGACAAAATTATCATGACTTTAAAATATAATGAAGCTTAGAAAAGCTTGTATTCTAGGTTGAACTGCCCTTAGCACCTTTGATATGACTGGTTAAATCAGATGCTTCCTAGATCGATTTATGTGAGGTTTATAACGATAGGTGAACAATTGAATTCTCACTCAAACATTCTTGATTTAGCTTATAGTTCTTGCGGTTCCTCTAGATGAAGGTTTGCGTCAAACCATAACAGCGTACCCTGTTAGCATTACACGTAAGTAGTACAGCCTGAAGTCTCTAAGGAAAAGAAATCAAACAGAATTCAAAGCAGCGAGCCAGTTTGACGATCACACTCAAAAGAACTACTTAATTTCACTGGGGAATACAGTTCAGCTATAGCTATAAAAATGAAAGTCCGAACGTTTTAGAAGGTAAGGTAAACAAACCCAGTATTCGTACAATGTACATGAAATGTATTAGCATAGAAAGTAGCTATAGCAAAGATCTTTAGACCCAAGCTGTAAGCCATAGCCTCTGATAAAAGCCCATATTGATATGAAAGTCAATATTGTAATTTATTTGTTACAAAAAGCGGAATAAAATCACGTTGACTAATTTCCTTTAAATACTGAATTGAATGGTTCAACTAATGGAATACCCAATTATCTACAACAGAGATGTAAACTTCTTTACAAGGGCTTTTGTAATTCCAACAAAAGCTATTGTTGCACTTTTTATAAAGATCTATTTCAAAGCAGTATAAGACAGATTACATGTAGCCAAAAGGATGATGGCAGCGCTTTTTCAGAGCGTTGAAGTAATAATCCGTATGGTGAGGGTTGCCTTATAACTAGACTTTTTTCTTTTATCTTTGACAGTTGATAACTCATGGATAAAATTAATAATAAAGAACATTCAAAAAATAATTCTTTCAATTAATGTGTACTCATTGAACATATAAGAGATTTATAAAGGGGAAAGATTCAGAACCATATTTTTGCAGCCGGCATAATGGTTTCAAGAGTTCTGAAGTGATCAATAGATAATAAGAATTCACGCCAACCATTTATCCAAAGAATATGAACCAAAAAAAGCTCCGTAGCAGGGAATCGAACCCTGATTTGCCCGGTGAGAGCGGACCGTGATAGCCATTACACTACAACGGATACGTATTTTGTCGAAAATTTTGTAGTTGTATATTTAAATTTAGTCACAAATAATGTATGACTAATTGCTGACACACTTTATCAATATATTACATGAATCCAAAGCTTGGGCCTTCCGATACTATTGATTCTCTCAATCAAGAATATTTTTATTCGCCTAAACTCAAATGAAGAGAAAGAATTCGGTAGCATTCTATCCAAGAAATTCTATTAAATATGCAAAACTCTCAGACAAAAAAAGCGGTTGGCAAAGCTATCTATTCTACAATTGGCTTGAAAACAACATGATGAACACTAAAGACAACTACCTACTAGCATCGATCCAGAACGAATGTTTTCCTCCAATCGAGCGGGTAGAAGTTAAACTGTGATCACAATCAATTGAACTTTACAAGTTCATGGCACTAATGAGTTGTAATAATAACGAAACGGCTTTTCAAGGATGCTGGCCATCTTTCTAACTATTATTCCAATGGAAGTTAAACCTTCAATTGCAATGCATTATCTACAAATAAATATCACTTTTGATTTAGTAGTTGTATCAGGATTCAGTCTTTGATATGTTGGTTTATTTGATTTATGACTACTTCCATCCTTTCTTTTTGCAGCTTTTAATAAGGCTCACTTAAATGAGAAAAAATCCTGACCTCGCCAAGTAGTATGGAAGTGAGCCAGATAATTCATCAGGGAACAGAATCAAACTTAGTACTTGTATAAACACTATGGTAGAAAATTACATGATTCATATCAAAAGACCAACATCAGAGAAAACAATCTCCTCTTCGAGAGATGAGCAAATCATTGAGCAAAAAACTAGTGCCATTGAACCCTTTGGAATGTAGGACCTGTTCTACATAAAAATGCATTAAGGCTTGTCTCGAAAAAATGTAGCAGAAAATGCTAGGAGGATGGTAGATGAAGATTAGATTAATACTAGTTCATTCAAAATGTTTACACGACGCTTCTCTTAAATTGAAGATCCCTAAGTTGAAAATTAAGAGCAAGAGCAAAGGAATGCAAGGCTGTTATAATGAACCAAGAAACATGCTAGTAGATTATCTTAAAGTCTTTGAGAATTAATAGAAAGGTTTCTCACATTCAAAAAGGTGAAGTGGGAAGATTAGTCTGTAGAATCAACTATGCAGGATTGTAGACTTAGATGCAAACTGACACTAGTATAAAAAGATGGTACCACTGAATTCCACAACCAATTGCTGTTAGCAAACCATTCCCATTTTTAACACGAGTTAAATTCACTAGTAAGCCGGAATTTTCTGATCATCCAAAGTCTGCAAACTCATTTTTCAAATCAAGACATAGGTTTTGTTTTAAAAAAGAATAGGTCCGCAAGCCAAAATATTGTTAACGATCAGCTAGTACATATTCATCGCTTAAAACCCCCAACCACATTTCTTTAACAACGTTCTGATGCTTGCAATGCCAATTATCGAGGAGACAGATAGTTAAGAAATCTCAAACTCTTGGCAATATCCCTTTCTGTTATTAGAGAGCCATATTTTTGTTTTCTACGCTATGCAACAATGTGCGCCCAACTTATGTAAATTATCTTTAATTTGTATCTCTCTATTTTGATGCACTTCTAACACCCCTTGGATAGTTTCTTCAGCAGATCATATTGGGGCGTATAGCAGACTAATGAAATTTGCAATGATCCAGAAAACATTAGCTAGGGTTTACCAAATAATCCAATCAAGTGGCCATCGCATGATGGCTCTGATATACCTCGACAAATAACCATGTCCTTGGATTTATTCTCTGATAGAGCCTCACTCAGTGAAAAATTAAGAATGGAAGTCTTGGCGAGTAGATTCAATTCCATAGATGCAATTTCACTGGGCAACGACTGAAGGGTAGAACAGTGAAAGGGTGCTTTCTTTACACAGCACATGTAAAAAAGTAAATAGAATGAAGTGCAACAAAAATTGTAAACTGAGAGCACATATTGTGAATGTTACTCTCTCAATTAATGAAATCCACTTCCAACGCGAACTCCAAAACACATATTATCTCAATGATATACTGAACGGTTGAACGGTTGAATACTCACAGGATGGCCTTTTCCCGTTTGTGTTTGACACTACTTGACTGATTTTCTCTTGAATCAGATTAGACCTAAAGTAATAATGTGGGTCATCAACTTTGTCTGAATTGCTTGACTGGGAAGTCTTCACAAATTTCATTAGGGAGTGATAATCTTCACCCAGATCCATCAACACACCTGAACAGTGAATATTCAAATATCCATTTATGGGAAGTAATATCAGCCATTATCCTGAGCATGGCTAGAATTGATAAAGACGCGTTGATATGATTGATATTGTCACGTGTAGGTTGGTGCTTGAAAGGAGTTGTTGATCACTGGTAGATAACGTTTATTTCTCCATGTCTTTTTTTTTTCAAAACCATTCACATAAACAAAGTTTGGAAACAAAGTAAAAATTAAGCTTCAAGCATATTTTTAAAGATGGACAATATTTACCAAGTAAGCTAGCTGAGAAGTTAAATGTGGTGAGGGCAGGAGTAAAACTCAATCATACTGAACAAAAATGTCAAACAAGATGCACTGACAATAGGCGTAGCACAAAGTGAATCGTATAGATGATAAGAAAAACAGAATTGAGTGAATATGCCTTGCACCAGGAAATGATAACCTTTCTCTAAAGTTCATATTTTGGTAAACCTCAGGAAGTGCTTTTTACATTTTCCATTCCTCTTCATATCACCATTGTGATCAATCGGATACACCCATCATTACAATTCTATTGTCTCTTGATCAATTCATCTCTGCTTAAGCAATATTTTAAGCTATGATCGCTCACATATTTTCTCATGAAAATTTCAGAGACCTAATTATGCAGGTTTCACATGACACTATTAGTAGAACAAATAAAACACAAAAATCATTATAATAATCCCGTGTTTCTGAAACTAGTGCCTGGCCAAGTTTGCTAGAGTCTCGTATAACTCCCTGCCATGCCATATTGATGAACAATAAGAGCAAAGTCTTTCTGTCTATACACCACAATTTTACTTTATGCTTCTTCAGCGTAAAATTTGAAAGAACGCGTCAAGCACGCGGGGATACCCCCTCGTTTTCTAAGTGTCACAAAGAGGTCTAGCCATAGTTATCACCAAATTTTTCTCAAATATAAAAGGTACAGAAACTTCCACAAGAAAGTCTTTTTTTATTTCATCAACATCTCATTTTAATCAATACACTCGCTTAATTAGTCGCTCTTTTAATACCCTTTCAATCTTCTGTGATGGTCAAACTTCTTACCTCTTTGACAGCTGGAACACTTTTGGTTCTAGCGAACTTGGTTCAAGCTCAAGAGAGCGTTGAAGTTCCTGCAGCTTCTGAAGAAGTTGCTGAAACATTTGCTGAAGCTGCTGCTGCTGATCCTTCTCCTAGCGGCGCTAGCATTTTTGCTCCTAGACCGAGTGGTAGTGGTTTCCCCAGTGGCAGTGGCTCTCCCAGTCCCCGCCCGACTAATTCCCACCCTACCAGTTCTCGTCCTCCTTCGTCTAGTCCTCCGCACACTACTCAGAAACCCTCTACTACCCCACACCCCACTCAATCTCGCTCCACTGTTTGGACTACCACTACAGTTTGTGTTGATCCTACTTCTACCGAGTATGTGACCATCTGCACTAAGTGCAAGGATGGAAAAGATCACATTTCCACTAGATGGCACGGTGGTAAGACAATCACCACTGTTATCCCTTGTCCAACCAAGAACCCATGGTATCCCAAGCCTGATTATCCATGGTATCCCAAGCCTGACCATCCCAATAAGCCTGATTATCCTAATAAACCTGACCACTGTACCACTACCTACTATGACAAGTATAACAAATGCGTCACCGTCTATGGCAAGTGTGGTATCTACAAGCCTCCTTGCTACACTTGCCCACCCAAGCCCAAGCCTTATCCTCCTCCTATCTGTACCGACTACTGCACCTATGTGTACACCGACAAGTATGACTGCAAGACTACTGTTGATAAGTGTGTTGGATACACTCCTCCTTGTCCCGAGCCTCCTGTCATCACAAAGTATCCAGACTATCCTAAGTACCCCAAGAAGCCTGACCACTGCACCACCACCTACTATGATAAGTATCAAAAGTGCGTCACCGTCTATGGAAAGTGTGGTGTGTACGAGCCTCCTTGCTACACTTGCCCACCCAAGCCCAAGCCTTATCCTCCTGTTGTTTGCACCGATTACTGCACTTATGTTTACACTGACAAATACGACTGCAAGACGACCATTGACAAGTGTGTTGGATATACTCCTCCTTGCCCCGAGCCCCCTGTAGTTACCAAGGGACCCGAGTATCCTCCCAAGCCCGACTACCCTGTTAAGCCCGACTACCCCGTCAAGCCCGAACCTCCTAAGGTCCCTGACTATCCTGTGAAGCCTGACTATCCAGAACCACCTGTGGTTACCCCTCCTCCCAAGCAAGTCAGCCCTCCTGCAGTTTGCGTTGGAGACAACTGTCCCAAGACCATGCTTCCTCAAGTAAATGGTGCTGCCTTCCTTGGAAAGAGCGCTGCTGGCATTGCTGGTGGTGTTATTATGGCTGCGATTTTCTTTGCTTAATTTCTCATTATCAAGGAATATTTTTACTTACTGTAAAGGCCACGCAACTTTTACTTTCAATTCGCTTCTTATACCTATGAAAACCGTAATTCTCTATCTAAATAATTTAATATATTTTTTTTTAATCTTTTTACCCAGAATCCAACAAATCTTCAGATTATAGGCCTATACAGAATTCAACTTGACAAAATCACGGCCACCAACTAGTATTGCAACGTAATACAGCTGTTTGTAATTGCAACACAACTAAATAAGAAAATTCAGAATGCATTCAGTTTGAGTTCGTTTTATGAACTCTTGAACCAACTTCAGCAGTCCGACTAAATCGCTATTTTGCTTAGGGCTCAAAAGTTTTAACCTAAGATAATTGGACACACTTCAGTCGCTTTGTCTTTTTGTTTCTTTAGAAACTTTGTTCAAGATAACACAAAATGACTTAAATTTGTTTATCAGCTAATTTGAAAATGTAAAATCTTCAATATCTATACAATTGAGCCTAACTGATTCTCTAATCTAACCAAATTAATAAAGTAATACTAGCTTAACTACTCACTATTTGTGAACTTGTTATAAGAGCTGGAATAAATACTTAACATACCTCACTATACCAAATTTGATGTTGTTCAATTGTGCAGTGAAAATTAACAAGTCTTAGAACTTTTATGTTTTAGATAGTAGAATAGACTTGCTATATGAGACGCAGCAATAAGTAGTATCTCAAAGAGTGGTCCACGGAATCAATTCTACTGAGTTTTTCTATCATGGAATAGAATAAAGCTGTACAACTAGGTTGATCTCAATTGTTGGTAAACAACCGTTTAGAGACTAAATCTATTCGAATTCCTCATAAATATTACACAAATGGCAAAACTAGTTTGTGTTGTAACTATTCTTAAAAGAACCGAGACTGGCTTTTTTAAAAATAAAGTATCATTCAGAAATTGATTAAATTGCGTTCCTTAATGACCAATTGTCAAGTGGAATGCTTTCTAAAGTGAGGCTGCCTACATCAATCACTGTTAGATTGCAATACAAGGTTTTATTTATATTCCATTGATAAAGCGGCTAATCTATCAATGAATTAATGAAATTACAAGAGTTTTGTTTTTTGATACCTTCACAACTCACTATAATTTTTATGATATGTTTTGAGGTGTGATGCTTCGATTAATATTGTATTGTGTGTATATTACAGTAAGACATCGACCAGCGCATCTTTGCATATTTTATCAATAGTCATTCAGATATTACAGCATTATTCTTTATATAATTCATTTACACACATATAAGTCAAGCTAGCTATTGTATAGATTTAGTGTTCATTAGGAAACTTGGGCAGAAATTACTCGTTTATTACTTTCCTTTATTATCTGACCTAATTACACATTTATTTTGAATTAATTGAAGGTTTTCATTCCACAACACATTGGGAATGAGGTGGAATTTACTTGTACTCAAATTTATCTTTTAAGGACTTCCTAAATTCTTAGTTTTTGAATAGTGCATTAATTTGACGCGGATGAGTTCTTTTAATTATCATTAACTCACTTAAGCTAAAAAGAATGGTTTGCATATAGAGATGCTATTTAGAATATGAGGGTTTGAAAGATGGTTTAACTCTCTGAGTGAATCAATTTTGGGGAAAAAAGAAAGAAAAAATAAAACAAATACTTCACCTGCGTCTTACAGGGTTTTGTATCATTAATGCTGAGACTAACTTTATTTTGTTTTGTCAAGATTTTTGACCAATAATATGCAGCTATACAAAATTTATTGAATCGTTAACTCCCAACGACTGCCTTTTTGGGAAGTAAGGGAGAGGTGCTATCTTTAACCCTTTGGTCTACTCCTCTGAAAAAAAAAAGAAAGATACACTGAATTCAGTTTATCTTTATTTGAGAAAAACGTCACTCGCTTGGTAGGTAATAGATTTCCAATAGGATGAACCCCTTAAAAGCGAATCAAACAAGAATTCTAGAGCGTTATTACTTATTGCCCATGCATATTGCGACATGACATATTGACCTAACACCTCACTTTCAAAAACATTGCGATATATGACCGTGCTTAAACAATTGAGGAAAGTCAAATATTTAGCCTCATATAACTCACTTCTACAGTCAAAGGTGTGAATACAATTTTATGCGCCTGACCAATCTTGTTATATTCATATTAGGGGTCACAACTCATTAGCCTCTTCTTGTAAATTGGGCTAAGAAAATATGGAGGATCTTGACAAGATCCAAAATAACTAGCTTTGAAAAATATTGATTAACTTTTAGATTAATTTTTCTCGTTTACAGCAATTTTTATAAAGTTTGAGTATGTATTTGATGAGATCGAATTAGCATATGCCAAATGTCCCATTAACATTCAATTCGTTTTCATGATTGAAAAATTAAGAATTTTAATTGGTCTCAATTGATGTACATAATTCATTGCAGATTTTATGAGAAGAAGAAGCCTTTACTTAGAAACAAATAGTCATTTTGCCTTTTATTGAGACTTCAATGTTAGATTGTAAGAGTGTTCGAATGCCTTACCGCTAGGAATATACATTTTAAAGATGTTGATAGATTTGTATATCATTGTCCCAAAATAATTGACAGAAATAATTATGGCTCCAGATTACTCTATTTTGATCTCAATTAATTCAATAGTTTGATTGCATTTCAGCAAGGTTGACACTTGATTCTATCTAAGTTAACTTAAATTTTAGCGCATTCCTCTTATTCCTTTTCTATTTCTTAACTTGATTGTCGAAAGGGTTTTTTCAATAAACATAAAGAAGAGAAACCATCACCTGAAGGTTTTCTAGTAGCTTTGTAAGATTGAATAACTGATAGTGAAGCAACTGCAGAGGTATATTTTTAACGACAGCAAATAATTTTGCGTGAAAACGATCTTTGGCTGACTGTGCAGAGGACTTTTCTCTACTCATTGAAAATTCTTAGTTGTTTTTGCAATGTTTGAGATTGTGATAGTTTCGTCTGTTAACTCAGATCGATCACTGAGGTTAACACAATACAATTACTGTGTTTAACTGCTTCATGCATAAACTTTAAAACTCAATCTTTAAAACTGAATCTGTAAATCGAATCTCATAACTTTCAGAATATTGTCTGACAATAAAATTTCTTTTTAAGTAGCCTCCTGGCTACTAGATAGAGAAATATATTGTCATCAATTGAAGTTATGTTCTACAGAATCTAATCCTCAATCGGAAATTAGTCGAGTTTATCAACAATTGCAACTTTTAGCCCACACTGACGATTTAAAGCAAACAGAAGTCTTGAGAAGTCTATATAAGAGTCTCCATTTCTTTAACTAATTGTCTTTCTTCATCAGAACATTACTGATTCCCTTCTTATCCACGCTCCTTTCTTCAATTCGTTCGTTACCCTAGTCACTCGTTTAATCCAATGGTAAATCCTATTTCCCCTTTGTTTTTGGGGTCTGTCCTGCTACTCTCCCAGATAGCTACTGCTACTATCCATACGAGTTCGGTGCAGACATCCGTTTCCCAAAGTACACCCAAGTCAACCCCATCAAGTACTCTCTGTACTACTCCCAAGTCAACTCCTAGTCCGACTACTCCTAAGACAACTCCTAGCTCGACTACTCCCAAGTCAACTCCTTCTAGTACCCCTAGTTCCACTACTCCTAAGTCAACTCCCACTACTACCCCTAGTTCGACTACTCCGAAGTCAACTCCCTCTAGTACTCCGAGTTCGACTACTCCCAAGTCAACCCCCTCTAGTACCCCGAGTCCTACTACTCCTAAGTCAACTCCCTCTAGTACCCCGAGTTCCACTACTCCTAAGTCAACTCCTACTAGTACTCCGAGTTCTACCACTCCTAAGTCAACTCCTAGCTCTACCACTCCTAAGTCTACTCCCAGTTCCACTACTCCCAAGTCTACTCCCACTAGTTCTACTACTCCCAAGTCGACCCCCACTACTACCCCAAGTTCTACTACTCCTAAGTCAACTCCCACTACTACCCCAAGTTCAACTACTCCCAAATCAACTCCTTCAGGTGGGCCTACCTCCAAGCCTTCTTCTATTACTCGTACTACCACTGTCACCAAACCTTCTACCGTATGGACTACCACTACAATTTGTATTGGAGCTACTTCTACTGAATATGTGACTATTTGCACAAAGTGTAAGGACGGTAAAGATCACATTTCCACTAGATGGCACGGCGGTAAGACGATCACCACTGTCGTTCCCTGCCCCACTAAGAATCCATGGTATCCCCATAAGCCTGACTACCCTCACAAACCCGATTATCCCCACAAGCCTGGATTCCCTCAAAAGCCTGGTCACTGTACTTCTACTTACTATGACAAGAATGACAAATGCGTCACTGTTTATGGCAAGTGCGGCGTCTACAAGCCTCCTTGCTACACTTGCCCACCCAAGCCAAAGCCTTATCCTCCCGTTATTTGCACCGATTACTGCACATATGTGTACACTGACAAGTACAACTGCAAGACTACAATTGATAAGTGTGTTGGATATACTCCTCCTTGCCCCGAGCCTCCTGTCATTACAAAGGTTCCTCACTATCCATACGTTCCAAAGAAGCCTGACTATCCTGTTAAGCCCGACTATCCTGTCAAGCCTGACTACCCTGTTAAGCCTGACTACCCTGTCAAGCCCGACTACCCTGTCAAGCCTGACTACCCTGTCAAGCCTGAACCTCCTAAAGCTCCTGAATACCCTGAAAAGCCTGAGTACAAGAAGCCTGAGGTGCCACCATCCCCTCCTAAGGTTCTCCCTCAAGTCAATGGAGCTGACTCCCATGTTGCAAATTTTGCCGGTCTTGTGAGTGGCGCTATCTTTGCAGCTTTTCTTCTTGCTTAAGCAACTTCTCTAAGAAAGATTACTTCAACTGTTTGGACACACTAATTTTTAAACCTAATTTCCGCAAATAGCTTTATTTTATACCCATTTCGTATGCTTATCTATTATATATCTTTTAATTTCTTACCTTTGATTCTTTTATATTCCATCTGTCTTCCAGTTAGTTGATTAAATACCTCTATCTAATCCAGTTTCCCGGGTGATCTATTTTGACATCCAACAGATTCAAGATAAAGACCGCTGCAAAGATCATAAAGAAATCTCAATAATTACCGATTATTTAAACGGTGCTTTTCAAGAGTTAATGAATGTTCTCGCTATTCTCATGCTTGCCTGTTTACTGTGTTTTTGTTTAGTCTAAAGTCTTCTTCTGACTGTGCCCAGAGAAATTCACCCAGTGATTCTTGAATCAAATCAGGTTTTCATTTTCAAAATTATTCCTCTTTATCAAACTATAAATACCACTAAGCCAAAAACTTTTCATTCTCTTGTAGAATCTTGGTACTTCGGCTAGCATCTAAGAACAAACCCTCACACTCTTCAACATCCCCGACATCAATTTCAGTGCGGCCGCTTGCTTTAGATAGAATAGAACAGGGAGCCAAAAGCTGTAAAGCATAGCGCAGTGAAATTTGGTTTCCGTGTTCTGCAAGTTTGTTCAAGGCTTCGGGTGTCGCTGGCGATTCTTCGAGCTTCGAGCGCTTCTCAATGATAGTTCTAATTTCTTCCATATTGTAGGGAAGAGTTCGGACAATCAGCAAACGGTCCACAAGATCAGTGGGGATACCATGTGGAGCTTGAATATCCTCGGTGCCTCGGACAGTTGTCTTTCCACGATTGGAAGCAAGGACAACAATTGGCGAAATGGTAGATTCCAATGCTCTGTTAAGATAAGTAAAGCATTCGATATCAAGCATGTGGACTTCGTCAATAAATAAAACGCCTGGAATCAGCTCAGCAACACCCTGATCAATGTACTTCTGCACAACTTTGTTGATTTCCTGTCTCAACTTCTCCGTAATTTCAGTTTTCTTGGGCTTCATCAGCTGGCCCATCATGGACATAATATCCTGGCCGCCCTGAGGTCGAGCATTGGCAACATCCAGATCATGTAGAGTGACATCCTGAACAATCTCCTTTTTCTTGTGAACTTCACCCTTAGGCAAAGGAACATACTCTTCGGCTTCCAAGTCAAACTCTGTGGCATAAGCATCTGATCGGCCAACTCGCTTAACAGCCCCGGTATTGGCTTCAATGTAAATGACATCACCAACAGCCACTCGCTCTTTTTGAATGCTTTCGTATATACTGGGATCTAGGCGAAGTTGCTTTGTGCCCTTTGCGCTTTTGAGTCCGACAACAACATGACTGATAGTCTTGCCATATCCTCCAAGAGGGTTTTCTGTCTCCTCGGGAGTTAATTCTGTGACCTCTCCTTCGTAAACCTCCTTCGTTTCCTTAATTCTCAAACCAATGGCACGTCGAAAATTTTCCATCAGTGCTTCGGTCTTCTTCACTTCAGCTGAAAAGATCTCTGATCCCACAATAGGACAAAACGGCACCTTAGGCCCCAGTTCTTGTGATATGGCCAAAGCAAGTGCTGTCTTACCTGTGCCAGGACCTCCAGCAAGCAAAATTGCTTTACCAGACATCTTTTTGGCCTTGATCAAGTCAACAATAACTCCGCATGCTTCACGCGCCGACTCTTGTCCCACGAAGCCACCATCTACAGGCTTTGCAAAACCACGCTCATCAAGCCCCAATCCTCGGATATGAGTGTGAGTAGCCGTTCTATTTTCCCGCGAGTTACCCTTAATTTCGTTAATTTGCACCATTGTTCGTTTGCCTTGTTAAATTAGCTGGAAGCCAGATTATCATGAAATTACAAGTGACAGTGGAAATTTGGAAATTTTCGTTCCAGTCACTGTTTTGATTACGTGATTGTTATGTAATATGTGCTGGTGTTTACTTAATGGAATATTTCAGTCTTTGTTCTTTTATGTTTTGAATATAGAAGCTATATGTTGTTTCAACAACTTTGTCCTCCGCAACCAACCTCTAACATCTCTGCTAAACCTATAGCAACATCGCATATCACCTACTATTTAACTCCTGATATTCCATAAAATGACGGAGACTGCTGTAGGATCACTACAGCAGTTATACTGCAAAGACTCAAGCTGTACTAGCTTTCATGGACCCCCTAACTCAACGGGGGCTGCAATGGAATGGTCAAGTGCCTCTACTAGTAATTTCGTCGAACAGTCCCAAGTTAATCTTATTTCTCCCAGAGAGTCAGAGGATGAAGATGATAAGAGTGGTTTCATGAATATAAAAGAAGAGACTCTGAATTTATCTCTTTCACTTGCCTCTCCGCTGCCCTCAGTTCAAGAGCCGCCAACAAGCCCTCGCAAGGCTAGAAAGACTCCTTCAATTCGAAAACCCAAGATTCCAAAGAGGGAAGAATCAGCAAGTGCTGTTCTTGATCTGGGCAGCCTTAAAAGACTCGGAACTTATGATAGAAGTCTTCTTGCAGCTTCATCAGTGTGCCGCACAGACCTTGCACTATTACACCATGTTTTCAAGCATTCTCGAAAGTTGGTAGTTATCACCGGAGCCGGAATTTCAGTAGCTGCAGGTATTCCTGATTTCAGATCTTCTACTGGACTTTTCTCACTTCTTAGAAGTGAAGACAAGCTCAAGGCATCTGGAAAGCAACTATTCGACGCATCTGTGGTATACAATGACTTGGAATCTACAAACACCTTTCACACAACCATCTGCGATCTTCACAAGCTCTGCAGCTCATCGAAGCCTACACCATTTCATGAATGCATAAACGAAATTGCAAAAGACAATAGACTGCTAAGGCTATACACTCAAAATATCGACTGTCTAGACACATCAATGTCACATCTCACCACAAAAACTCTTCTCGAAGCTCCTTGGCCACAAGTTGTACAGTTACATGGCACTATCAACTCAATGAACTGCTCTAAGTGTAACTGGACTAGCAATTTCAACCCTGATGTGTTTGATGGATGCGAAACTGTGCCAGAATGCCCAGAGTGTGCTGAACTTGAAGGAGTGCGAACAATCGCTGGTAAAAGGTCACAAGGTATTGGAAGACTGCGACCTAAAATTGTTTTATATAACGAATTCAATCCTGATGCTGAAGCCATAGGTAAGGTTACAGAGTCAGACTTGACTTCGAAACCGGATGGACTTATCGTTGTTGGAACCACTTTGAAAATTCCAGGTGTCAGAAGAATGGTTCGAGAAATGGCTCAGGCTGTACATGCAGCGAAAGGAGCTACAGTGTGGATGAATATTGACGATCCCCCTCAAATTTCGAAGCGAGAATTTGAAGGATGTTTTGATTTAATTGTGAAAGGCGACTGCCAAATCATTCCTCAGCTTTTGAATGACTATGAGCAGGAGAAGATTGAGCTGGAGGATAAAAAGATTCAAGAGAGAAAGGCGAAGATTGAAGCAAAAGAAGCTGCTAAGGAACTGCGTCAAAAGCAAGCATTAGAAAGAGCTGAACGCAAAGCATGTGCAGCTGCAAATAAGGTTACTAAAAAGCGCGCCCCTGCTAAGGCAAAGCGAACTGTTTCTGAAGGCACCATTACCAAGAAACCTGTTTCACAAGCTCGGCGAGTGAAGAGCGTCTACTCTGAAGCTGAAAATATCACTGCTCTTGCCAAAGGCCAGGATCAACAAAGCTCATCTTCTTCTACTTCCGATGATTCCCTTTCAGACTCGTCTCGAGACCCATCTCCTCACCCTGAAGTATATGACAGCAGCCATGAGGTAAATCCACTTCATCTTTCATTCATCCTTGCTACTCCTATCCCAGAAAAGCAACCTCCAAAAAAGCGAACCCTTGGCGTTCTCAAGAGGAAGTCTGTTAATACTACTCTGGCAGGTCACAGCAAGGGGATAACCAAATGAAATTCGTCACAATATCCCTCTAAAGCATAGCATTTTTGCTCCTTATTTATTTTTCTGACATATTTCACATTGTCCATGTTTATTTCAATTTTTTGTATGATTTCTAGTGTTAACTTTCTTGTTTCGGATACCTCAATGAACAATTATATACCTTGTCTATTTTACTCAAAATCCTGCATCTGCGGCATGTCATCATCGGGCTCATCAAAATCTTCTTTTGGGTCTTTCGGTTCTTGCGACTCGGCCCACTGAGTAACATCGTCGACATAAGACAAAATAGTAGCAACTGAATTTGGATCTCTGGCCTTAAGAGGTAGAAATTGAACCATGCCAAAGTCATCAATCAAGTTAGCAATAGCAGAATTAAGAGAGTGAAACTTGGGATTCATTTTGGCATTTGCCTCATCTGCTAGAAGAAGAGGATCCGGATTCAAGAAACGCTTCAAGTCCCTGCGACTAACAGAACCACCCGTGATTGTTGACGGAACAACATGGCTATTATCGCCATCTTGATCAGATGTTGATGCAGTTGACTCTTCTACTAAGTCCATCTTGGAGAGAATATTAATATGAGGGGTTTCCAGTAAAATCATAGCCGACATGGCTGACAGGACGCCGGAGAAAAATTTTGGGCGGTCAATAACAAAAGGTGCTTCCAAAAGATAAGTTGCACATAGTGAGAAATTTAAGTGGCGAGTGAGATGCTTTACAATAGCAGGTAGGATTGGAATATGAGTGTAGAGCTCAATCTGACCAGGGCAGTCAAATATCAGAAACTCGTCTTCGTAATCTCCAATTTCTTCGTCTAGCCAGTCTAAGTTTTTCATGAGGAATCTTGATAGTCATTCATGTTAGTTTTCTTTCTTCATTTTCCATGGAAGCTTGTCGCGATCTTGTTGGCACTTACTCGAAGCAATATACAAGACCTCCGTTAGGTCCGAACTCCATTTCTTCCATGACATCTTGCAGTGAAATCAAGTCACGGATATCAACCGTAAACTCATAAGAACTGGGCTCTGCTGCTGGATCCAGGTTCACTATATGGGCCCTTCGTCCTATCGTTTGCATGTAGGAAATGAGGGAGTTGCAAAAGGTACTCTGGTGAATCGTTAGTTCCATTCTTGAAATAAAGCAGTTTGTCATACCTTGCCAACACCAGCAGGTCCTAAAACTAGCACACCAACTCTAGACATTATGAAAAGCTGCTTTTAGACCAGCAATCACAAAATAACGATTGAGCTTGGAAAAGTAAAGTTGATTTCACAGTAAATTTCGCATTCGAAGTTCATGTTCCTGCTGGGAGAACATATATCAGTAAAAGTTTTTAGGAATGAAAAATTATGTAATGATAACACACACTAATTCAAGCACTTCGTTATCGAATGTGTAGTTCAGATTTGATTTCTAAGATCTAATAAATTTTATGTTCGTTGCACCAGCAAATGCTTCCTTCAGGCTCGACTTGAATAAAAATGTTAGCAAGTCCTGGATCTTCCTTGAGCCGGTTCTCAATTTTATTTTTGAGTGCTGCTCCGTCCATGCCAAACTGCAATTGAATGTGAATAACTCCTCGAATCTTTCCTCCATCTGCCCAAAACCGTGGTACAGTGTATCCAGCAACACCAGGCATAATTGATATGTCGTTTAAAATATCGCGCAGTCTGTACTCTTGATTATCATTTAGAGATAATAACAGGGTCTTCGCTGAAGATTTAAGAAGTGGCATGGCGGATAAGAAGATCATAATAGCGATGAAGATGGATGCAAGCGGATCAAAGCCTGCCCATCCAAAATATGACATGAGTAGCGTGGAAATAATAACGCCGACAGAACCAAGGGTATCGGCCAAAATATGAAGGAAGATTCCACGCATGTTTTCGTTCTGTTCACCGTCATCACCCCCTCCATGACTGTGACTATGGCCATGACTATGGCCGTGGCTATGACCATGACTGTGACTATGACCACTACCCTCTCCATGTGAATGGCCATGGTTGAAAGCTACAATACCAACCAAGTTAACAACAAGGCCAAGAACACTGACTATGAGGAGCTCTCCTGTCTTTTCTAGTTGCACTGGGTTAGAGATTCGCTCAATCGCCTCTGCAACAACTCCAGCCGATATTCCGATCAGCAGAAATCCATTTGTAAATGCAGATACAGTCTCAACTTTACCAAATCCATAAGGAAACCTTGTGGAAGGAGGAAGTTTCGACAAAATACTGGCAACAAGACCAACCAATAATGCCAAACAATCAAAAAACATGTGAATACTATCTGAGAGCAAACCTAACGAGTGCGATAAGATAGAATAAAGTAGTTGAATTAGCATGAAAGAAAAGTTGAGCAGCAAGAAATAGAAAATATTTTTGGTATCATCATGAGCCAGGATAGAATCAATGATCCCCCATTGCTGCACTCCTCTGCCTTGTTGTACCGTAGAGCCACTAAGCCTGCCAGCATCTGGAGGTAAGGCAATGGAAAAAAGAGCAAGGAAAAGATCGAATAATGCTTCCCTCAGGCCAAGCTCACCTTTGAGCTGAACGGAACGCTCAAGAAAAACACCGAGAATCGTATTAACCAACGCGTTATAACGGGCAGGAAGCAGATCTCGCTTGGAAAGTAAGTAAACTCCAAATGAACCAGTAGCAATGAGTAGTAATGTCAATGTATCAAGCCTTAATGGACTGACAATAAGAGCAGGTGCAATTAGAATCAATCCCACAATAAGGGAAACAAAGCTTGATACAGTAACCTCTGAACGATGAAGACACCAAGCGGAGACTATCAACGAGATATAGGCAAGAAATACTATCGCAAGGGAACTTGAATGAGAAGACATGATGGGGTCTTGCAGAAAAACAAGTGCAATATAGATGAAGGATGGAACCAAAGGCTTCCAAGCAAGATAGAGAAAAGGGGCATTGAACAAAGTTGCCATAACTAGAGTAGCTTTGACTGAACCAATAATACTACACGCCCAAAATAAAAGCAAAGACCCTGCGGCCAGCCGAAGGGTGCTATTAATTTCGCTCTGGTTGATTTGCACCGAGTTGCGAGTGACTAGAAGTGTAACAAGTCCAGCAGAGATCATGAAAGCTCCACCGACCATAGTGGAGCATATTAGCGGAGACATATGTCCAACATGAATAGATAAATAGTCAACTGCCAAAAGAGATGTAGGGAGCGATATAATGGCAGGGATTCTCTCAATGAATGACGTATTCTCTGCAGTTTCTAGAGATTCTCCAAACTGTTCGTACTGGGTGGGATATGCATGATCCGCTTGACAGGGTTCAGAAAGGTGAGAATGATTGTGAGAGTGATCATGAGTGTGTTCGTGAGAATGATCGTGGCTGTGATCATGGCTGTGGCTGTGGGATTGGTTGTGCTCGTGCGAGTGCTCATGGTAATGAACTTTGGTGTTTCCATGGAAATAATCAGGATCTGCAGTGGTAAAACTTGTATTGTAGTCTTGACGTGTTTCTACAGGAGAGCCGGTCCGACTGGATAGTCCTCCTGTGAGGTGGGTATGACTATGAGAGGTGTGCCTTCTAAAGTCAGAGAGAAGTCCAGGCACACTATGAAGACCCCATGTTTCTTGGGCTTGAGATTCGCTCCGATTCCTAGTTTTAATAAGCCCACCATCAATAGCCTTCAATGAGTTTATGATGGAGTTACTGCGCAGTTTTTGAAAAGGGCCCGGCCGCTCTGTTGAGGCTGGCTGGGAGACGGTGTCAAAGATTTTGACATCCTGCAAATCACTACCGTCGTTGTCATTGCCATTAGGGGGCGCGGACCCATTAGGGTCTTGAAACAAGTCAACGGGCATTCCTCGTTGATGATGACAGATTAGTCCTGAGTGGAGGAGGGGAGGATGTTTGGAGAGTTTACGTACGTGGTAAGAAACAACCAAATATTCCCAAGGCACAGAAGTAGTTACATCATTGCCTCTCGAAAATGCAGTGCCCAACCATCAAGGTTTGCAAATCACCACTTTGACAATATAGGCATGCCCATTCGAATCTTCAATAATGAACTTTAGAGCTTCACTCCTGAAATCGCCTCGATTGCGAGGGTTTAGTGGATTTAGAAACTTTATCCTTCCCGCAAATCATCCAGTCGTTGATCGCCTACGAGCAGCCGACCCGGACAAAGTAGCGATCAGACATGTTCCCTCTGGCAACACTTATACCTACCGCGAAATGCTTCACGATCTTGGATATTGGAGAACAAAATTGCAAGAAATCACAAAGAATAATAAAAGCAGTCGGATAGCAATTATGGGCGAGAATAGCTATCAGTTTGCTGTAGCTTTTTACGCTTCATTGACCCTTCCCCAGACTTTGGTAGTACCCTTGTGCACCAATCATACCGCAGCAGAGATTAAATATCAACTGGAAGACTCACAAGCTACATGTGTTATCACTCCGGATAGATTTATGAATAAGGTTGCTCAGTTCCATAAAAATGACTGTCAAGTTCTGTCGTTTGAGAAGCTTCAACCTGAATCTAGAACAGCCAAAGGCAGTCAAAATCTAGAGGCCCATGAGTATAAAGATATTTCATACGACGAAGCAGGATATATGTTGTATACCTCAGGAACATCCGGAAATCCCAAAGGCGTTGTAACTCCTTTGGCTACCTTCATGGCTCAAGCGAAAGCCCTATCAACTGCTTGGAAAATAAATGAAGAGACCAACTTTCTTCACACTCTGCCACTGCATCATGTTCATGGAATTTTGATTGCATTGACTTTACCTATTCTCGCTGGCGGACGTGTCGAGTTTCTGTTTCCATTCAGTCCGCAAGCAGTTCTTGCACGCATTTCTGTTTCACCAGAGTCACTTCCTCCTATCAACACTTACACAGCTGTACCTACAATTTACTCAAAAATTATTGAATACGTTGATCATCAAGTACTGCCAAAAAACAATGGTGCAATTCCATCCCCTCTCCGTGCTGGATTTGAACGTCTGAAACTTGCAATGTGTGGTTCAGCCGCCCTTCCAGATCCTTTGCGAAACTCTTGGGACAGAGTTACAGAAAACCTTATTCCATTACTCGAACGCTATGGAATGACAGAGACTGGCATCACTCTTTCTCAACCTTTAGAGCCAATTTCTAGCCGTCGGTCGGGCACTGTTGGGCACCCGGTCCCTTCTGTCGTGGCTCAAATCATGGATCGGGAGTCTCAGAAAGTACTTTACGATAGTTCTCAGCCCAATCCTCCATCTGAAGAAGTTTCGGGTGATTTACTTCTTGGAGGTCCCACCGTATTTCAGGAGTATTGGGGTAAACCAGAAGCTACTAGGGATACTTTTCTGCAAAATTCTCAAGGAATTTGGTTTGTAACTGGAGATGTTGCAAGCATCAACCCTGAAGACCAAAGCATTAAAATTCTTGGACGAGCTTCTATGGACATTATCAAATCCGGAGGAGAAAAGCTCAGTGCATTGGAAATCGAGCGAGAAATACTTGGAATTCCGCACATTGCAGAGACTGCTGTAGTTGGCATCCCTTCAAAAGAATGGGGCGAGCAGGCTATAGCTATTGTGGTTCTGACGAAGGATGCTGTTCCGGGGTATCGTCAAAAATTTACACAACAATTTTTGAAGTCTCAATTGAAAGAGAAGCTGTCTGGATATAAGATCCCAAAAGAAGTCTTGGTACTGGATACCCCTATTCCTAGGAATCAGATGGGAAAGGTGAACAAGAAAAGCCTTGTCAAGGAACTCTTCAGTCATCGGCTTTGATGAGCATCAAAATATGATTGACAGCATCTAGAAATATCTTAAGAGTACAAGATAGAGACGGAGAAAGATAGCATACAATTAGTTAAAGATCAATATTTACAGAGTTATTTCTTAATTACACGCGCTTGAAGTAAACCGCAGTATTGTTGTTTCCAGCAACAAGTGATTGGGACGCCTTTGCTGTTTTGCGACTATGAGTCTCCGGGTCTTGAAACTGGATTTTCTTGCCATGGAAAAGCTGAAGGCGATCGTTTTGAGAGTCCAAATCACTCTTTCTCCATTCACTTTCCTCCTTCTCAAGCTCAGTGGTTGTGATAGTATTCAGACGATCCACGGCGAGTCCTTGAATAGTCAACGGCTTGGCAATATTGTTCCTCTTACCAGTTCCAATTTGAGCAAACTCGTTTCCACCCCAAATAAGCACATCCTTGCCAAAGAGGGATGCCCGAGCGTCACTACCAACGGCAACAGCAGTATGAGTTTTTCCAACAGACCAATTGGAGAGGTCTATTTGAACCATCTTTCGTAGAGATTCAGAATACTCACCAAGGTTAGCAAAATGCTTGATGCGAACAGGAGAACTCTGAGCGTGAATGAATGCACCAGTTCCAAGCTGTCCGACTAAGCCACTTCCAAACGCATAAACCTCGCGATTGAGCTCATCGCTTGGACCTTCTTTAGGTCTCTCAATAAGCTCCCGGGGATTGTGCTTGGGTTGAATGGTCACGTAAGTTGATGATCCACCAGCAGCAATATCAGAACATTCAGGAATCAATCGTCGGGGATACATCTTGTGAAAAGGAAGAAGAGTGGGTACGGCAGCATTAGCGGTTGAGTAGGAGTACGGAAGACCTAGCTGACCAAGAACATTCTCACCAAAGACGTAAACTTGACCCTGGTTTGTCCTTGCCACAGAGTGGTAATCACCAGCAGCAATCTGAGACACCACTGTGTCACGGAATGACTTGATTTCAAAAACTGAGCCTGGAGCAGGAGGTTCATCAAACTGAGATAGAGCTGCAATACCGTACTGCCCTCGAGAAGATTTTGGTTTGTGATCAGGGTATACACCAGTGGAGCCTGAAAATACACGCCCCTTGCTGGTAAGAACCAAGATATGATCATTACCGACTCGGATATCTTGAATGTACTCTCTGAAGCCTAGCACAGGCATCTTGAGATTTAGACATGTGCCCACAGCTGATGCATTCTCCTTGGTCTGTCCCCAAGTCCAAACCTTCCACCAAGAAGAAGAATTACAGCTGAGACCCAACTTGGGCCCTTCCACTAAATCTTTCCTGGACACGGGCCACGCATAAACAGATGATCCATTTTTGCTGAGAGCGTAGACGGCTTTACCTTCAGCAACCTCAACTTTGGCAATATTGCGGCCTTGTAGCGTTTTCTCGGGTACCTTAGCTGTTGAGTCATACTCGTCTCCCCATTGCACCACATCTCCGTTTTCCAAAACAGCTACTCCAAGGGCTTCACCCATAGCCAGATCACGAAGCAAGCGCCCATCAAAGTACGGGATCCTGTATGGCGACTTGACAACAGGCACCAGTGCTCCGTAGCCTGGGGCAACCACATTGCCAGTATTTGATCCCCATGCATAGACACCAGGGTAGTCTGTGCCAAATTCACTGGGAGGCAATAATGGAGATTTCGGTTTCTTGACTTTTTTGCTCACTGGCTCTGGCGAGGTGTCAACCGAGTCGTTAAGAATGGGCGAGCGGTAATTACGCTGTTGTTGATAAATGATGGCCGCAGATGCAATCGCAGCAGCTGCTGATCCAGCATACATCAAGTTTCTCGATCGTGCTTTCAACATTGCTTCACACGTCCATAAAGTGTTGAGGTGAGAAATTGCTGAGTGACACTCGTTTATTCTTTTTATTTTGACTGGGTCGTGCTCCAACCTCCCTCAATAAACTTTCCCTCCACCACATAAATCTCAACCACAATGAGTTTCTCCATACCACGACCTGCATTACAGAAATTGACAAGCAAAAAGGGAGCCACTATCCTATATCGTGGATTTAGTAACTCCCGTCGTGTACTGCTGCCTCGTCAATACCATTTTGATACTCGCAAGTTTGCTCTGCAACTTGAGCGCCAGGGTTTCAGCTCGACTCAAGCAGAGGCTGTTCTAAAAGCAGTTGCGTCTGTGATTGACGACGGCGTTGACAATTTGCAGAGATCTCTTGTATCCAAAGAAGAATTCTCGCGGCAGTCGTATCAGCAAAAGGTTGACTTTGCCAAACTAAAGTCAGAGCTTCAGACGTTGGACAAAACTGATGCCACACGAATTGCAACAGAGAATGAACGATTGATCACAGATATCGACAAGTTGCGACAAAAGTTTAAGGAAGAGCTAGCCAAGCAGCAGGCAAGTGTCCGCCTAGACTTAAACCTGGAAAAGGGACGTATCAGAGAAGAAACAGCCGTTCAAGAACTCAAGTTGGCTGAGACAGGGAGTCGAATCGATCAGGAGCTGGCCAATTTCAAAACTCAGATCCAGGCCACAAAACTTCAAGTCGTTCAATGGCTGATCGGTGTATGTACTGGTGCCTTTGCATTAGTTTTAGCCTACATTCGCTTGCTATCTTGATGAATCATGTATATTTATTAGAAATTATTATAAGGTCTCTACAAGGTGTGATAATTTAAAAGAAGAGCTCCTTGAGGATGCGCATGGTATCAGCAGGAGAGTTAACGGCGTGGCCAATGGTTCTAGGGTCTTCGTAGATTTCGTAGTCATTACCTCCCTTGTAAGACTTGTCACCGAAAAAGTGGATGTTCTTGAAGTTCTCGCCCTCAATGTGCTGGAGGCAGTAAGTCTTATCCCAGCCAGTGGGGAAGACATCGAAGGAGATTTGGCCACCAATAGAGTAGGTAAGACCGTAGTCGGGGAATTCCTTCTTGAGGGCTTCGACGAAATTCTTGCGGATGCCATGCTCGAGATCAAACTTCTCGTAGTCATTGCGCTCTTGGGTGCTAGCGTTACGGCCAACGGGGGAGATGTTGATCATACCATTGCGGAACTCAACAAAGGTACCGCGACGCACGGGAAGGTCAAGATCAGAGAGATAGCGGAGGACAAACTTGATGAGCTTGTTGTACTTCTCGTTACCAATCCAGTTGATAAAGCTCTGAGAAGCAAGCTGCTTGCCCTGCTTGTAAGCAGTCAAACCGTTCTCGGAGAAAGCAAAGTCAAACATGTCAATGACATTGTCACCAAGCTGCTCCTTCTGCTTGGCAAGATCGGATCCTCCGACGAAGCCAATGACAACCTTCTTGCGGAGCTCAGCCAGGAGCTCACGCATCTCGTCAGAGACCTCGAGGCGAGCAGGAGTCAGGGTTCCATCGACGTCGAAAAGAACGACAGTATCAGGATGAGTACGGGAGGAAAAGGGAGTGGCAGCAGACATTTCTTCACTAGATTCACTATGAACGATTAAAAGGGGTCAAAGAGAGAAAGAAAGAAAGTTTGAGAAAGAAACAGAGCAGCTCGAGAAGCTTAAAAGGAGAAAAGAAAACGTGGAAGCATACGTGACCTAACCCTGATTCAGTCTTTGCTTTAACACAAAATGAAAATATTTGAAACCCTGAAGAAAGAAAAACAGGCACGTTGCTGACTGCAAGGGTTTACAATTCTTTGCATTCTGGCATAAATATCATATTAACAAACAAAAAAAGGACAATTGACAAGTTTAAATGCTACTTAAGCAGAGGCAGTGACGCGAGCAGCGTAGTCGGGGAATGCTCTGAGGGACTCCTCAAGAGGACCCTTCTTGTTCAGGAACTTGACGTAAGCACCATCCTCCTTGATCTCACCGTTCTCGCGTCTGACGACGTACTCATCACGGTCAAGGTTGGTGAAGCCCCACTTCTTGGAGATAATGATCTTCTGCTGGCCAGGGAACTTGTAACGGGATCTGCGGAGAGCCTCGATGACAACCTCCTTGTTTGAGTCTCTGGTACGGACAGAAATCAGAATCTGGCCAATGTTGACACGGGCGGCAAGACCCTGGGGCTTACCCCAAGCACCTCTCATACCCTGCTGCAATCTATCGGCACCGGCACATGACAACATCTTGTTGATACGGAGGACGTGGAAGGGGTGGACACGGATTCTCATGTGGAAAGAATCACGGCCAGACATCTTGGTGATGTACTTGTTGGCGCAGATACGGGCAGCTTCCAAAGCTTCGGAAGAAAGCTGTTCAAGTTCGTTGGAGACGAGGTGGACACAAAGAGGGAAGTCGTCGACAGAAGCTCTCTTTCTACCAAGGTCATAGATACGGATCTTGGCATCGGGGACACCACGATTGTATCGGGACTTGGGGAAGGGCTTGTTCTTACAGTATCTGTAACATCTAGCGGGACGGCGAGCCATTTTGACTAAGGAAATGCAGTTAGTATTTGGTTGAAAGAAGAAGAGAGATATGAACGAAGACTGAGAGGCGGGGGAGTATTTATATGGAAAATGTCTTAATAATGTCGTAATACAAATATCCCAATGATGCGAAATATGCCCTGAGCAAAGTGTATTTGTAATACTTTCCAAGGCAAAAAGTTTACTTTCAAATAGGAAATAGGGACAATGAACAGTCATCATCAGTCACGGCCGGTTTTGCTGATATGGGAAGACCCAGGATCTGCGAGGCGGTGTTCGGGCCACCGTCTATAACGGGCTGTTGAAGAGACCCGGAGTTGTGCTTTGCTCATGAATTTAAACAAAGTGCCTGTACCAGTCGAATACTCCTCCAAACCCAGTGTCGCCACTGAAGATCGCATTTTTCATCAAGGAGGTCCGTCTCTCAGTCTTTCGCTCAGTGTAGTACCCCAGTAGAACCCACTTACCTGATTATATTGTTGGAATCTCGGAGAGAGTTGACAATAAAAAGCTGTGAAAGTTCACCTTAGAGGATAGAAGGAGAGGTTGCTGGAGAAAGCACTGCTTAGTCATAGGGTTTTTAATTAGGGCTTACTTGCATTGAGCTTCCTAAATAAGAAACAGTCACTTGATGTATGCATTAAAGTCATGTGATATATATTATGACTAATTAACTTGCCATGATTACAGATCAGACCACAAAGTTCTCTGAGAACATGCTGGCACGAACGTTGAACGGGACATCCTTGATTTCGGTACTCGGTATACCTCATAATCTAGCCTTGACCCGACCTTTGAAAATATTGGGGTTTTCAATTTCGTCGCTACAACCCTCTTATTGATTTCCTTAGCAGTTGAATTGTGATGAATTGTGTTGAATAGCTCTTTTTCGCAAATGTCTTCACCCTTGATCTGCCCACGAAGCATGTAGACCCGACATCATTGCCCGACTACAACCTTCAACTATTTCGCTCCAAGATGCTAGAAAAATGACTGGCACTATCTTTTCAGTTTATTTCTGCCACAGATCAGCTTCCCATTGGCTTGATCGCATCCCTGTACTGAGTGTGATATGGAATTCAATAGTAGAAATATCAATTCTTTTCAGAATTATTGATCCGGATCATTTACTGGATCTTGCTTTTCGGAAAGGCTCCTTAATTGACCCCACCTACTTGGGGAAAAGAATACTTGGTTGAATTTACATCAAGTCTTATTATCCCTGAATATGCTCTCCTACTTGAACCCGGCGCAGTGGTCGCCAATCACTATAAGATGACAGTGACCAACGGCTCAGCCGTGTCTAGAGCATCAACTTGGCTTCAAGGACACCCACCGTCACATATGCATAACAACAGGTTGGATAACACCCAGCCTCACCTCCTCCAGAATGAATCACAAAAACATATAGGGTATCGCTGATAGACATCGGGTTCGACAATTAGGATCCTGGTAGGTTGATTGCAGCCGCAGTAATACAGCCCACATCAACTTTATCATGCAATTGGCAGTCTTCTGCTCAAACCTCAACTTCAGATTAGGTCAGTCTAAACCTCAAATTCGCAGTTCCATGCGTGAGATCATTCATAGCTATTCTCCAACTCTTTAATTACAGGCCACCTCCATCGACAACCCTGCTCGAGGTTCTGGCTCATAGACATAAACAGGGCGGCCAACTTAGTGGGGCGGCTTCCAGGTACACAGTCCACAGCATGATTGTTTCCACTGATTATTGGAAAACAAGTAGACCTATACAATGAACATAACAGAAGGCGATGAAAAATATGATAATGATGGGGTTCTATTTGATATCTAAGACAATGAATATATTGTATGGGATACTATGATGATGAATTAAAATAAAATGAATGAATGATTATGCTTAGAGAGTAACCAATTTCTTGAAGTAAGTATACCAGGATTCAGGCTGTTGTTGCTGAGCTGCGGCTACAGCATGATGCGACAACTTGGAGAGCGGTATATCTCCTGGCTGAGCCAGTTCCATGCATATTGCTTTTGCATCTGCTGTTTCTTTCTCCAATAAAGGGTTATCATTTGCAGAGCGCACCATCTCACAGGCAATAATACGGGTTCGTTCTTCCAGCTTATTGACCTTATCCACAAATGTTTCCACTGCTTCCTCAACGTCTCTCATTTTAGCGTCAAGGAGTCTGGTTTCATACTGTAAGCGCGCTGTCTGGGTTTCGACATCGGCAAGTGAGATTTTGAGGTTTTTCTCTCGATCATAAATGTTGTGCATGTCACGCTCCAAAACATCTGCCAGCTTTTTATCTTGATCCACGCGGGCAGCCAGTTTGCGTGTTAGTTTGTCATACTTTTCTTGCTGGGTGCGCATGGTACGAGTCTGTGTCTTGATGATGGTTTGAAGATGCATTGCGTTACTGTAGTGCTTTGCCATGACCGTTGCAGGAATAGCCCAAGGGTATGCTCCTCGCTGTAGCACGCAGTCTTCCAAAAGCGAAAAACTGTGGGAACGACGCAAAGCACCTAGTCTGAACGATGGCGAGGGAAACAAAAAATTGGCATCCTGCTGCCAAGGTGCAGGGCGTTGTAGAAAAAGGGATGAAGAATTATTGTCCCGCTTGACCCATGGACTCAGTTCGGCTCCATCTATCGAGTGACGACGTCGCAGCTCTGGAGTTAAATCAACATCACACACTTTAGCATTCATCTCAGATTCTTCACCATCGTCTTCAAGTCCCGCTCTGTGTTGATTGAAAATGGCTTTTTGAAGCTCGTCATCAGTCACACTAGTTGTAGTGTCACTCATATCATCGTTCATAGAATATTGATCCTCATCGCTCTCTGCTTCAAGCCCAGAATGCTCTCCATCTTCTTTTCTGGCAGGCGATAAGTTCATATACTTCTTGAACCTGTTCGTGTGATGGGATTTGCTATGATGCCGATGCTGCCGATGTGAGCGCATCCTTCCATCTTCCATGTAATCATCAACATGCAAATATTGAGACTGATCGACTTCTGTTGTGGTTTGCTGAGACAATGGTACTTGAGGCTGATCACCTGCTTCTGGCGATACTAAAGGTTGATTCTCCATGGCTGGTGCTGTAGAAACCACGAATGAAGGCAACTGAGATTCTTTCTTGCCTCT
Source organism: Geotrichum histeridarum (assembly GCA_030566085.1). Taxonomy (NCBI): domain Eukaryota; kingdom Fungi; phylum Ascomycota; class Dipodascomycetes; order Dipodascales; family Dipodascaceae; genus Geotrichum; species Geotrichum histeridarum. The sequence goes on from JAJMHO010000007.1 coordinate 265,156, forward strand.
TGGGATTGTGCGACGTGCAATGTCGCTCCATTTAAAGTCATTGCTTGGATTGAGCTCACTTTGTGAGAGAGATTCAACAGGAATTCCCAAACTAAGCGTGCTAGGAGCAGGACGTACAATACGCTGTCGGCGTTCTCCCCTGCCTAACCAAAGATATCGAGCTCTGGCGCCCTGGATATAGGTTCTTAGACGTTCAATATCTAGCGTTTCAACGTCAGTTGCACTTTGGTATGTCTTGCCAGATACCTCTTTCATAGTGCTCTTAACTATGCCAAAAAAATCAGAGTTCGTGCCCTTGACGGATTTTTGAGAATAAAGACTATCAATCGTAGTGTCATCGATACGCATGGTTCTAGGAAGATGCTCGTGTTTTTGAAATTGTCGAAGTGATTCAAGAAAGAACTCCACGTCAAATGGATCCTTAGGAGCTTTGGAGCTGCTAATGACAGATGCAATGCGGTTCCGAATACCTGTCGTGTATCCAATTATGGCTGAAACTGTTCGAGGACTGAGAAGATTGTTCTCAGTGCTAGATGGACGATAACGTTGGCCATATTTCTTTGAACCGAAGCGGTCCCACCATTGATTGATGGCTTTGAGAGTTTCGTTACATAGAAGACCGTCGACATACTGAGGCGCTAGCAAGTTGCAGTAGAACAGGCCAATCTGCACAAGGGTGACCAGTTCACGAGCTGCAAAGTCTATTGAAACTTGCTCATGAGTTTTGAATAATTGTCTAAACTTGTCTTCTGAGGCGTTTGAAGGTTTGGAGAGCGATAGCACTAAACGCCCACCACACCCTGTGCGCTTCAGGTTTTCGTTGAGATCAAACAGCCACCTCAACTTTCGAATATTACCACCAGGAACAGGGACGAGGTTGAGGTTTGAAGGAAATGAAGAAAGATTAGACACATAGATTTGACCTAAGTCCGTGGTTTTCGGACGGGCATGCGTTTTGAAAAGTTCGTCAAAATATCCCTGCGTGAATGGGTTCCAAAGCTTTGCGTCCTTTGGCAGTGCAACTATTCCGGTAAAGATCTTGTGTTTCGGATTTCCTGTGAAGGTAATGATGCAGCTATTGTGTTTTCTGTCGCAAGCCCATTGCTCTACAATATACATCTCATAGCCTGAAACTTCTGCGTTTTCATCGACAAGTTTGCACAAAGGCTCATAGCTCTGGAGAAAGTCCAGCAGTTTCAGGTCACATATCAAATACCGAACCATTTCAATATTGGCCCCTGCTAGAGAGGCAATACTCCTCGTAGTAGGCATGACGAAGTTACTGCCAAGAGAGAGTTCTCGAGTTCTGTGTGGCATGGTTCTGGATTGCCCCAGAAGGCTACGGTTTCCAGTACTCACTTGCGGACTCCACTCAGTTGAGACATTGGCGGTAGATGCCTGACTTTGTTTTAAGCTTTCAGGCATATTAGAAGACTGTAGAAGGCCTGAGAAAGGCGAGTCCTTGCTAGTTTGCCGGGGTCCACTTGCCCCGTTATCCGAACCCGAATCATTTTGCTGCACCGATGGTTGCTGTTGTTCATGAAGTTGTTGCTTGTTCTGCCTAGCCGCTGTCTGGGCGCTAGCCAAGAGCATACCATGCATTTCGGAAGCTTTGCTATCACTGACAGGTCGCTAAAAGGTAGAGTTAAGATAGCATGTGCTGTGGGGGTACTTTTAGTGGCGGAAGGAGAGTTAAAGGTTTGTTTTTAATTTTGACATCAATTACATTAATACGAACACGAACTGAGTTTCCCTTGATCTTTAACAATGCTTCTTTGTACTCCAGCAGTATACTTACCTGAAGGCGCATAATAGTTATAAGAAATTACATTCTGTGATTGAATGAACTTGTTTTAGTCCATCTATAGAAGATTTTGACTTTTCATTGACTTGATACAAGGGAGTTGAAACAATACCCTTACTCATCAGCTTAGAGTCAAGGCTCCTGCCTACAACTCTGCATTCTGTATCAGTGGGGTCGATCTAACATAACTACCACTGGCTATATCATATTAATTAACTGCTACCTTTGTTTCTTTGCACCTTTAAAGTTACTTTGACTTTCTTTAGCAAGATCATGCTCTTGCTTGCCGTCATCTAGGACCTTCATGGTGAAATATGCCCTCATCACGTGCCTTTTACAGACCCAAGTTAGAGCCTTGCTCTCATGTTTCTGCGAAATGCCCACAAGTCGAGAAGCAAACCAACAGGATGGGGAAGCCAGCAATTGACCAAGAGACATTGGAAGAGATTATGTACGTGGATAAAACCATACTTTTTCTCCTATTAACCCTATATTTCATGGAATAGCTTACTCAAAGAAGCGCTGGCGCGTGAAGATGATGGTCCGTACTTTCTGTTTAGAATTAGGTTCACGCTGACTTTTCTAGAATCACCACCCGGGCAGAAACATATTGGCAGTGCTTCCTCGAATCGAGGAAGGAAGATGCAGAGAGGTGCAAAATATGTTCATGAAGGAAGACTAGGTGGTGTCCCACTTGATACAGAGGGAATTGAGGTAGGGCACAGAGAGGTCGAGTGATGTTATTGACTCTTGGCTAATGGAATAGATCCTGGAGCATGATGGAGAAAGAAAAGCAATTACATACAAGAAGCGCAGAACGAAATATGTGGAGAAAGTTTCAGAAGATGAGAAGAGCGAGGACAGTGAACTATATGAAGACATACAACTTGGAGGTAGGCATAAGCATTGAGCACGACATCGTTACAGAGACTTACAAACTTAATTGGATAGATTTGCTTGCACCGATCACACACCCGTCTCAAGTACCTGCTCATCCAGCTATTTCAAGAGCGTTTACAAACAAGAACCTTAATGTTTTGTCTACTCGTGCGCTTGACATCATCAATGAAGAGCACAAAAATGCGGTTCAGTTTGCCCGACTCATGAGTGTATTTCTAGGCGATGACACAGAATTTTTTAGAGCAAACACCGCAAGTCTACCTTTATATGATCATCTGAACCAGCTCAATGATCCTTCAGCACCAAGTGCTGAGGCCAAAGAAACTAACGGAAATGGTAAATCTGTCTCTGTGAAAGCAGAGGCAAGCTCAGTCACTCGAAAAAATGACGATATGGATCCTTTTTTCGCGCCACCACGATTATTAGTGGACCGCTTAGATGGAGTGAAGCCAGATGACATTGAAGCAAGCAGGCAGCTTACTCAGATTGCACAGCAGAGGTGTGAAGAGTATATCAGATGCATGACAAAAGTCAGATATGGGTTGTTAAAAGCTGAGCGATACCAGAACCAGGTATTTAGGTGGTGTCAGGAAATGGCAGGAATAGAAGACAATTCAGATGGCATGGAACAGCTCAATGAGGTCTCGCCTGAGAGAAGTCGTAGTACAAGCGCTGAAAACAGTGAAGAAGTTAGTACAAAGAAGTAACATTATTCTATTCATTAGCATCTAATATGTATTACCATCCACCCGATATGTCCTTATCCAAAACCAAAGTCAATTGTTCACTAGGTACTGCTGAAATGGAAGGATCAAAGAAGGGTTTGACTATAGTTTGGGCAACACTCAAGAACAAGTTATCAATGACTGACTTTAAATCATCGCCAGTTTGTTTGAAGTCGGGGTATGCATTAACTTCAAGCAATCGAACATGCTCATCATCGGTGACCAAAAAGTCCAGTCCATAGATTTCAAAAGCATTAGGTAGAGGCTGGAAAAAGATTGACCCTCCTCCCACTGCAGCCTTGAATAGTTCACCGGTTACTTGACACAGTTCGCCATAAATCTTAATCTTGGATTCTTGGGAAACACCCTTGAGATTCCAAAACAAATCCACCGACTTGTCGTCTTTCTCCTCGCCTTGTAAACAAGTATTTGTCAGATGGCCATGCAACGAAATGGACCCATCCTCGCTATCAGATGCAGGCTTTCGATATGGAGACAATGCAAACAAGGCAAGCATGTCGCGAAACACGTAAACTTTTATAGCGCCGGAAACGACAACATAGGTTCTAATGTGGAACTTTCTGTTATCATGGAGAGGGAGTAACAGAACATTGGAAATATAGTCCTGTACAATAAAATGACGTAGCTGAGAAGTAATAACTCCATTATTATTATCGGTTTTCTGAGGAGTTTCGGGTTCTTCGACATCTTCGTCGCTCTCTTCTTCAAAACTATCAAAAATCGCCTGTAGATCATCAACAGTTTGAAATAATCGAATGCCCTGGCCGCGATCGCTCATACTTGGTTTTAAAATGAAAGTCTTCCGCTCTTCTTCCGCAAGAGCTTCGTTTTGGTCTAGTTCACATCTCAGTTCGTATGCTTCATCCAATGCCTCATCCAAAAACTCTGCGTAGTCTACCTCAATATTGAATGATTCTGGGGTAGCTAGCTTTAAAACAGAGGCGGGATTCTTAGCTGTGTAAAGAGCTATAGTATTGGCCAAAAAATGCTTTCGAATAAGGCCCTTTCGATACACGAACGAGCACGCAAGGTACTCTGGATCGCTCATCAATCTGTCAAAGTCGAGGTCTTCATACTCGCCGTAGTGAAATACCTTGCCCACAGGGGATTCCAAAAGCTTATTTGTTATCTCGATGTCAGGTGTAGCACATCTCAGTGCATTTTCAATCACAGGGTACAAGTACGAATCAAGCTCTATGGTGATGAGTGCTGTTTTTGAAGTCATTGTGGGTACATTATAGTCAAAGTTTGATGGTAAACAAAAATTTTCTGGTCAAGGTTTAGTTTACAGAATAACAGTCTCAGTTCAGTATCTAATGCGGCTTAAAGCTTGATTTCCTTCTTGATTGGGAGATCTTTGAAGAGAGCCTTCAAAGGAGTGACGCTGATATTGCCCTGGTCTACGACAAGCCCATCATTACCCTCGGGACTTCCTTTAACTGAATTGCGAACAGCTTTGAAGTCTGGACTCCATTTAAACTGGGTCAAAGCCTTGTTTCGTGCCAGACCTTGGGAGTTGAGCGCAACAGTGGGAAGAGTATTCTTAGGTCCTTCTCCGTTAGCATGAGGCTGGTGACCTTGCTGAACTCCCACCGTAGCAACAGCTGCTAGCTCGTCCTCTAAGTCAAGCTCATCTGCAGATTGGCCTTTTTGTTTGTGAGCCTGTCGCTTCTCATAGTCAGTCCATGGTTCGAAGTTTGCCCCCCACGTATTTTCCAAAATATTGGTATATAGAATGCGAGTGTTGTCAGAGAGCTCTGCAGTGAGTGGAACATTGATGCTGTAGAGTTGAGCTTCCTTGTCCCAGTTCTCATAAAGGTACTTAATAAGCTTGACAGAAACCCGGCTAGCCTCAGTGATATGAGCGGGGACGTGCTTGCGATCATCATAAGCAAATGAAAGACCAATAGACTTGACTCCACATAGCGCGCCCTCCATGGCGGCACCAACAGTTCCGCTGGACATGATGTACAAAGCCGTAGAGTTGCGCCCGAAGTTAGGACCAGATAAGACTAAGTCAACAGGACCCTTTTCTTTGAACAGGTGATGGATTCCAACATTAGCACAGCTTGCTGGTGTGCCGTCAAGAAGAGTCCATTCATCGTTGGGCGAATCGGTTAATTTCTGGTAAAACGGACCTTCATACTGCTCTCCAATCTTTCCAGGGTAGATGTATGAAGCAGTCAGACTCTGACCGATCATATGCGCCTTGCCAATCCAAGATCGTTGAGTGTTTGGCAGAGCTATAGAGATATCCCAGTCAGTGTATTTCTTAAGAGCTTCGACAAAGTAGTGGATGTAAGGCGAGCTATCATCATTGGGAGGCCCATCGTCATTGGTTATCTAGAGAGTTGTCAGCAGTGGATGTGTGGGCGAGTGGAATTGGTCATACTAAAACGTGCATTATTTGATTCAGCAACCAATTTGCTCTATGCTGGTCTAAGAACAAGAGATCCAAAAGTTGGAGGAAGTAAACTGTGCTATGGAAGCAAGAAGTTCAGTTCTAGTCGATGTTGATGTGACCTATTAAAATTGCATCAACGTTCAGTGCGGTAGAACAATCCGAGGTACACCCCGAGTAGAGTTTATAGGTTTATTGTGCATGTATCTAAACAAAACAAGTAAACACTTCCTGTCCAGTCGGCCCAGCATTTGCTCATTACCCAGAATGAAGAATCACAGTGCCACCAACTAAACTTGCGTACAACGTGCTTCGCAGCCTGCCCCTCATTAGCTACGGGTCTGGAAAGTTCTTGAGGTTGAGGATTACCGCCGACTTTACGGGCCATACTGAGTTACCCTCGGAATGGGATCGAAAGTAGAGATAACTGATATCAGGTCCGAATATCATTGCTAGGACTGGGAGCACACATGCAACAAAAGCCCAATTATAGCTAAGCTAGGGATGTTGCTTGCTCTTTCAAAACAGACAAGGCGGCTTTGTTGCCATCGGTCTGAGTTCTTCATAATGGGCAATAGCTGTACATTAGAAGCAACAATTGATCATGGATCAATACCAAGCAATAGGTCTACGCTTAAAACAATAATAAGTTTACAACGGCATTGGCAAACAGGCAAGTTCATGTTATGATAACCTATTCATAATTCTAATATCAGGTGCAAGAATATCTTCATGTGTCAGTTCACGATGTGGAACTTATATATATACTATCCTGTCATCAAGTCAATAGATCAAGGCAACTGTAGAGTTTATAGTAGTTCTAAGGATATCAAGCAAAGGTAAGAAATTCAAGCTCTTGGGCTCAACTACCCAAGCAATGATAATGATAATAGAGAATGAAAAGGTTTCTGGGTAACAAATAGTATTACCATACATATTATATAAAACTTGTCAGACTACCATACACACCCACCCAGTACACCCCTCTCGAAAGAGTACATGCAAAGGGTCGAGATCATCGCACCTCATCCTAGCAAACAATCCCGAAGGAAAGCCTACAAAACGGAAAGGCATAAAATGACTTGGTGCAGACACAAGGCCCACAAACCAAACTACCATATATTTTCTCACTCTAGGGTGTGCAGGGAAACAACCTCATCAACCAAGTTGAAATTTGTGGCTCTTTTGTAAGAGTCAGAAGAGGACGTGACCTATAGAAATGATCCTATGAAGTACGTCACTTACAGAAAAAAAGAAGAAAAAAAGTCTAAAAGAGAGCGGGATCAATTGATATTTATACTGAAGAAAATTTCATGGGCAGGGGTTAATATTTTTGTAACGAGTAGGGTTGACCTAGAGCGGGTAATTGTTCCCATCCTAATTGTCAAGTCCTAAGTCGTATCTACCCGGACTTGAAAATACACAGTACCTTAATGTTTGCAAAAAGCAAAAATTCGCAGTCACAAAAAGTGAAATTTCCCAAAACGGGCCACGTCTTTTTCTCTCAATGTAAGGGTAAGCACAGTACGCCAAAAAGGAAAAAAAAAAAATTGAGTCCCTCGTAGGAAATCTCACTGACACCCTCCCAACCTTCTGGAGAATCGTTCGGCCATTTCGACAGGTGAATTCGACGTTAGACATCTACACCCAACAGATACAATGACTACTGAATCGCACAGACGTATGTTTCTTTGAGACTTGATACCCTGAACGCTGGAGTTCCAAATTTGTCGACTGATGTGATGCTTGACGGCGGCGAAAGTAATGTTTTTGTTCTATCAATCTCCATCGCGAACTTTTTCATACTCCAGCACAGCATGTTCAGAGCGACTTTTTTACTTGAAATTATGATTAGACAACTAACAATTTTGTGTAGTCTACGTTAAGGGAAAGCACCTTTCGTACCAGCGCAGCAAGCACGTTACCAACCCTAACGTCTCTCTGCTCTCTATCGACGGTGTCAGCACTCCTGAAGAGGCCAAGTTCTACCTCGGAAAGCGCGTTGCCTTCGTCTACCGTGCTTCCAAGGAGGTCCGTGGAACCAAGATCAGAGTCATTTGGGGCAAGGTTACCCGCACTCACGGCAACTCTGGTGCTGTCCGCGCCAACTTCAAGAAGAATCTTCCCCCCAAGACCTTCGGTGCCACTGTCCGTGTCATGCTCTACCCCTCCAACATCTAAGCTCCCCTCATGTCTTTTATATTTTCACGACTGTCCCCTCAATAAAAATAAAACAAAAATTTGAGATAAAAAGAAGCAAGATGTTTCTCTGGATTCATTCATGTATTTGGTCATCACGCAATATGAAATGGATTGAATTAATAGTTTGGTGGTGATCATCTTCGTAGACAGGATTTGCTTTTCATCTCGGTCTCATCCCCAATTTCATCTTAGATCCATATCTAACTATTGAAGCTCGAAGTAAACAATTGTAGCCTTCAACTCCAAAGCCTGTATCCTAGTGTTCAGCAATTAAGTAGGGTTAGGCCTTCAGCAGCTGTAGCCAATGGTAGTCGAGCTATCTCATATTCCCATCAGATCCTCCTCACAACCAATTTTTCTCCTTCTAAACGCTACTATTAGTACTCGTTACTATCCTCCAAACCGCCCTCCGTCGATTACACAACCCAATTCACAATGATTCCTTTTGAGGCTCTTCTTCCCTGGGGTGTTATCTTTGGTGTATGTTCTGGAAATTTGCTGCGAAAGACTCCAGTCAAAGAAACCTATAACGCTAACAACAACTCGATTTAATTAGCTCATGACCGTCGCTGGTGGTGCCATGAACGCTATCCACTCTTCTAGAAACAATGGCAAGAGAGATCTGTATGGCCTCGACAAGTGGGATCGTCAACGTATGTTCAACACTTACATTCAGCACTTCAGTACATTTCGAGCATGCTAACTAATATCTGTAGTCATTGAGAGAGATTTCCGATTGACTGGTGAATACCGTAAACAGACCGACAAGCCCACAGCTCCCGAGGAGTTTAAGACTAACAGTTGGTGGAAGGTGAGTTGGATGCACTTGTATGTCCTCTCGAATGTGCTAACAAAGTGTAAAGGTTGAGAAGCAGTTTTAAAGTCGCGATTCCTGTCACTTTCTCGAGTGAATAGATCTTCGTCTTTAGAATTACTACACGAGTATTATGCATGTTCCTTTTGTTTTTTATTGAGCTCTTTTTTATATTATTCTATTTCATTTCAGTGATTCCAGGTGAAAGCTTCATATGTAGTCCTAAGTGCAATATTTTTGACAGTACAAACTTGATATTGTCCAAATTCCATATATGTTTCCTTCAAAAACCAATTTGACTATGGTGTTAAAGTACATGGCTGTTCTTCTGGTGGTGAAAAGCATGAGGTAGTAAAATATAGCTCACAAAATCATCTCAACTTTTTACACTTCAATGATGGGAGAACTTGAAATCTCCGTGGAAAACAAGAATTGAATAGACCCCCAATGTTATCGACTTTAACAGTTAAACACGCTGAAACTCGGATCTTTTTAGAGTGCAAGAGAATGGTATTATAGAGGCAGAATATTGGAGCGGATGGAATCTAGTCTAGTACCAACAGTGAGGAGTCCTCACATTAAAGGACAGCCCATTTATAAAATCTAACTTTGTATTGACTAAAGTTACCTTATGTGTTTGATTGTGATGATGGAAATTACTCTACAACTTAAGAAGTTCCTTGACATCTTCCTTCTCAGATTCGTCTGTAAAATTAGGTCGCAGAGTCTCAAAACCCTCAGTCAAACGACCCCAAGTGATACCACCCAATCTAGAAACAGCCTTGAGCTTGCCTGGATTCACCAAGTTAAGCTGCTCGTTGATGACATCTTCACGAACATGAAAGTTTACACCCTCAACAATACAGAGCGTACCAGTGGGAATATTCCCAACCTTGGAGTACCACTCATGATGGTGAATCAGCTTGGCTTCAACTGAGAAAGCAGATTCACCAACATGTGGGGGCTTGACCTTGTCAGAGGCAACGGGAGTTAGGCCCGACAAGGTCCACTCATCAACATCAGAAGGAGCATTGATGGCACAGTAGTTAGCAGCTTCAACAAACCATTCAGAGATGATGTTGATAGTCAATTCTTTAGTAGCCAGAACGTTGTTGCATGAATCTTTCGGGGTACCGAACTCCTTGGTGAAACCAATGACAAAGATAGGAGGCTCAGGGTTGACAACAGTGAAGAATGAGAAAGGTGCCAAATTGCGGACGCCCTCAGGAGAAACGGTAGAGATGAATCCAATAGGACGGGGAGTGACCGAGGAAATCAGCATCTTATAGTTGTCAATTGGGCTTCTGCCTGGTCCATAGGGATCAATGGTAATCTTCTTGTGCTTCTTCCATTCATCACTGTTAGCACCATCACCAGCCTTGAACTTGGTGTTGGCTGTTTGAGAAAAGTGAAAATCCCAATCCTTCTCGTAGGGTGATCTGGAAGCCTGCACTTCTTCAAAGTTGCCCTTGGGAAGAGTCAGTGCTGTATTCACAAAGATGCAGTTTTTAAATACATACATGAGGGTTTCTCTTAATGAGTTGTTCAATCTTGGAAAGGGTCATTTTAGAATCTGGCTGCTTTGTAAAAGTGAAAGTTGATGTTGAAAAGAAAGATGAAGGTACTGGGAAAGGACTTCTTTTATAGATCAAAGATCTCGAGTAAACCCCAATGATTCGGTTCATGAACAACTGCTCTACTTGTGAGGAATTTCTTACCAAACTGCGGCCATGGACATGAACAAATGATGTTTGCTTTATAATGAAGAATAGACGGAGTGACTTTAGGACCGATAGAGACGTAAAACGACCTGAATCTGGCGATTAATAATACTGATTCTCCAGCTTTTGGTTAACGGTTACCCCGCGGAAGTCAGAGCCCTGAAGGAAATTTTCCTCGGAAGGACAGAACTGTCAAGATAAGACTTACGCCTAAAACTGTGAAGTTAAGTCAGGGCTTGACTTATTATAGGGTAAGGGTGAACGCGTAATCGCGTTCTATCGCCACACGCGAGATGTGATGTTGATCAATTCAGGTCAGATCAGGTCTGAAACCAACTTCGTTACTATTCAACTACACAGCATGTATCGACGGCGAGCAACTGTCGAGCTCAATAAACCATTTCAGCCTTTGGTTATCAATCGTCCAGTCAGTAGGGATAACATAGCTGGAAAAAATGAAGGAGAAACAGGTGCAAAACGAGTCCTTACCAAAAGGGCTCCACCAGTAGAGGAAGACTCAGTCAAAAAAATCAAAATTGAACCCCAGCAGCTAGCTCCAAAGGTGTCCCTACCTGGCCAGCAATTCAGAATTCTCAATGTGAAAACAGCTACTCCTCCATCAAGTGCAGGCGAGCCAGACCGATACTTTGAAGTCCTATGGCGGAAAGCATCAGGGAAGAAAAACAAAACTTGGGACGGTGATGGAACTGTTGTTATTGAGAATTCCAAGCTAGCAACTCTGCAGGATATGGATGGAAAGCAAATTGTGAAGTCAAGGCTCAAATCAGGAGCTTTAGAGGAAGGTGAACTGCTACGATTAGGATTTTACGAAATTGAGCTTGGATCTCCCATATCCTCAGAAAAATATCTGTCTGGGTCATCTTTTATACAAACAAAACCCATTTCAAAAGCAGATGTTTTAGCGCCCAAATTATTCAGTAGCACATTTCAGGCCCCTAGCCTGCTAAACTCGGCGGGATGGAAATCAGGTACTTTAAAACGATCTACTGTTATCACAGGACCCCGCCATGATCCCAAAGTTGAAGGTGCAGTGGTTATGACTCGGCCGAAGTTTTCTGGAGATAAAGAAGTTCTCGACGTCGTCATAGACCCTCTTCTTTCACAGCATTTACGACCTCACCAAAAAGAAGGTGTCAAATTTTTATATGAGTGCGTAATGGGCTTCAAAGAATACCAAGGCAGAGGAGCTATATTAGCTGATGAAATGGGATTAGGCAAGACTTTGATGACAATCACTCTTCTCTGGACTCTCCTTAAACAAAACCCATTCTTGAATGAGCCTCCAGCAATCAAACGAGCTTTAATTGTTTGTCCAGTAACTTTGATATCAAACTGGAAGAAAGAGTTTCGAAAATGGCTAGGTCACGATAGAATCGGCGTCTTTACTCTTGATACCAAAACAAATCTTAATGATTTTGTAGCTGGACGATGCTATCAAGTCATGATTGTGGGCTATGAAAAGCTACGAACTATATCTGCAGATCTCCAAAAGGCTTCCATCGATATAATTATTTGTGACGAGGGACATAGGTTAAAGACATCCACGAACAAATCAGCGCAAGCCATTCTAACTCTACAAACCGACCGTCGCGTTATCCTATCAGGTACTCCAATTCAAAATGATCTTGGAGAATTCTTCACTATGGTCGATTTCCTCAATCCAGGCATTCTTGGCACTTATTCCAACTTCAAACGAGAGTTTGAAATTCCCATCATGAAATCAAGGCAGCCAGAAGCAATGAAGAAAGATATTGAAAAGGGCACTAAGCGATCTGAAGAGTTATCTCGACTCACTCGCTTGTTTACATTGAGAAGAACCGCCGCTACACTCGACAAATATCTTCCTCCCAAGACTGATACTGTTCTCTTTTGCAAACCAACTAGTCAACAGGTAGTGCTCTACAAAGCCCTTTTAGAATCTAGCATGATCCGATCTTGTCTAGGTTCGCTAGACCCATCTGACCATTTGCGAGCCATCACCTTGCTAAAAAAGCTGTGCAACTCGCCTGCGTTGATTAAAGATGCTGAATTTGATAATTCGAAAATAAAAGTTCCTCCTTTAATTGCTATGACTAGTGGTAAGCTTAAGGTCTTGGAAGGGTTCTTGCAAAAATTGTATCAAGATTCGGAAGAGAAAGTTGTGATTGTGTCAGGGTTTACACAAACTCTCGATATCATTGAAGAAAAGTTAAGGGAGATGAATCTTCCCTGTTCTCGTCTTGATGGATCGACGCCTGCAGTAAAGCGTCAGCCTATGGTTGATAAGTTTAACAAGAGCGCTCAGAAACAAGAGTTTGCATTTCTGTTATCAGCAAAATCCGGAGGAACAGGATTGAATCTGATTGGGGCATCTCGATTATTTTTGTTTGATACAGATTGGAATCCCTCTGTTGATTTACAAGCCATGGCCAGAGTACACCGTGATGGTCAAAAGAGACCCGTCTTTATATACAGGCTATTGACGACTGGTGCTATGGACGAGAAGATTTATCAGCGGCAAATCACAAAGCAAGGTCTTGCTGACACTTTTATGGATGGAGGTGCTGCCTCAACTTCATCACGGCCTCAATCTGCTGGTCAGCGTCTTCTTTCGGTTTCTAGAGATATGAAGCCAAACGGCGGAACTAGCAACACATTTTCACAATCTGAACTGCAGGACCTCTTTTCACTAAACACAGAGACAAGCTCCAACACTCATGACTTACTAGCCTGCAATTGCCATGACATTCAAGGTAGTCAAACTGTGGACTTATCACAATGTAGCCAGAACCAGACTCAAACCGGCAGGACTTGCAGCATTGTCAATGAAATAGAGAGCGAACCTGAAGAAGATCAAAGTGACGGAGAAGGCTTAGGAGGCTGGGTCACAGCCCGAAATGTTGTTGAAGGTAATGTCCCTATTCCTAAAAGGCTTCGCAAGCGAGAACAAATGAAAGGGTTATTTGAGTACAAACATATTGATCCATCATCGTGTCATGATGAGTTTGTTACTGGTGATGCAATATTGGACCAGCTCATGCAGGAAAAGACTCCGATTTCTTTCATATTCACAAGGTCCACGATAGAACCAAGTATAGATCAGTGAGATACCCTTTTTTATTTAGGATTTGCCATATCAATTGTACAGAATATAATGCTTCATGAATCATTTTGATCGATGGTGAACATCATTATGACAGCTTTCACGTGATTTGATAACCTAACCTTCACAAACGGCTGAATCTTCCAGAAATTTGTCAAAGTATAAGAAGCTTTCTGCTTGCCACTACTTTGACGACCAGTGTTCATTTATTTCAAAGTTTATCATCATGTCACAGCATACATCAGTACCAGATCCTCAGCTGTATGTTTTTGATCTCGTCGAGAGATTACAAAACTCACTCGCACCATTCACATTTTCCCAGGATGGGGGGTCAATCACCACCTTACCCACCAAACCACAAGATCAACAGTCATCTGAAAATGTCAAGACATTAAGCGAACCTGAACGGGGCCATTTCTGTTCATACTGTGGTCCAATCACGCAGACTGAGCAGTCAATTCAGACCCATTACAAGGCGGACTACCATCGATACAATATTAAGCGTAAACTTCATGACCAGTCTCCATTGACTGAAGAGGAGTTTGAACGGGTAATTGGAGAACTCGATGACAGTATATCGGGTAGTGATGAATCTGATGAAGGAAGTAGTGATGAAGCTGACAAGGATTCAGATGCTCTTGCTACGCTGATGAATAGGACCGGTCTGCTTGATCCGGTCTTAGAAGAGCAGTATGATGAACCTGTGAACCTCAACCATACACCTTACTTCATGTATCGGTCAAAAGATCTTCCCGAAAACAAAGTTTATGCATTTTACAAGAGTATTTTTGATTCACAGTTTACTGGAAACGAATACAGAACCTCCGAAGAAGATACGAAGAACAGCATGGAGGCTTTGTCTGGTTTGAAACCTGATGGAACTTCAGTAATATTGATGCTTGGTGGTGGTCATTTTTCAGGAGCTATTATTAGTCACAAACGAATCTCGAAGCAAAAGCCTACCTTTCAGAATCCGTTTGCCGATATTGAGGTTGTGGCTAGCAAGAGTTTCCATAGATACACTGTGCGAAAGAAACAGGGTGGCTCACAGAGTGCAAGTGACAGCGCCAAGGGAAAGGCCAACTCGGCAGGTTCATCACTGCGTCGCGCTAATGAAGCAGCTCTGGAAAAGGATATTAGAGAGCTCTTGGATTCTTGGAAAGAAGCGTTGAAGGATGTTTCTTCTATTTACATTCGCGCAAATGGACCTGCCAACAGAAAGATTCTTATGAACTACCCTAATGCTCCAATCTTGCATACTGACCCTCGAATCAAGTCACTTCCTTTCAGTACCCGCCGTGCCACAGCTACCGAAGTCAAGAGAGCATGGGCTGAATTGTCACATGTCAAGGTGGAGGATAAGCCCATTATCCAGAAGCAAGAAGTCAAGCAACCTGCTCAACCCAAGAAAATAGGGTCTCCTGCGGTTAAGCCAAAGGAAGTGGATCCAATAGAAGTTCATACCAAGGAAGTGACTGCTCTTATCAAGAAATCCAAAATCGCGGGACTCATCACATATTTGAAGAAGAACAAGCTGTCGCCAGACTTTGAACTGCATCCACTCAACACCTACAGCCACACTCCGACATGTCTTCATTTTGCGGCATCCAAGGGTGCAGCAAGCATGGTGACCACGCTCTTGAAGAGCTTGCGCGCTAATCCTTGTTTACCCAACAATGCCGGCAAAACGGCATACCAAATTTCAGCGGACCGTGCCACAAGAGACGCATTTCAGCTAGCGCGAACTGCACTTGGTGAAGAAACTTGGAATTGGGACACCGAAGCGCATGTTGGGCGGGCACTTACGGACAAAGATATTACAGCGCGTCTGGCCAGAGAAAAAGCCGAGACCGCTAGTGAAAACGAGCAAAAGATCCTTGAAATGGAAGAAGCTGAGCGAAAGCGACAAGAGGCCAGAATGGACAAGAAGTTTTCAGTGGGAGGAGGCAAGAAATTGTCCAGCTCAGTAGCTGTGTCTGTCTCAGGAAATCAAGCAGGCTTGTTGGAAATGACGGCCGATGATCGGATGCGATTAGAAAGGGAGAGACGTGCAAGAGCAGTTGAAGCACGTCTTGGACTTAAGAAATAAACGAGCATAATTTTATTCATGTCTTCTTGATACTGTTGTCTTCATGTTAAAAGGGTTTTATAGATATATAGATTATATTGATCTCATTAATATGACCCAAACCTCTGTCACTGAATACAAAATAGAATTACGGCATGAAAACGACTATAGCTCAATTTCCACGATGGGCTAAAAGGTAGAGAAATAGGAAGCAACTTGGTTCAAACAATAATAAAGACGACAAACTAACAAGAGATAGGAAAATATAAACAACAGCTACAATACACACAAGACTTTTTTGATGTAAGATTAAACATGAAAAGTAAGAAAAAAATAACAAGATAACTTAATTTTTGTTGTTAACACCTCTCTCCCTCTTCTAAGTTAAGTTGCATTCTCCTTAAGCTTCAGTTGAAGGAGCAGCAGCAGAAGCGCCGGCGGCAGCAGCGGCAGCCTCAGCAGGGGTAGGAGCCTCGGCGTTTTGGCCCTCAATGTAATCATTGTAGGCGGTGACAGCAGCGGTGACGCTGGACTCAAAAGCAGCATCATCCTCAGCAAGAGCAATAAGCTCGTTCATGTTCATGTCAAGAAGCATGCCAGTGATCTTGCTAGCAAGAGCAGGGTCCTGGACGTTTTGGTGCTCAATGACCTTGGGGAAAATGTACTCGCCAACAATCTGCTTGCGAGCCTCTTCAGGAGCGTTGTTGACAACAACAGAGAGAGGAACAGTCTCCTCACGACCGTTAGGGCCGTTAGGACCACGACGGTTGCCACGGCCGCCAGGGAAGCCATTGTAGGGACGACCCTGAGGACGGCCACCTTGAGGACCACCAGGGAACCCGTTGTAGACGGGACCCATATTGTAGCCAGGCATCATAGGCTGACCAGCTCCACGAGGAGCCCACTGGCCCTGAGGAGGAGGCATGACCTGCTGGCGGGGAGGATGCATCATAACCTGGGGATTGCCACCAGGGAAGGGGCGACCACCAGGAGGAGCAATAAAGCCACCCTGCTGACCAGGTCCGTAGAACATGGGGTTAGGCATGTACTGGCCGGGAATTCCGCCAGCAGCAGCGGCCTGCTGCTGCATGCGAAGCTGGTTCTTGGCCTGAATCTGCTGCTGCAGCTGGTTGCGTCTGACGTCCTTGCGCTGAGCAAGAGCAACGTACAAAGGCTTGCCAGCAAGCATGTGCTGGTTCATCTCGGTAACGGCCTTGGTAGCCTCCTCGGGAGAGGTGAAGCAGACGAAGCCAAAACCCTTGGACTTGCCGTGGTCGTCAGTCATGACCTTAGCAGAGGTGATGGTACCATGAACAGAGAAGGCCTCGCGAAGCTTTTCATCATCAATGGTATCATCAAGGTTCTTGATGTAAAGGTTAACGCCAAGATACTTGTTGCTCTTCTCAAGTCTAGCAGCCTCGTACTGCTTCTTGAGCTCCTCCTCACGCTCATACTTCTTTTGAGCACGGCCGACGTAGAGCTTCTTGCTCTTGAACTCGGTATCATTGAGCTCCTCAACAGCCTTAGCAGCAGAAGTGTGATCCTCGTAGTTAACGAATCCGAAACCACGAGAGTTACCCTCGGCATCCTTGCTAAGAGAAGCAGAGGTAATGGTACCAAACTTCTTGAAGAGCTCCTCAAACTCCTCATCCGTGACCTCAGTATCAACGTTCTTGACGTAGATATTGGTGAAGTTAGCCTTAAGCTCATCAGCCTTGGACTGACGGTCCTGCTTGGAAACGTGCAAGCCAACAAAGACCTTACGGTCGTTCAAAAGCATACCATTGACGTTCTTAATGGCAGACTCAGCAGCACCAGTGGTCTCGAAGTGGACGAAACCGTATCCCTTGGAAGAACCAAACTCGTCAGTGGCAATCTTGCAGGACAAGATATTGCCGAAGGTAGAAAAGGTATCGTGAAGATCCTTGTTGTCAATGGCAGGGTCAAGGTTCTTGATGAAAATGTTGCCAGCACCAGTGCGACGCAAAGAAGGATCACGCTGAGACCACATGATACGGCAGGGGCGGCCCTTGATGGGAGAATAGTTGAGCTCAACCAAGGCGCGCTCACCGTCAGCGGTGTTGTGGAAGTTGATGTAAGCGTAGCCAAGGGATCTCTTGGTCACAACATCACGGCAGACACGGATAGAAGCAACAGGTCCAATCTGGTTGAAGATCTCGAAGAGCATGGCCTCAGAAACAGAGGGGTCAAGCTCACCAACGTAAAGAGAGGCAGTTGAAACAGCCTCAGTGGAAGCCTCACCAGTCTTGGCAGGAGCAGCCTCAGCGGCAGTCTCAGCAGACTCGGCAACAGGAGCAGCAGGAGCAGCCTCAGTGGCCTCTCCAGTCTTTTCCTGAAGAGTGAGTTGCTCAAGGGCCTTTTCGGCAGCAGAAACAGAAGCGTCACCAGACATTTTCAGTGGTATACACGAGTAGGGTATTTAGAAACAAGAGAGGGTCTTGCGAAGGATTCTTCTTGTTTATTGGGATTCGACAATTAGCAGCAAAGGCGGACTAGTTGACGAACTTGATGAGGTCAGTATATGAAATTTATCAGGGAATAAATTTGATATATTGAATCAAGGGCTGTTGCTGAGGGGGGTTTTATATGATTTTATATTTTTTTTGGGCTTTTCTGAATTTTAAAGAATTTTTTTTTATTAACAGAGGATGTTGAATAAAAAAAAATTGAAGCTTTGCGAGGCAGGCGTGTTGAGTGGTAGCGAGAAGAGGTGAGGAAGAAGAAGAGAAGAAGAAAAGAAGGAATCAAAAAATTTTCATATTTTTGTGTGTTTTTTTGGTTTTTCACTTTTTTCTTTTTCTGAAATATCCTAAACGGGAATAATGACATAGTTATCAGGTAATCAAACGGTCAGGTCTAGGTTTGATCTAGCAAAGGAAGGAAGTTGATATGGAGTCTTCCTGAAAAAAAAAAAAATCAGGTTCAAGCCAGTAAGTGTAGGAAAATCAAAACAGATCAGATTAAGAGTAGATAAATTTTTTTTTTTTGATTCAGCTGTTGAAGCCTGTGCACAATTCTTATGAATTCTTTTTTGTGGGAGCAAGATTTCTATAGCCTAGGGGATGAGGAAAATAAGCAGTTGTCGAACTCTAATGCAGAATACTTCAAAATAAATTACAAGACCTAACTATATGCTTATATATGCTAGGCCAGTTTTCTAGGAAACGGTGATTTCAAGGATCACGTTGACTGTCGTTGCTACGACCCAAAATAATACTGTTATGATTCCAAGTGTTCGAGACATTCTCCAGTTGTTCAGTGGTACAGAGATCAGCAAAAACAACAGAGTGACCAGTAAAGTCACTCCAGAGATCACCAAAGTATGCGAAAGCTGAATGTGAAAACCGCCATGAGGCATAACTAATAATCCAGAAACACCCACACCAACTAAAATGTTGAGCATGGGCCCTCCAAAACAGGCAGACAGAGCCATCATTGGGAAACCCATTTTAGCCACGGTCGTATTAGCAATAAGGTCACCCAGAGAGTTGCCGACAGCAAATACAGTCAGTCCAAGAATGGCGTCTGAAATGTTGAATACGAGTCCAAGTGCTTTGAGGATACCAACCACCTCGTTAGCGACAACAGAAACCCACGAAATGGCGATGATAAATCCAACAAATGACAAGGACTGCATATAAATCGGAGCCCGCGTTGCTTCAGGAACCAGGAAGAATATTAAAACTAACATTACTGAGGAGGCTGAGAGGGCATAGAGAGTCAACACAAGGAGGGAAGTGTCTCCATCACCAAAACCTGTCCACAAAACAAAAATGGGGCCGAGGAGAGCTTGAATCACCAAAAGCCAGCGAACGATAGGGATAAAGACCTTTGATTTGATTGAAGAAGAGAAGTAATCTGAAGTGCCTTCGGACAATTGCGCTTCTTTCTCCATAGCATCGAACTCAATCACAGGAACTGTTACGGTGAGAAGCAAAACAGCAGGTGCAGTGAATATGCACATGATTTTGTCTCCCCATGACATGCTTTGGAACCCAATTAGAGAGGGACAAACTGTTGTAATCGCGCTGCTCCAGCTACCCATCACAGGAGTGATATGGTCAAATAGCTTTGTTAGACCCTCGCGATTTGGCGACAAAAGTCGATGAGGAGAAAACTGATGTAGTTCGACATCAGGTAAGAAAGGTGCATCGGGATCGTCAGAGTAGCGATCTACGTTGGGTGAGGTGGATCGTTCATAGTCAGCAGGGTTGTAAGCCTCAGGTTCATGTGTTTGGTCATCCACATCAGTGATGATTACTGATGGAATAGGCCGAGAGGGTGCTGGTGAAGGTGCTTCAATAATTTCAGGAGCAGATGCAAATCTTAGCCGTTGCGCATCCTTGGGAACATCGATATGCGGATCAGATGTAGCCAGTCTTGGAATATCTTCAGAACTTGAGGTTTGTTGTAGCGGAATGCTCAGTGCAAATGAGTTTCTGCCATCACTGAGCTGCTGCAGGACTTGTCTGAACTCCATGGCTCTGAAAAGAGAAGGTCGAATGGGAGCACCTGGTGAACTGCTGGTATGATTATTGTTGATCTGAGAGTCTACATGAAAGTTAGGGCTTCGCTGTTGGATTTTGCGAAGCCTCATGATGCGAGTAAGCTCGCTGAATGCTTCCTCTTGCTCTTCTTCAGATGTCTCCTGCCACATAGGAAATTGAGTCAAAGGAGAGACTGGGGATGTGACAGTGGGCTGAGTTGGATTATTTGTCACAGTTAGAGGAGATATGGGTGGTGATGTGAGACCGTTAAAGTTCAAGCCCTGGGTCAAGAGCGAAGGGCGGTCAGTGATTTCTTCATCAGCTTCTATTGCGGTCTCATGGCCCAGCTCGGTATATAAATCACGAGCACGAGTTTCCACAAGATAAGAATGACGTCTTCTAGAGTTGTACCAATGCCAAGCAACGACAAACATAACATAAAGCACATAGATCGCAAGCATAGCTGCGCACTCCCAAGTGGCAAGAACGCCATCAGATACGCAGTACATCGCAAAAGCGACGGCCACAGTGAAAAAAATAACATCACGTAAAAAGGATTTTCGGGCGACTTTAAATGGCCTAATTATTGCCATGGAACCAGTGACAACCGCAGTAATAAAAGATGCAGCTCCAATGAGCTCTCCTATGGCAAGAGAACCGGAGCCTATTTTCATGGCAGCATACGTGGAGAAAACATCTGGAGATCCATTTCCGAGCGCCAGAAATGTCACACCGGCGAGAGATTCCGAGAGGCCCAGCATTTTCGAAATGGTGTTGAGATTTGGGCATAGGTAGTCAGAGGCGGCGATGCCAATGACGACAAAGAGAACGACCAGCCATAGTACCACTGCGGAAAGGAAGAATCCACCAGCAACAGAAGATTTCGCACAGTAGTAGACCTGCAGGTAGTCAAAGTACCCAAGCCGATCTTCCTGACAATGATCTCTGACAAACTGGCACTTATCGACAGCCTCACGGACATTTTCACAGGTCAAGTCTGAAGACGCCGAGACAACAGCGATGAGCAGGAAGAAAAGTGCGAGCCTGCTAGGCATGTTGTTAGGAGTGCGATGTGGAAGCGGGTGATGTGAGCGTGAGGGGAAATGAAAGGTGGACGGACTGTGACTACAAGAGATGCTGGACTGGCGAGGGAAATACCTGGTGGGAGCGTATTCATAAGAGTTAATAGACAGAATAGGAAATGCTGAAAGATCAGATTGATAATGACTAACTGAAGTGATGAAGCTTTGTAATGAATTTAATTATTTGATGACATAATTTGTTACACACGAGTTGCCATATAAAAAGTAGCTGTGTTCTACATTCAATGCTCTAGACTCTCAAATACTATTGGGTTGAGTACGTCTCTGTTCTACATCGTTGATTGCCTAGACGAAACTGACCATACATGTTATCTATGATAGGTTGATCTGGACCAACTCCGGATCTGTTTCCATGAGTGAGTGTTTTGAAGTTAGATCTAGATAGACACCAGTTGAAAGTAAAGCCTTTAATGTGTTTCTAGATTTCACACGAAGGTTCCAGCTTTGAGACTTGAGAATTGCTAACATCTCAAAAAATCGAATCGTGATAAAGAGGCATATAGATGTCACTTTTGAAATTGACTTACATGCATAGGATGATCAGACAATATTGCACGAATGTTTATACCAGCCTCCATATCCAGACTGAGATGTAAAATGATCTGCTAACCTACTGGCTAGCCTTGAAATGATAGTTAATACACCTAAAGTGGATGTACTATTGATAATGATAATATATGTATGTAGCTTAATGGAAGGAAGGACTATATTTATAAATTGTATTTTCTTTTTGCGTTTAGATGATGGATCCTTAATCACATTGAATTTGCTAATTTTTTTGAAGGAAACATAGACCTAATCGATCCCAATTTTCATTCATCACAAGGTAGTATTGACTTACTCATGAACGATATTTATATATGAGTATTAGCATTTTTATTTTATCTTAACTAACTCTATCATTTAATTCTTTGCTTGCAATTTTGATTAAAAATTTTGAATTCAAAATATAAACAGTGCTGTAAAATTTTGATTTCAAAAAGGCGGGTTGACGATAGTAACCATTCATCTCCTATTGAACTTTTTATATTAATTCTTTTTTTATATTAATTCTTTTTTGATATGAAAGACGAGTTCAAAGCGTTTAAACTCATGAAATAATTCTAAGTTTTATTATTGATACACAATTAATGTACCACATAACGGCATTAATTGTAGTTTCTTTATATATAATTGTGATACCGTATATCAACTTTGATTCAACTGCTCAGCATTGCACTGCAATAATTTTGAATAGTTGACGTTTTGACAAGCCTCAAAGCAAGTCAAAATATTGTTTATTACCACCTGCTTCCTACGCTGTCCCATATTCATATTTAGGGAGTCTACAGAATCCATGAAAAGAGAATAATCCCCGAAAGAATTCAATTTACATTAAAGAAGTTATTTTGCTTAATAAGTTCACCATCTTGTAATTCGTATCAAGTTCCAGCAAATATGTATATTTTGTCAGATGTTTGGACCAGGTAGCTAGTCAAAGCATAATAATTTAACTAAATAATTCATATTCTTATCTCAGAATATAGAGTCATGGAACTCACGTAGGTAATTATTAAAGCTCAGGTTGATATTTGACTTTGTTTTAGCCGCGGCTTCGTTACTTGAGTTCATATCTGGTAAAAAAATTCCAATAATTCATCTATTTACTGACGTCGCCTTGCTTTGTGTTTAAAGATAAAGTTAATAACTGCGATTTCTATAACATTTGAAGTTATATATCAGGTGGAACTTGAGTATAGTCTAGTTTCCATGGTTAACAGTTCTGAACTGACACTTATATAGTGGACAATGGACAGAATTGATGTATTCTTGATAGTGTTAACAGTAATCCAAACCCTCAATCAATTGTTACTTGTTTTTTTTATTTAGATTGTTTCTTAAACGAATCATAATGAAATATTTCATGATTTAATAAAGATAAGCCACTCATAAAATGGATAGCCCATTCAAAGAAATTTTTGTTCAACTGTCAAGGACAGGAAAAAAGAGATTGGTAGGCATACTATAGAATCTATAGGCCTATTTCGCTTTTGGGACATTTGGGGCGTATTAGTAGCTATTTACGGTAAGTCTAAATGCACGATGAGATCTTAATTACCTGTTTGGGATATCGTGTATCTTAACAATTGACTAACTCTGTATATATCTAGGCTTATAGGCTATACATATATATTTCATGTCTTGACATTTGAATCTTAAAACAGCACTCCAGTCATACATACATATACCTATTTATTACATTTGGAGGGTTCTGAGCAAGCTTGGATGTCTTGTGTGGATCTGAACGGTACCCCACAAACCTGCAGGTACTGAGCAGTACCCATGCGTTAAGTATACATATACATGTTAAGAAGCGCGTTAATAGAAGCTTTAAATTCACAATAGCTACTATATATTATTTTGGATTTTGGCTCGATTTGCTCATCATCATGGCAAGACCCGCTATTTCAAGAATTCTATGTCGTCATAATTACTGCAACAGTTGGTTCAATTTTTTTGGATGGAGGATCCAACTTGGCTGTTAACTTTGAAACTGATTGAAAACAGCGAGGAAACGTTGATGGTTGACCTAATAGCGGTACCAAATTCATTACACATCGCAAATCAATTGTAGATCGTAAAGCCATGAAGTTCGACTACAACAATCCTTGCTCAGAACATTCGTACAAACCATTTCAATGAATCAAATTACTTATAAATAGATGATTTGGCTCATGGGGAGTAAAAAAAACATTGAAAAATTGATGTTAGTACTGGATTTTAAAGCTCTAACAGAGTCTTACAAATGAACTCACGACACGTCCAATCCCAGCTCAATGATCTCTATGACGCTCAACTATAATAAAACTATTTATTACAAAAGATCGATATGATAATGTCTTGTATCATGGGGAAAAAAATGAAAGTTTGGAGCTTCATGTTGATTGCAAAAGCCATCTTTCCCTTCGCGCTCACAGACCTCTTGTTTCATGATAGATTTTGATAGTTCATTGCAAACGATCAGCTCCCGACAAGAAATATTATTGTGGCTGCTTTTGGCTACTACCCGCTACTACCCGCCTTTTCACTCCTCTTTCTTACTGGTCTTCAATAAATAGTTTCAAGTCAGTGGCGACATATGACAGCTGCATGTGTGCCTGCATCTCAACGAACGCGTGCAACTCAACAACAAATTTGGTCTTTAAATTGAAAACAATATTATTCAACTGCCACCATCATATTAATTTCACGCTAGAAGAATCTCACCAAACCAGTTATAGGCAGAGTTGAAGAATGATGGGAGCGCTTTTTCATTATGCAATTGCAAGAAACAAATTTGAAACACTGTTGTCTCGGTTGGGCAATACTTTAGAGTTTGCGCTAGTTTTCAGTCAGCATTCATATAAAACCTTATTTTATGTGTTTCTCCTCTGCAACAGAGTGATCACAACAGACACAACATGATAGCATATCTAGTTCCTTGAGTCCAGGGCTATCACCAGGTTGATTTATCAAAAAAGTTTCATTGGGCTACCTCATTCAATTTGGTCTTGTCCGTAATGCTGAGTCCAGATTAATACGAGCTTGGTCTCGTCATCAGCATTACACTCCCTGCCGATCCAGCCAACATCAATACCTCTTTCGTGCTTCGTATACTTCTTCGTTACTAAAATTATACTACACATACAGGACGGCTTGCAAGGGCAGGACTTACATATATGGGCAGACATAATTAAGAGCTTGGCACATACTCTCTGGGGATGTGGAAATTTCTGGGCACAGCAATACAGGAATGAAGTATACCGACAAAAAAAGTGGATACATGAAATTTCAAACCTGTATCCGAAAGCAAAACCTGTTTGCAATATTTTGAGCCTGATAGAGACGATAACATTTCGAACAGTTGGATGTATCAAGTGGAGCGGCTGGCCAGGAACTCCAATATATTGCCCAGTACCACTGCAAGAGTTTCTTAAAGCCTATTGCAACTGAGTTTAACTAAAGGTATAAGTCTGAAAGAAAAAAAGGTGGTTAGAAAGAGGGAGTTGTTGTTAAACTAATAGACAGTTAACCTGCTGTATATATGCAAGAGGTTTTTACGACTCTCAATCATTGCAATGACTTCAACCTTTGCCATTTGTTTGCCACGTATCCCGCGAGATTCTCAAGTACCAAGTGGCAAGATGGTGAATCACTTTTCCAAACAAAAAAAGTGGCCTTTAAAGTTTGTCTTACCAAGATTTCAAACCTTACAATTTCGTTGTGTGGAATTCTTGAGAGGTATACGGGTGAATTTCAGCTAGCCCTCACTGCACATCATTACTATACTTGGCCATCAAGAGCCACGGATAAATCATCCACTCATGCATGCAGGTAAATTTGGACTGCTGCGTATGGTCGCTCTCTAGATCTTATAAGAAAGCATGATGTTAGTTTGGCGACCTACATCGACCGTTCACGTTCAGTGGGCGTATCTGCTATTGAAAATAATTTAAGACAGTGTGCGACAGAAAAGTTTGATGGACCCACAATAATTTGGTAAGGCTTCACTTATAAAATTAAGCAAAGTTTTTCTCTAACCATCATGAGCGAGCAGAAGCTTGCTTTTTCAAAACAATAATCAATTCTAACTTTTTCAGCGTTTCTAAAGTCATTCGGGCAGTTATAAACATCTATGGCTATGACTGCCAAGTGAGTTAATGACCATCATACGGTATGAAACGGCAATTGGAGATATCCATTGATCAATAGCATCATCTCAAAAGAACTTCTTCATTGAAAAACTTCTTCATCAATTAAAGTGCCATATCCGTGGGGTTTATATGTTCTATGAGACTCCTTAAGATGCACACCAATCTAGTCTTTGCAAACTGTTCTTTGTTGGCCCTGGTTTCAACATCCTAATTCACTTTCTACAACGCTAGGTACTTGCGCATACCTTTCACTATTGATGTAAATCATGATTTTGATTATTTTTTTTCTTTTTTCCTATAAAAAGAAAGAAGGTTTCAGCGACAAATGGCCCACATAGATTTGAAGCGAATTATAAGTTGCGCATGAACAGACTCAATACCCATGCATAAAGTGATCAGCTCGTTCTCCTGTTTGATGGTCAAATTCTACACTGTATCACTAAAAATAACTGGTTAAGTGAAAATTGGTTTTATACCTCTCAATCTGCACATTTTTCTTTCCTTCCTCCTTCCTCATCCTTGGATTTTATCCTTGTGGATTACAAGTTGTTCTTTTCTTTCTCTTCATAATTCACTGGTTTTTTCCATTTGCATTTTTTATTCTTTACATTCAACCTGATATTCGATTATCGTTTGAATACCCTTATGCATAGTTTTTCAGTGAGGAACCTGGAAAATTCTTTAATACTTTTCGCCAGCTATGTTCCCGATGATGACAGTTAACTGGGCTTCTAGACGAATGATCTCGGCCTTGCAAACGGTCGGTATACTTGCAATAAGTTTAATATGCCTCTTCACTCTAGGCAATTATTCGATATCTGAGTTAGACACTCTGCCTTTCCAACATCAACGTCATAAAGAGATTCAACAAAATCGACCGGGACTCGACTTGAAGTCACTCAAAAGTCCAGAGCTCACTTATCATTCGGACCTTGATGCATATCGGTTCATGAGCAATAATGCATGGAGACCAAGCGAGGCCTACAAACAAACACTATCGTCTTTGCACCGAGTTGAAAGCCCAAAGCTGGCTGAGTACGACTCAAAGGCGGAATATCTTAAGCAATCCTTAGTGGCAGACTACGCCAAACACAGTGAAAAGCTTTTCCTCATGATTAAGACGGGTGCAACTGTCATGTGGCAGCGGTTGCCAATCCACTTGGTAACAACGTTAACTAGAGTTCCTAACTTTGCCTTATACGCAGATACAGCCGCCTCAGTTGGCGGTCATGAAGTCATTGATATCTTGCAAAATGTTACGGAGAAGACAAAAAACCATGAGCAGTTCAAAATGTATCGACAGCTGCAACAGCATAGAAGTGCTTATGGTGCTATCAATCCTGCATCAACGACGCTTAACGGAGGCTGGGATCTGGATAAATTCAAGAATCTGCCTATGCTCCTCCACGCATATCGCACAGCTCCTCACCTTGACTGGTTTGCTTTCATGGATGCAGACTCATATCTTGCTATTGACAATCTCATGGACTATCTGAAAGATTTGGACCCAGAAGAGCCTTTGTACATTGGATGTCCTATCATGTACGGCGAAACTATATTCAACCACGGCGGAAGTGGAGTGGTGCTATCACGCAAGGCTTTGGAGATTTCCATTGGAGCGCATCCCGAGTGGGTTACCGATGCCGAAGATCATACTCTTGAAGTGTGCTGCGGCGATTACATGGTTGCTCATGCTCTACTGAAGGCCAATGTCCCAACGGCTGCTAGAAATGAACACCCCTTTGTCAGGGAGTATTTCCAGGGAGAAAGCTATCAGAAGATGGGATTTCAAGAGTCGACGTGGTGCCAAAAGGTGGTCTCATTTCATCATCTAGAGGCAAGCGACGTGGAAGTTCTGTGGGAGTATGAACGGTTAATCGGTCCCGAACGGCGGAAACATATTACGTACTATGATATGTATAGGGACTTTGTGGCACCCTATCTTCATAGTACACTTCTGGATTGGGATAATGATGCGCACGACAAAATCATCAGTAAAGCACAGGACGAAAAGGAACGCCAAGAATATAGCAAGGATCATCCTGACGAAGAAGCGCTAAAACTAGCAGAACCACGGCCATGGAGTAGCGAGGATGCCTGCCGTAAGGAGTGTGCCAACACAGATTGGTGTTTGAGTTGGCGGTACCTTCCCAAGGAGGATTACTGCGGTCTCGACGGCAATGTGCGGCTAGGTGGTCCTCATTTTTCGTGGCTTAAATACTCTGAAAAGTTGAACCGAGAGGGTATTGTCTCTGGCTACCAGCTCGACAAGGTCCGAGAATTACGGCGCAGATCGACTTGCGATCCCCTCTACAAAAGCAGCGACGAAGACTTTGCAAACGATCCGTACAAGGAAGGTTGGTACCTGCGGAAGAAGCAGCAAGATGCAAAGTCAAGCAAGGAGAAATCTGAAGGAACTGAGTAGTCATGCCAATGACGTGAGAGTGCATGATTTTATTCACGTCCAGCCTATTTATTAATAACTCAATACATTGCAAGAAAGAAGGGTGCTTTCGTAGTAGTTCGAGCAGGCAGGGTTGATTCTTATAATAGAACTGATCACGATTCGTCTTGTCAATTGATCACCACTCCCTGGCTATTAATTTTTATTATAATTCTACCAATGTTTGATGATGTTATGAATGATGAAAAATCCATTGCAGCTGTATACAGCTGTATTATTACATGTCAGACGGAGGTTTATGCAGCTAATTTGGTCTGCATGACCATATTAGAAATACGGAAAATGCATGCATACAATAATATGTGCCAGTATGTGTCAGATGTGGGTGGCGTGTATGCAAAAAACAACCCACCAATAATATTTTTTGTGATTACAGTTATTATAAAGGGGCCCGAATGTCTGTCGCGCACAAAAACAAAACACAAAAAAAGACGTTTATGACGTATAAGCCTATAAGGATACACAAAATATATATTTATGTCGAACATTGTAAACAGTAGATTACTATTCGAATATAGATTTTAAAAAAGTTATTGTACTGCAAAAACAAAGCAAAATTATTTCCCTCTTGTCTAATTATTTATTCTCTCTCAATCAGCTTTCCCACCCTGCTCGCAGTCATCAAAGTTTTTGTGTCCACGTTAAGACCAACTGTTTTAGAGCGTTGCTAGATTTTGAACTAATTAATTCACGGTTACAGAAAGCCTAATAACTGGGCTGAGTTGGTATTGGGAGTGGTACTAAAAGTTATTTTTAATTAAGCTGGTTACATTACGAATAGAATTATTGCTAAATTACCTAGAAAAGCTTATATAGGCCGATAGTTAATGAATGTATTAAGAATCGCATTAGCCCACGCCACTACCTTATGATATTAATTTCTTCTTCTAGTACAATTACCGAGCACACTAGTCAACGATTGCTATAGGTCTAACCTAGCTTTACTTAATGGATTTAAAATTAGTATTACCATTCTTGTAGTAACTCTTGTTAATTCCTGTCAGGGTTAATAGCCAATCAATTTTCATTACTCGCCTTCATTCAGATATGCTCCGACTCAAAATAGGATAATGCCATACAACCACACCTTCAGAAAAAAACAAAATTGAGGATTTTTTGCTGGAAAGAATGTATGAACCTATTGCTCCGGGTCTAGTTATTTGATACTAAATTAAGTCAATATATGACTTTACAAACAACATATCATATATATTGGAAAGATAATAGGCCTAAGTAGTATTATCTTGACACTACCATATGCATGTCTCGTATAGTCTTTCAGGACCACAATCAAGGCACTTTCCTGAAGTGCTCTGTCCACACAAGGTGCACATGAAAGTGCCTCGCAGTGTGATGAATATTGAAGAGCCTTTCTTTTCACCAAGACCATTTCAGCAAACCCATTTCAAAAGGAAATCCTGCTTCATTATCTCCCAAACTGTTGAGATTCTAGGAGCATTATCAAAAGATAAAATCTGAAGCGAAAATGGGTTGCTACAAGTCTCTTTGCACCTCTATTTTTTGAAAGATTCCATCGTTCGTCTGCTCATCTCAGAAAGAACAAAAGCAGGCGAGTCAGTCTTATTCAGGTATTTTTCGTATAATCATGGCGATAAAAATCATGCAAACTGAAAATTGAATCAATATCTTCTAATGTAAACTGCTACCTTGTTGAACTGGTTCTCAACTCTAGTCACCCTGTAGAACTCTGAAACACAAGTAGCTTAGATCTACACTTAAGTAGATTTGTTCTACTTTTAGTTTCCATTTCGATTCCGCTTCGACGCGTTTTCGTATTCCACGTAGGTACCAACTCTCGTACCAAGCGGCTGCTCTCTTTCCCCTCCCACATATTTTTCATTAATGAGAAGGGGCGGCTGCATACTGTTGTGAAAAATGAGTAGAAAAAAATCCTCTTGATATCATCAATCTATAGCCCTGTTTTGCTCTCCTTGAGCCCATTTGTTTCGCCTCAGATCTCCAAAAATCTTGACTACATCTAGTAGATACTAGCAGAGACTAGCAGACATTAGCAGACATTAGCTTGACTGACGCACATCCTTGTGACAACGAAATGGTGTACCACGATCCGTTGGCGTTCCTGATGATGCCAGCCTTATCCAAGGCGGTGACGCCTGTTTCGACATATTTGGGCTACAAGGTTCTGCCGCACCACATTCACGAAATCCTCCTGGCAGCGCTGCTCTATCATACGATCTTTCTGGCATCCTCCAAGCTAGGTCCCCGACTTTGCCGTGATTATTCAGCTTTACCTGAGCGGACTCGCATTAATTTCGACATCCATGTGGTGTCCATGGTCCAATGTACGTTGATTCTGGCTCTGTCTCTGCCCTTGTTTCGCGACCGCCACCTCACCGACCACGTCTATGGTTACACCCCTTACTCTGGCTTTGTCAGCGCCATGGCGGTGGGCTATTTCCTCTGGGACTCACTCGTTTGCATTTGGTATGTTCGGTATTTTGGAATCGGCTTTGCGATTCACGGAGTGGCCGCTGGGTTTGTGTTTCTCCAAGGAATGCGGCCCATGATTCTACACTACTGCCCCCACTTTCTGCTCTTTGAGCTGTCAACCCCATTTCTCAATATTAACTGGTTTGCAACTCATCTGCCAAGCTCGCCCGTGCCGTTCGCCCTTCGCCTGGCAAACGGCTTGTGCCTGATGGCCACCTTCTTCCTTGTTCGCATTGTGTGGGGTTTCTACATGGCTCCGTTTGTGTTTCGAGATCTGTTTGTGCGTATCAACAATCGCACTCACCCGCAATGGGTAGCAGTCACTATTGTGCTGTCCAACCTCATTCTAAATTCATTGAATGTCTACTGGTTTTACAAAATGCAGCAGGTGGCCCGGCGCGCCATCAGCGACAAAACCGAATCTACCACAAATGAAGAAAAGAAACAATCATAAAAATGGAAACTCATGTTAAATGGTCAAAACACAATCTCTAGTCACAAATCATCATCATCATTATCTCTCTAGTCGAAGAACGCATCTCGCTTGTACTTGGCATATTCTGGTCGCTTGAGCGATTCCAAGGCCACTTTAATATCAAAGTTAATGTCATCGATCAAGGCTTCCTTGGACACATAGTCTAGCTCAGGACGAATGTATCCGAGCACCACAAACCTGATATCAGCTCCATAAAACATGCTCTTGTACTTGTGAATAATGTGAATCTCCGCGCTGCGCTCCTTGTTCCCGTAAAACGGGTTCCATCCCACACTCATTACCATCGGGAACACCACCCCTCGCTCTACTCCGGGCTCTAGCTGTGCTCCGTAATTGTAGTCCACCACTCGGTCAATAGCCACCGATGACGCAACGGCGGAAACCTGCTCGGGTGTGCTGCTGCTGGGGTAAACAGCTACCCATCCGTAGTAAATGCCAGTGTCGCCTTCTATTGCGCTCGTGGCATCCAGAATAGCCCTGTATGATGATTTGGGAATATTGGCTGTTGGGATTCCAAGATCAGAGGACCCACGTCCGAAACCAGAAATGACATGAGTTTTTGAGTAAAGCGGGTATGGTTTGGCAGGGCTAGCGGGGCCAACGATCTCAGGTCGGTCTGCACGGTCGATAGTCATTTGGAATAGTAGTTGATATGAAGAAAGAATGTATAAAAAATCTAGAGAAAGAGAGAAAAAAGGAGAGAAATCCAACAAATGTAAATCAATTTAAAGGCTAAAACTGACAATGATCCAACTGCCGGAAGATAAAAATGATAGAAGGTTTGGGAACAAAAAAACTCACTTTAGCCCGATGCTGACAAATGCTCACCCAATGCCGAGTGCCGAAACGGCCGATAGGACCCGCAGAGGACCCGTAAGAGAGTTGAACTATGTCGCTGAGTAGCTAGAACGATCAAGTGCACCGTGTTCCGAATCTGTGACACTTGTTTTGCACCCCTGAAGACTCTTTCTGTTCTGATCTGCCTGGATCAACTACTGGTTTCACACTGAAACCACGGTATCTTAAGCAAGAACTGCAACTTTGCTGTCACAGAAAGGTTGATATACTGCTCTTCAGGTCTATCAAATGTCCAGTTTAATATCTTCAAGCTTAACCCGCTATTAGCTCTCATCCAAAGTATCTTCATATCTCTCAGCCTAAGCCGCCCACTCAACCCTCACTCAGCCCTAACCCTTACAAAATTTCACTACATTTGATTTGCCCTTGGATTTTTCAACAACCACTGATCTTGAGCACACAACCACCATCCCCCCTTCAGCCTTCAACAATGTCATCCGGGTTCAAGAGCCTACCGGCCACCGCGCGCCAGGTTACGGCCTCATTTTCACGTGGCTTCCACACGTCGCCCGCTAGCTACAAAGCCTCTGTCAGCATCAAGAAGCCTGTGCATCACACTGTGCAGTTCAACAACGCTCAGGTGTCAGAGCGGTACCGTGAGCTCCTGGTGCCCAAGAACTCAGTCTTGTCAAGTGCATTCCGACCGATGGCTGTATGCCCTGATAGAGTAGCGGATCATCAGACTAACACGCTGGATTCAGACATGCTGCTCATCACTTACTTCCATAGAGGTGTCGATAAAACGGGTCAAAAGTTTAGGGAATGGGATGGAACTTCGCCGTACCACTACAATCGTGCCCCGAAACCGCCAAGAGGATCTGTAGTTGAGACTCCCGATATCAAGAAACGATCCCACAAAAACCTTCCTACAGTCACTGCTATCTCGCTCAACACGTTCGTGAAGGATGGCAGAGAGAACAGCGATGCAGTCATTCCTGCTATTCTGCAGCTGCAGCAGATCACCGGTCTCAAGCCTCAGTCTGTTTACTCAAAGACCAACGTTCCTACCTGGCGCCTTAGAAAGGGTGTCTTGGTTGGAGCCAAGTGCACCATCAAGGGCCGACCCATGTCTCAATTCCTTTCTACACTCACTGAGATTGTCCTCCCTCGATCAAAGACCTTCACTGGAATCTCCAATGCCGCAGGTGACCGATACGGAAACATCACCTTTGGTCTTACTGCTAACGATGTCCGTTACTTTCCTGAAATTGAAGGAAACCAGGATCTCTGGCCCAAGACCTTTGGTATGGATGTAACTCTCCACACCTCCGCCCAAGTCGATCCTGATGCCAGAACCCTGCTCTCTGCGTACGGCTTTGTCTTTGAAGGCAAAGAGAAATTCCCCACCAGATGGTAATAGTCTGTGTACATATAAAAATGCTGTATATATTACTCCTTCATTACACACAAATTTTTTGTTTCCGTTAAGTTTTTGTTTATCTTTCTGTATTTATTTGCTCGACTTGATTTACTTGGAAAGTGCCTTCTCACTGGCAGTAGCAGAGACATGCTGTCTTTGCAGTTCAGCGACACGGTCACCCAAAGACAAGGCCAGACCCTGGCCCTTGGATCTAATGCGGACGTGACCAGTGATCTTGCCAGAAGCGTCCTTCTCAATAGACAAATTAGCAAGAGCATCCTCACCAAATGTGCTACGAGCGTGCAAGTTGGCACTCAGGAATTGGCATTCGTCCTCGTCATCCTCGCCCTCGCCCAGTGCGCTAGTGGTAAGACAGTTCATGTTGGTGTTCTTCATCAAGTAGGCCAGGAATCCGCGCAGCGACTTCCACTGGACGGAAATGTTGACCTTGTTCTCCCATTCAAACTCGCTCCACATGGTGCGGAACTCAGTCTCAGAGTAGTGTCCGGGCTTGATGTAGTCCATAATGTCGACGTGAACGTCGTTCAAGATAACAATGTTACCATCGCTACCAGAAGAGCCCTCATAGATGACGTTACCGAAAATAACGCCTGCATCCGCCGAAGAAACCTTAATAGTAGCTTGGATGCTGTGGAAGCTCTGAGGACCAACATTATGAGGAATAGGCTGGCTGAACACCTTCAAGTCGCCAAGAGTAGCAAACTCAACGTAGAGGTTTTGGAGAGTATCAAAAGTCTGGTTGAAAATCAACACATCCAAAACAATATCAAACTGATGCACGTTGACGAAAGCTTCGACGTACACAGAATCGGAGTAACCAGTCAGCTGCACAACTCTGCTGAGCTTTGAAACTGGCTTGTCGGCAGTCACTTGAGAAGTACCCGAAGCTCTGGCAATATCTTGATCAAGATCATCCGAAGTGTTGCCAGCGACAGTAGTCTGTGCAAACTGTCTAAACATCAGACTCTCATCAACCTGGATGGCATTCTTCTTCTTCTCCAAAGCATTGGTCTCAGCACGCTGTTTCTCCTGAACTTGGACAATGCTCTTGAAAGCAGCCTTGCTGTCCTCCAAGAAAGCCTCCTCCAGAGGTTGTTCTTGGTATCCCTCAGCAAGAACCTTGATACATGAGAAGATACGCTCAGAAGTATCTTCATCCATCTTTTGACTCACAATCTCAGACTCGCTCACACGGAGAATAGAGGTCATGATCAGAAGAGCCTCGGCACGGAGAGCGTTCTTGCGAGCCTCGTTCTTGCTGATCTTCTGGTATCGCAGAACAAGCTTAGTAAGAGTTGATGCCAACACAGCAGCAACAAAGTAGTTGCCATTGAGGATCAAGCTTCTCAAAGGAGGACGGTTAGCTTTGTGCTCCTCATGGGCCTCAGTTGTGAAAGCAGTCTCAGTAGCGTAGGTACCGTCAGCAAGGACCTTAGGCTTGTGGTGCTCAGCGGGCTTAGCAGAAGCCTCAGTCTCTTCCTCGTCTCCAGCAGACAGATGTCGTCGTTCAGAAGCAAGGATAGGAATCTCACCCAAACTCTTGCGAATATGGACCCAAGCTTCCTGAATGTCCTGCTCCTCCAAACTGTATTCACCGATGATCCAAAGAGCACCTCTGTAAACGCTGCTTCCGCGCACAGTCTCAATTGTCTGAAGCAATCGGCTGACAATAGAAGCTCTCAACTTAGGGAAGATCTCAACGACCTCCTTGACGAAAGAAATGACATCAACAGCAGCGGTTGAACTGCTGTCTCCAATGAAGTCAAGCAAGAGATCAACAACGCTGGCAGCAACTTCAGCAAATCGGATGGCACAGGTGTGGATAGCTTGAATGAGAAGCTGTCTGTACTCAGAGTTCTTCTCGTAGTTGTGGTGAACAGTCTTGGTGAGCTCCTTCTTCAGGTACTTCACAACATCATCAACGTTTCTGCTGGAAACCATACCAAGGGCAATCTTAAGAACCTTTTTGCGAACATCCAAATCGGGACTAGAAAGAGCAGCAAGGATATCCATAGTAAGATCATTGAGCATGTTGGGGTTTTGCAGGTGGAGCTGCTCAACACGGTCAAAGACAATAAGCTTGACATTGTTATCAGCCTCCTTGACGGCAAGCTCAACAAGCTTGCTAGCAGCAGCTTTGATAGCATTAGGGTCGGAGGAGAGCTTGGTCAATGCAGTAGCAGCCTCGTAGATAGCAGTGTTAGAGGAAGACTCAAGAATGTCAAAAACAATGGACAGATAGCTCTTCTTGAGCTCAGGGTTCTCAACAGCATCCTTGCGGATGAACTCAATAAAGGCAAGCTGCAAAAGCTCGTCCTGAGTAGCAATGCTCTGGTACTTTTGTTGCAGGAAAGCAAAAGCTCTGTCACGATCCATGTTGCTAAGAGCCACGAAAGCATTGCGAATACAAGTAGCATCCGTCTCGGTCTCCAAAAAGGTGTTGATCAGCTCGGCAGCATCAGGAATATGGTGAGAAGCGTACGAAGCAATGGAGTAGACAGCAAAAACGGCGTTCTTGCGGACGTAAGCATGGCGGTGCTCCAAGCAAGCAAGAATTGAAGGAATGAGAGGATCCAGCAAATCAGCCTCACGGAGCTTGCACAGAAATCTAAGAGTTGCACCACGAATGTACTCATTAGGGTGCTGAAGATCGTTTCTAATAGCATTGCACACAAGAATCATCTCCTGCTTCAGGGTTCCGTTAGGTTGCAGCTTAGGGCAGATTTCCCAGTAAAAGTGCAGTAACTTCTTAAGCTCCTTGTTCTTGGAAGGCATGACAAATCGAATGATGTGCATCAGAAGCTCAGGCATGGGATTGCCGTTGACCATGATAATAAGAAGGCGCTTCATGGCATCAATCTTGACCTCATCACGGCCCTTTTCGAACAAATTCTTGAATTCCTGAGCGGAGGGTTTCTCCGTCGGATTATCCTAACAAATTAGTATCAGTCCAGTGAAATCTCCATAACACTTACATCGTAGATCATAGAATACTGCGACATTTTGGATACTGGTGGAGGGATGTCCGGTGGAGGAAGGAGAAATGAATCGTGGTGGTTTCTGGTTACGTGGATGAAAAATCACGTGGCAACAATTTGTGACACGCAAATAAATTAGAATAAAAATACTATGAACAAAACATCTCCTAAAATATTGTAGACAGCACAATCGCACTCTGGATATCATTGTACGAAACACGAGGGAGATTTCCAATGCTGTATGCATTATGGCAGACAAGTCCAAGGAACCGGTCCCGGTCTAATCTGGCACCTGACGCCTCTGCCTCAAGGTAAATACGCTCCACACCCGTAGGTCCGCAATATCCAGGGAACTGCGTGTCGTCGTCTACTCTGCCAGGCCATTGAACAGTAGAATACTGAAGGCCAACCCGCAGCGCAGTGATGATTCTACTTATTGTGTATATTTCATTGATCGGTCGAAATTTAAAAATTCGGGCAAGAGCAGCATCATTGTTGAATGCAAACGCTTGTAACAAGTGCAAGATGCAACTTTTGAATAAACTTTCAGCAATCGAATCATGATTCTCAATTTTGATGGTAGACTTGATGGTTCCATCAAGAATTTGCAGAGCTGTTCTTCTGAGCTCAGCCTTTTCGACTGAATTAATATCAATCTTGTACCTGTATATGAGCGGAATGGGAATTGGTGAGGGTGGTCGATGAATTTCTGTTTGCATTGATGTGATCATTTGATTAGGTGCAGCATTGAGATTTGGCAAAGGATCCATATTGACGAGTTCTGAGAAAGTAGGGATGGTGTCTCTTAAGAAACTAAGATCAGTTAGAGGAGCACTTTCGACTGGCTTATCTAAAGGTACTGGGTTAAGAAAAACGTCTGTCATGAAGTTATCTGGAATGTCAACAGTGGAGATGACCCCATCTTGTATATTGCCGTTGCGAAAGCGATTTGGCCGCACAATATGTTGTAATTGAGTGTTAATAGGGTCAGGTACCCATGGCGGTTCTGAAGCTTGAGTCCCGGTAGATATAAGATCAATCTGTGTTCTAACATCATTCATTGACATATTGTCGACACCCATAGTCTGCGAGAAGGTTTGTGCTGGTAAAATACTACTTGTAGCGTTAGACAAGTCATCACTGCCCGTTGAACTATCCCGAAGTAGATCGCCGGCAAAAGCATCAAGATTTCGTCTACCAAAATTCAATGAAGAAGGTGGAGATGGTAGAGTGGAAACATCAGTTGTAAATATTGGAAGGTCGTGAACATCGCTAACTTTCTGTGGAGACGAATGCTCGCTCTGAGTGGTACTTGGAGATGGTCCAGTTGGCGCTTTAGTCGTAGCGGTTTGCTTTGATTGGGAATCTGTTAATGCCAGCAAGCGTCTGAGCTTGGTCTCAGCAGCAGAAAAGATCTGCAAAAACTCAGGGTTGCCTTGACGAACCGAAACCTCTTCTCCTGCCACTCTAAGTTCGTAAAAGAGTGACTCTACATCAGCGAGTGTAGACTTTAACTTTGCTACCTCTTCCTGGAGTTCCATGATCGTCAACTCCTTCTTCATTCGATAGGTGCGCTGTGCCAGGCGAACCTGAGTTCTCCGATGCTTATCACTGACAGTTAGAAGGACCGAATATCAAACATCTATCTGGGCTATAAAACTTACCTCCGTCTGGGACTGTAGCGACCTTTGAAGGCGGGGCCGCCCACGCTTTCCCTTGGGCTTCTGGAGCTTCGACTCCTTGTCGAAAAAGTCTTCCATTCGAAAATCGAGTGATATTGGTTCCTGTGGTTGATTTTCTTTCATGATATTTAGAAAAAACTGAAGTAGTGAATGAAATCAAAACTGCTAGCAAGGACAAATACTAGTCGAGAACAGTGGCGGGGGAGGACCAATGTGACATGACATAAGATCTGGAATAAAAAAAAGTGGATGTGCGCCTATTTAAGCCGAAAACAAGGAACAAATCAAACACTCTTTTTATCATTGTTCTTTAATGCTCCAAAACTCTACAATTGAGACAAAGCTCTATTTCACAGCAATGTCCAGCTGAATATCGTCTTATTCTTTGCAGAGAACAGAGAACCGTTGAGCCTGTTAAAGAAAAAGAAGCCCTGTCTGTCGCCTTGATACTGTTATAATTAATTTGACCGCCTTGTAGAGTCAGAGGGACTGAATGTGAATGATATCTCTACTATCCGACTGATGCTTTTGGCTCGCGACCTTTGTGTTTCATGTGGCGGGCCCCCGTATTAAGCTTGGATAACTAGTACAAGACTGTGTTGGTAATCCATGGTGTTCTCGATTTAGTTTTAAGATACGCAAGCCAAGATGCCCATGTACGCAATGGAAAGGTGGTGGTCCTAGCGACCCATCCGCATTACTTCCGATATCATCTTGAGTAATCCTAACTTGCTCTAGTTTGAGATCTCGAATTAATTGACAGAAGTTTCTGGGTAATTCTAGGTTTTCATCGGCTATGAGTCAAATATATGAGAATCATCATACCCCAACTTGGTGCGAATATTTCTTGGCTGGAAATTGCGGTCATTAGTCTAGCCATTAAAACAACCTCCGTATCATGCAAAGGGCCATATGGAGCTAACATGGAGAAGGTACTCGTAAGTCGGATTGTGTCAAAGGCAGGCATTTTACTTGCAGTGGATTTCATATGATTATACTTAGGTAAAGTACTAAGTTACAGAAAAGACGATTGAATAAATACATGCCCCAGGGGGGCTTAAGCAGACTAATACCGAGGGCCACCTCCATAGCCCCGTTTAGGCGGGCCGGACCGGCGATCGTAGTCATCACCGGAACCTGGAGTACTCTCTTTTGGTCGGTTTGACCGCGCGGCGTTCTTCTCCTTTATTTCCTTGTAAGCTTGACGCATGATACGATACCCCAAGTGCATTTTGCCGATGAAATGATCTGCCAGCCTTCTATCAGTATCAAGGCGAGACAAGTAAGCACTGCAGAGCACGCAGACTTGAAGCTTTTGATGGCCTGAGAACCCAGCTTGATCTGACAGCACATGAAGTTCACGCTCACGCTGGATTTTTGCTGCCTTTAACTGCTCGATCACGTCCAGTTGTTCAGCTGCCTTGCTGATTTCACCACTCTCGCCTAGCAGCTCCAACTCTTCGAGTCCTAATGCAATTCCCATGTCCAAGTCTTCCATAGCTCGCGTGATCTCGTTGATTTTATCAATATCTTCAGGTGTGCGCTCCAGTCGCCGGTTTGCAACATCTATTCTCCGGTTGCAGTCTGTAATGTACTTTTCAAGATCCCGCTCGTAGTCAAGATCAAATTCTGGAAACTCGTTACCTCGATTCTTTTGTGATTGATACTCCATTTTGTGCTTCTCTAGGTGCTGTTTTGGACATCGCCCCAGATCTTGTTTGGTACCAACGAATAAATCGTGTGGGCATGTGCCAACAAGAAATGACTTGCAAATTTTTGGATCATGTAAGTTGATATCATGTCTTCGAGGAGCACGCGGATCGAGGGCATCTGCCCCCATGAGCTGTTCTAAAAGCTTTCGTTGTTCCGCCGCCATTGTAATTGTTCCATGCCTTGGAAGATCTACTCGCGCGCTGGATCAAAAACACTAGAAGGATTGAAAATATTAGCAGCCCTAGCCCTGAAAATTGATGTATTCGCCATCAGCCT
The DNA here is from genome assembly GCA_030566085.1 of Geotrichum histeridarum. Classification (NCBI taxonomy): domain Eukaryota; kingdom Fungi; phylum Ascomycota; class Dipodascomycetes; order Dipodascales; family Dipodascaceae; genus Geotrichum; species Geotrichum histeridarum. The sequence goes on from JAJMHO010000007.1 coordinate 305,519, forward strand.
ATTCACAGAGCCTCTACCAGCTGAATTGTGGTCAAATGAAGAGAAATGCAGTCAAGAGCTATCTGAAGGATACACTAGGTTAATTCGCATTTTTTGCTATCACTATTCTTGCTGTTGAGTCTCAAGTATACTTTATCATAGTTAAGACAGTGACTGAAAATATCACTGAGCACGTGATTTTTCTATTGCCAGCGAACTGTTTTTGAGCCTTCCTTTACCTACTTGTTTCCTTCAAGGTCCTTTCTACTCAAGATACCATCCAGTTGTTTCTCTAGGACGTACAACTACAATGAAGGTTTTCACTAGTCAGTTGGCAGCTGCTGCTGTCATGTTTCTGAGTTCTTCCCTTGTTATGGGTGAGCA
>JAJMHO010000008.1:0-25701 GCA_030566085.1 Geotrichum histeridarum
ACTTATCGTGTATGTCAATTATTTGCTATTTCAGTCAAGCCTTCATCCAAACTCGTTGAAAAAAAAAAGATCGCCAATGTCAGGCACTCGGATTATTCGGTAGACTCCTTAAAAAGGACCATTGGAAAATGGTCAGGTAGATCACCAAGCCTCCATGGCTCCAGAAACTCAAGTACTATTAATAAGGTCCTGCCCTGGGTATATGGGCCTATGCTTGGTACAAAAAGAGGAGCCTGCACTTGATCGAGCCAAACCGTTGCACGTGTTAGTTGGGACTTATAGCTTGGGAGCGCGGAAAAACTAATTTTTGATATCGATCTGGATGTTGATAATATTATTAAGAAAGGCTTGGCCAATATGTAAGATAATGAAAAGGTGGGCATAACAGGTTTGTATAGATTGGATCTGAGGGTATTTGGTGCAACCAGCAATTGATTGAAAACGCAAGGCAATGAAGTGGCTTGTGACTCCCTGGCTACAATTGAATAGAGATACTGCGAGATACTGCTGGTCTACTTTTGGAGCTCACAACGTTTTTTGTCGGCCCTATCTATGTGATTTTTCGTTTTTCATTCATTCTCACTAAAAGAAAGAGCCTGACCTCACGAAAACGTTCATATGAAAGTGCTGCGTATGATTAATATCATGGCTTGGTCACAAACACATATATGAAATGCATATATGGAGCGGGCTTTGGACCCAACTCTATTTGGTCTGGAACCGACAAGTCTTCATTCGTAATATTAACAAGGGAAAGAATTACCAGAACCATCTAGCGTCAAAGGTCAACTGATGTAGCATCACTCGTTGACCCAACAATCACAAGCATTCCCAGTTATATATCTCATCCTGTTCTCAAACACCAGACTTCATTGGTTCATTTAATACATTCCATATTGCTAATTCCCTCCAATCAAACTGCCATTTGGGTTTTTTCAACACTCTGCTGTCGTTACAAACCGCCGCAAGAATCTTGATTCGATGGGCCTGTAGACGACAACTTCTTTCATTATAATAATAAATAGTTATTGTCCTGGTTATACATTTAAAAGGAATGTCACCATTAAACAAGAAAAGAAAAATAATAACGCTCATTAAAGTAGATAAAAACAAATAGGAGCAGATAGAACGGTTACCACATGCCATGTGAAGTGACCAACTAATGCGCGACCTGCCAAACTCCTCCTAACACCACCCCCAGCCCTGCAACCTAGCCAACGCCTTTGCGTTTCATGTCCCATCTTAGTTGGTGTGCCCACATTAACCCCATCGCTCAAAAAAGACTCTTTGATTGCAAGCAAAAAAAAAAAAAAAGAAAGAAAACATTCCGCTCGTTCCGTGCCCGCCTATCCCACCACTCTAAAACTCGGTAGAGAGTACAATAGCCGACTGGATGTCCGAGTATGCCACTCTGGGCAGATGACCTAGGTTCAAAGAATGTGTGCACACCAGCTTTAGAAACTTTTCCTCATCAAGTCTGGTGCCCGCATTTTGAGCTGCGTGAAAAATCTTTTCAACGCTCGAAGGACTTGAATACCCAGGAAAGAGGGTATCATCCTCCGTACCCACCCAAGGCCAAGCTTTATAGCTTGTCTTTGATAAAGCAGACTCCAAGAACTGGTGAATAAGTTTAAACTCATAATTGAAAAACTCATTGTGAAACACAATCTGGAGCTCCTTGAACTGGCTTTCGCTGTAATACCTGATGAGGGAAAGCACACACTTTCGTACAATTTTCTCGGCAATGCCATTAGGGAGACCCATGGCATGTTGAGGTGATTCGCACTTTTCTAAAACCCTTTGAGAGGTTGCTTGCAACTCGGCCCGGTTGAGGGGAAATTGGCTGTGAGTTTCCATGAACCGTTCAGGAATGGGACAAGTGGCAACGGGAAGGGTAGGAAGTGTCCCTGGCGGGGGACTTTCAAAAATTGAAATATGAGGAGGGGTCATTGATGGTTTCCACATGCCATCAAGGATTGTAAAGTCATCTCGTTTATAATTGGGTTGGCGTAAGAATGGCATTGTGTCGGAAGGTAGTTGATGCTGGATATGCTGCTGTTGTTGGAGTTGTTGTAAGTGCTGCTGCTGCTGCTGTTGTTGCTGTTGCTGTTGTTGCTGCTGCTGCTGATGGTGCTGTTGTTGCCGCTGACGAAGTTGTTGCTGTTGCTGTTCATCTGAAAGCTTGTCCAAAAACTTGAGCATAGGGGTCATATTAAGAGGATTTCCTTTGCCTTCTTCTGAACTGTCTGAAGGGATCAAATCTTGAGGGAACCCGTCTAGAAATCCGTTCTTGGGATTGACTAGTGGCGATATAGATGAATCGTCAGGTGAAAGATGCTGGTTTTGTTCAACTGAGGGTTCCGCTTCTCTCGGTACCTGAGGGTCCAGCTTTTGAAGAGGGGTGGATCTTCCTGATTTTGTGGCAGTAAGGGGCTCGGCCTCTTGGGGTGACAAGGACCCGGTAAGAGCCACCAGGTTTTCAAACGTAATGCCAGCTCGAGCGAATATTTGCATAAGATCGTTGTTGGATTCTCGCACAGCAATCTCAACGCCTGCTTCGTAGAGTTCATGGAATAGTGTTTCCATACCGGACAGAGCGGTCTCAAGCACACTTACTCGTCGCTGAAGATTGTGGGTGGCAGACTCTTTCTTTAGTCTGTAGGTACGTTGTGCGTCTCTGACTTGTGCACGCCTACGCTCAGTCTGAGTTTGGACTGAGCGCTGGAGTCGAGGCCTGCCTCGCTTGCCTTTTGGTTTTTCCAAAGAAGTTTGAGAAGATTCCATGTCCACCATGTCGTGGGGTTGAGTCCTGAGTCAAGTTGGGTAGAGAGGGAAGAGAGAGAGAAAAGCAAAAAGATAAGTGGGAGTGGGAGAGTTCAAGGAAACGGTCGGTCCTCTAAATAAACAGACGGAAAATAGTTTTCCCGACATTAAATGTTTGACAAACTCCGGTCTGAAAATGAGAAATTTTTCTACTATTTTTTACTCTTTCACTGCTCTAAGCATAATATAAAGTAGTCCTCTAATACATTTTTTTATTGATTTTATTATACTCAATATAAGTGTTTCTAGAAGTTTTATTTAAACCTGTAGTAAAACCTTCGAGATGCAGAGACTTGTGTTAAACGCCGTATAACCGTTTTTTTTTTCTAACTGAAAAAATAACAGGAAATCCAAAGGTACTTGATCAGAATTTAGCACTTTTGTTTCTGCTCTTCCGGGATTGCCTAAAACGGTATCCGTCTAAGTTAATTTCAACAAACCTCGGATCTTCGCCACTACATAATGACCGACCTTTAACTGAGACAAGGGAAAGCTAATTACTATAATCTAGAACTTTCGTTACGTTACATGTCTACAAGTCTAGCCGCCGTGTGCCCTTTTTAACTAGAAACTTGAGACGTAACTCTGCAGATCCAGGTACTTCAAGTAGTATTCCTTGTCCCATCAAAACCTTCTGTTAGAATGATCAATAATTGAAGTGCGAGTCGGACGTAGATGGAACCTTTTTAATCCTGATCATGTCTTGATCAAAAGAAAGATTAAATCCTATGTTAATAAATAAATTCTTGTTTGCTAGTCACAGGTCAATAACCCCAGTGTTTTGGCAAGTGTCTCGCCTACTTCCTTCATTGAACATTTTATGTTGAGAACATTATATTTCACACATCGGGATTGGCAACAAACAACTTGATCTTTCGTGTGCCCTCTTCTACACTTTTCATACTTGAAAGGCTCCCCGAGCGGAAGAGATCCACTCGCTCGCTCTTCACTGGTGACTGAGACTCTGGTGAGACACTGGCGCTAGATGGTGTTGTGCCACTGGAAGGCGCCAATGTGGATCCTGCTCCAACTGCCTTCGTTAGTATGCTAAGTCCCAGTGCACTTTCTCGTCTAGGAAAGCTGCCAATTCCACCATCGCCCTCTTCGGTGGTGTTTGAGTTGTTGCTTAGCGCCACACTAGTTGGACTATTGAGATCATCGTCATCGTCAATCTCACTAGCGAGCAGTCTTGGTGCCAAGTGGGAATGCCGAATATCCATCAAGCGTCGCTGCGAATTTGATGACTGGCCCCGTGACAGTGACAGCCGTTTCTTGGTGCCCCCATCTCCAGAAATGGGATTCCTGCTGGGAAGGAGCGCCGCATCTGCAATTCCAATTGGAACCCCCCAGACAGAGGGTGGGATATCACACCAAGTTGCAGCTGCTTGTCTTCGAAGCTCCTGCACGTAGGAACAACCTGAAACATTGCTGTAGTGATGCGTTTCGCTAGAACTCCGGCTAGTTTGTGATACATGGCTGGTATGTGAAGCCCGACTCATATGCGACGAAATGCTATCTATGCGTCGATGCGAATAAGTGGTATAATTCGATCCTATAGATACCTTCCGTGAGTGCTGTTGAGAAGGTATACTAACTTTACTGCTATGTGTCATTGATACGCCTTGTGGGATGGCTGTCATGTAAGAAATGCTTGCGTTACTAGAATGCCGCCTGTGATGTGTGAAAGACTGGCCCTGTGCTGGGGTTGCCGCTATAACTAGTGGTTTGCCTGATGTCCGATTTATCTGAAAAGAGTCTTGTGAGTTATCGTTATGCAATGGTTCTCGCTTATTTACAGCCGCATGTTGACTCTGGGCTTGACGATGAACTGGCAATGTGACTGTAGTCTCTATGCCGAAATCGAAGCTAGATCCAGAGTGTGATTTGGTATGCTGGAATGATTTGGAGCGAATGCCATGTGGAGAAGGTTGCATGTTTTGCGAATTTCCTGAATGGTATCCAGAATTATTCAGGGCTGGAGATGAAGCTGGTGAGTTGTATGAGTTGCTATAGGAAGAATTATGCATGCCTTTATGATTTGCATTGTGGAAGTTGAGCTCGGGCAATGGCCCAGATGACGGTGCTCCAGAAAGTGATTGGTACATTGAATGATTTGTACGTTGTTCAGGGCTATCACTAGTGGGACCTGGAGCTGGATTAGTCGAAGATGCTGAGTACAAGGACGAAGAAGAAGAGGATATAGAAGTCGAAACAGGTTGTGAAATAGGTCTGCCCACCGTAAAGTTGAAAGTTAGGGCCTCATCTTGAGTTTCACTAGTTGTAGTCGTGTTTGCAGCCGTTTCATTAAGATTCTCTTGGTGAAACATAGGTGGTTGATTTTGCTGCAGTGCGGTCGGTTCAGTGGTTGTCCCATGCGAGTGACGCCTTATTTCGTTGATAGTGCGGTTGCCAGTCTTGGAGTCAGTACCGTATCCTCTGAGCGGAGAAAATGGAGGTGGAACAGGGCAGCTTTCTTGGAAGCTGTCTGGCAATGAGAAATTCATGCTTCTTGTTGCAATTGGATTCAAAGGTTCATTTGAACGAGGATTGGATAGATGTGAAGTATCCTGGCTACTACTGTTCGTAGCTAGGCCACTAATGTCATTTTGATGGTCTATTCTGTATATGACATGATCGCAGGATTCTCGTGATCGTGGTGGTGGTCTGAAAGCTGGGTTACTATCAAAGTCGCTGGCTCCGTAATATGAAGCTGTGAGAGAATTTAAAGATGGGCTTTTGGACCCTGCCCCATGAACCTCGCTAACAAAGCAGTTATGTATAGTGTCTGACATTATCCTGATCACAATAATCAATGACTGCCAAAAGCGCGACTCAACTGAATGAAAGCTCAGAATTAAAAAAAAAAAATTAAAGATAACAAGTAAGAAACTAGTATCGAAATATGGTTTGTTGTGTGTATGAAGTTAAATGAACCCACTCCGCCCAGACAAATCTCCATAGTGTCTCACGCAAAGCGAGTATAATTGCTTGACATTGTTCTCAAACGCCTTTGCTTGATTCATAATATCTACTTTGATACAATTCTTTGTTCATCCATTACATTATACTCCTGAGTCACCTTGCTTAATTCATGACGAGAGGCTGATCAGACGAAAATATTATGTTCTATTGATTGCTTCCATGTATACATTATTGCAATATTCGGCGATGACCTGCCTCATGGAGCAGCTGCCAAAGTTTATTTCCTATTTTATCTTCTGTCTGCACAAAGAACATAATTACACATTATTGTTCATTGAAAGGTCCTTTATTTACTTCTTTGAATGATGATGACGCTCACTCTCAATTCGCTGGTAGAGGAGGTAGAGAGCCATTTGATTGCTCTCTGGTGTGCCAGTAATAGTAACCATTCTCTCTGTACCACTGGGCCCTGTTGCGCCGCCGGGACCTGCCTCTGCTCCGCCCGGCACTTCCTCATTAGGCTCGTTTATTCGGATCATGCTCCCCGACATTTGCCGTATTTCATTGATCTTGGTGCCACCTTTGCCTATGATTGCTCCTACCATATCGTTCGGAATGTAAATTTGTTGTGTGAGCTGCTGTCCAGGAATAGCTGCTTGTGCCTGTTTCTGCGCTTGTTGCATTCCGCCTTGTGCAGTTATGTGAGCAATATCATCTCCTGTTGAATTCGGAACAGCAGTGTTACCTGCACCAGAAACACTATGATCTGGAATAGCAGCGCCTGGGTCCATTCCTTGTGAAACTGGACCACCTTCACTAGCAGGTATCAGATAAGGATTGGTCGCTGCCAACGATTGGTTCAGCATTTGCCTTTGAAAGGTGTCTGGATGGCCATAGATACCAGTCACCACTCTGGGAATGTAAGAAATGGCGGGGTAATATTTCGCGCTCTGTTGTTCGTTCAAAAATACACCCGCTAAGCTCTCTACAGCAGTTTTGATTTCGGCGAGGCTGCCACGAACCACCATTGACCTGTCTGTTGAAGCGGGAAGTTGTGATCTGGAAAGCTCCAGCTTTGCTTTGCTCTCATTTGCAATGCGTGTTAATTTGCCTGTTTTACCATATGCTAATGAAGTCTGAAGAGCATTCACTGCAATGTGATCGGGAACTAGCAGTCTAATCCAATACGTCTTCAAACTTTCTAATTGTTCGCTAGGCGGAGGTGGTGCAGAAGTAGGGGGTGGTGGCGCACGCCCACGCGTTTTTCTAGGAGGTGGAGGAGCTGGTACTACTGGATCAGTCCCTGGTATGTGCTTTCCCATATTTGAATCTCCAATAAATTCTGCCACACTAGCAAGAACCTCAGCCAGTTGCGATGGAGCCCCCGAACTTGTCAAAACTCTGTCGGGCGAACCTTGAACTTTTTCGCCAATTGCAAGTGACTCAATATTATCTTTCAGTTTATGAAGTAGCCCCTTCTCGGGCTCCTCCATAGCATCACCTAAGGACCTCGAAACAAGTAGTCTCATTGAAACCAAAGGTCCAACCTTTTGCTGTTCTTCATTGACTGGGACTTCCTCTGTCTTGATTTCTTCAGTATGATGCTTTTTTGCGTCAGGCTCAATGGCCGCCTCTGCACTTGCTCTTCTCTTCGACATTGTCTATTTCGGTGATCCAATCTTCGAGCACTTGTAAATTAGTACTCTAAATCTTTGTAGAGATGTGTTTGGTGGGTGAAAAAAAATGAGATACATTGTTTACCCTAACCCTTATTTAGACACTGTTCACAGTTTTAATCCTCCCAATATGCCCCAACCCTCATGAAAAATTTCTACAACTCAAGATTTTCTCAAAAATTATCTTGATCTCTCACGCCAAGATGCCTGAAATCCGCCCTCCATATGCTATTTCTGAGCTGCCTCAGACTTCAAGCAATTTAGACCTGCGGTCTGCTATGCACTGTGGTTCTTTGAGGATATATCTCGGTATTTCTCATAGTTCTTTGGCAGTGTACTCTCTTAAATCAACTCCAAGGCTTCTTTGGACTCATGCCATCTCACCCGTCACTCAAGTCCTTGCTGTCCACGCCGTGACTCGCTCTGATGAGACTCAAGTCCTGTATTATTCAACTATCAATAAGTATGGAGTTGGATCTCTACACGGAATTGCAATTCAGTCTGACGACAAGCAAGAGGAGCAAGTCCTGCTCAAGAAATGCGAACCAATTATCAGAATCCTCGCCTCTCAAGACGGCGATTTCTTGTACCTTCTTTTCAAGAATGGCGATATTCAGTGCGTTTCTGTTGAAAATGATAAAGAAAATGATGAGGAAGAGGATGTCAAGGTGGTGTGGACCTCAAAGTCTACCTCTGCAGAAGTTCTTTTCCATGATCATGTTTCTTCAGGACATATCGACATGCCTGAGGACGGACTCTTTGTAACTGTGCTAAAACAGTCGAGTAAAGACACAACAGTTCGAGTTCGAGTGATTGCTTTAGAAGAAACCAACGGTCAAGAGCTTGTCAATAGCACTATCAGCACGAGTACTACGACTGGTGTTTTTGGTCTACACATGGGCTCGCTCCTTCTGTTCGATCCTCATACATTCTCCTTATCTACATACTCATTGCCTAATCTTGCATTGCTTTCAACGATTCAAGTCCGCCGGAATCAAAAAACTCCTACAGAAAAAGCCAGCTTGTTGCCTGTGGGAAAGAATCGCATTTTGCTTTCATACGATAATACTCTCAAGCTTGTGGATACAAAGTATAGCACTATTTTGTCGAAGCGTGTTTTGGACAAGCCAATCCAACTTGCTGCATTTTCTCAGAAGAACTCACTAGCAATTGGATTCACAGATACTGAGATCATCAGTTTGCCAGTTGAACCTGGTACTGGTAGTCTGCTGGAGTCTCTTGGTAAAGGAGTGATATCTCACGACAGCAAGTGGGATCTTGTGCATAGCTCTTTTGTTTTTGATCAAGATCTTGAGTCTCAGGAGTTTATTGATCAACAAACCAAGATTACAGAACAACAAAAAGAGTCTGTTACAGCCATTCTTGCCACGCTCTTTAAATGGCTCAAGAGTGGAAAGACTGAAGCATATGAAAACTGGGCAATTGCATATCTTAAAAATGAGGAGTGGTCCGACAGTGGAATCCCTGAGGTTATCTCATCCTCAGATGGAGAAGCCTTCATTTACGATGCCTCCAATGATAGAGAGGTTGATGCTAATTTCATTTCGACCCTTGTTGGACAGATTTTTGCGACTAAGAACCTCACTCTTGATCAAATCGACCCAGCTGTGCTCCAACTACCAGGATCCCTTGATAGACTTATCGTATACTTACTCACGCATCCCTTATTCCCCACCCCTCAATTTTCTCGCCTGCTTTCAGTACTTTCATCTAGCCCTCGACTCTACCGTCAGGCCATTGTTACAGCACCTGGGCTTGGCTGCGATCAAATTGTCTCTGCTCTTCAGGCTCCTGACAATGATACATTTAGAGATGCTGTATCTCGTCTATCTGATGAGTTCAACACCAAACCCATTACTCAATCAATCAAAAGCGTATTCAGAACAACTAACGAGGCTGGGCAAGTGGAGTCTCAAGTTACCTCTATTGTCAAGTGTGTGGAGCGCATGCAAAGTCTTGATATTGGCTGGTCCATCATGGCCTGTTTTATCGATGCTGGTGGTCTTTTTGCTTGGGAAGAGCAAATGCTTTCGAACTTGGAATCTAGAGTTGACCAGGAAGTTCAAGATCTTAACATCGGCAGTGAGACACTTACGATATTGGAAGAAGCGCTCAAGCTCTCAGATTACCGCGAGGCAGATGTCGAGCAGAAGACGGGTATCAATGATACTGTAGAAACTCTTAGTGCATTCGGTGAGAAAGCAGACAAGAAATCCAAGATCAGCAAGAAGAAGAAGAAGATTTTGGAGCGCAAAGCAGAGAAGGCATCCCGCTCTGGGCCAGAACTCATTTCGGCTGAGGACCAGAATATTCAACGTATGCGTGCTCTACTGACCTTTGGGGGATCCTCGAAGACTGGCTTGCATCACGCGGACTTGCGAGAGAACTTTGCAAGATCTGTTCCCCCTTATACTGTTGAGAAACTTATATTATAATAGGCCGGCAGTATTTATGTACAAATAGAAAAAGATGAGATAATAGACTTTTGTTACTTTGGTGCCTCGATGTTCCTTAACAAACCGAATGGTGATTTCTCCAACCCAAAACTTGAATTGACATTTGGTGCCAACAGCAACACCACGACTGCCCGTTAAACACGAGCAAACTACCAATGGACTATTTTACTTCATTAGAAATATATTTTTGATAGAAATTATCCGTCTGAACAGCCTAGATAGCCACTAGGAACTGTGACTAAGTATGAGGATCGGTATCATTTATACCCGTGGGAGTAAATTTGGGACCTAATAGTGAAGTGAAAAAATCATGAAAAAAATTTCACAGCAGATCAGTTGAATCAGTACAACCAAACTGATACAAGATATCATGGCGATAGAGCACGACACTCGGAGTCTACAAGACGAGGAGCTTGATATTGACTTCTCTGATCTCGAGCGTAAATATGCTGTGAGTTTGGATCAAGGCATTGAGACATTTGTGGTGGTTGATGGTGCTCCTAAGGCACCTGAGGCCAAGGCGCCTGTTCTGATCAAGGTTCTTAAGAAGCTCTTTGGTTCTGTTGGAACTATCAAGGAGGACGGATTTCATATGCCCATTGAGAATGGCAAGACCAAAGGATTTGTTTTTATTGAGTACGAAACCGTCGACCAGGCCGCCGCCGCCATCAAGACCTACAACCATAAGCGATTAGACGCCAACCATACCCTCCTAGTCAACAAGCTCTCTGACATTGAAAGATTCGGCAATGATCAGACCATCACTGAGGAATATGTTCCACCAAAGCAGATTAACTTCCAACCTCGTGAGCATCTGCGAAGCTGGCTGGCCGACGCTGCTGGACGCGAGCAACTCTTTATGCATGTTAACGAAACTGTTCATATTAACTGGTTCAAGAGAACTGAGGAGCCCAAGTTAGCTGGAAAACTTGACCGTGTTCATGATGGCCCCGCTCGCTGGTCTCCCAAGGGTACTTATCTTGCAACTATGTACAACTTTGGTGTTCAGCTTAACGGTGGTTCCAGCTTCAAGATCCTCGCCCAGTTCCTTCATTTCAACGTAAAGGCATTTTACTTCTCCCCCAACGAGCAATACCTTGTTACTTTCTCCGATGTCGCTATCGGTGATGCTCCCGAAAACGACCCTGAAAACCCCAAGGTTCCCTTCGGTGAGCAGGATGTCGGTAACCAGGTTGTTGTCTGGGATGTCCGAACACAGCTTCCTCTGCGTTCTTTCCCCATTCCTACTAATAGCAAGGGAGTCAAGCAGAAGATTATCTGGCCTGTTCTCAAATGGTCTGCAGACAGCAAGTACTTTGCCCGCGTTTCTCCTGGTGAATCACTTTCCATTTACGAAACCCCTTCTATGGGACTTGTTGACAAAAAGAGTGTCAAAATTCCTGGAATCGTTGACTTTTCTTTTGCTCCCACTGGCATCAAGCTAGATGGAAAGGGGGAGGAAGAGCAAGTTCTTTGCTACTGGACACCTGAAATTGGTAACCAGGCTGCTCGTGTCAGCATCATGTCTGTTCCTTCAAAGAATGTGATCCGAACACGAAACTTGTTTAACGTCTCTGACTGCAGATTCCACTGGCAGGATCAAGGTAAATTCCTCTGCGTCAAGGTTGACCGTCATACTCGTACTAAGAAGCAAACATTTACAAACCTGGAGTTCTTCAGAATGACCGAGAAGGCTATCCCAGTCGAAGTCATTGAACTCAAAGACACCGTTACCAACTTCGCTTGGGAGCCCAAGGGTGATAAATTCATTACAATCTCTCGTCATGACTCTGCTGATCCCAATGATAAACCCCTGCCTAACTCTAATACTGTTTCATTCTACGCTTTGGAACGCAAGAAGAACATTCAGGCTGCCTGGAAGGTTGTCAAAGCCTTTGAAAAAAAGAGCACAACTTCAATCTACTGGTCGCCTAAAGGCAGGTTTGCTGTCACCACCAACTTTGGTGTTCCTGGAACTGCCCAAGCCAATCTGGAGTTCTGGGAGTTTGAGAGCGACGACACTTCTAACACTATTACTCAAGTAAGCAGTGGTGAGTACTACGGAATCGTTGATATGGAGTGGGATCCCTCTGGACGTTTCATCGCTTTGTGGTCTACCAAGGGTCAAGCTGGCTTCAAGATCCTAAATTTCCATGGAGAGCTGCTGCACGAGCGTGGAGTGGACTACTTCCGTGGCCTCACCTGGCGCCCACGACCTGGACAGGTTCTGACATCTAAGGAGCGACGGGCCGTTCTCAAAAACCTCAAGGAGTTCAGCTCAAGATTTGATGAAGAAGATGCCATGGATGCCGATGCTGCTACTAGAGTCATTATCACAAAGAGACGTGAGGCAATCTCTCACTGGCGCGAATGGCGCAAGAATGTATCGAACAAGCTGCGGTCGCTGGAGGTTCCCACTGAGGAAGATATTCTCAAGGAGCTTGAATCAGGCAGCCAGGTTATTGAAGAGATCAGGGAGGAGGTTGTCGAGGAGACTGAAGAGATCCTCAACTAGCAGGAATGTAAAAATGTTTTATGTATCACAAAAGACGAAGAATAACTAGACCACGCATGTAACTCTCGTTTTATTGTCGTAATGTTACTGGATTTCCTGTAGGCGAGAAATTTTAATTATGCTTGCAGCCAGGTGGGAGTATTGATTATTTTCATCTCAACTTTGTTTATGCAACCTTAACCACCATCAACAACAGCAAGGGAATACCATTCAGTATGAGTATCGCCTCTAGATGGGCTTAGAATCATAATTTTGTTCGGAATTTGCTCGATTTCTCATGTCCTCCTTTCTCTCTAACTCAACGGGCGATTCTCGTGCTACTAACGGCAGACAACCCGGTCCTCCTCCTCACATTGCATATCCACCACCCTCCTCTCAACCTAATTCAAACAGGGTGTTCTTCATTCCAGACTATATAATAGGTGGTTCTTCACGTCGGCCCAGACAATCTGCTTCGGTGCCTCAGCTTTCTATGGCTTCACCTAGTTCTCTGCATCATGCTAGTGGCCAAACGACAGAGGACTTTCCTTCCAACATGCCTTATAGTTCAGAACAATCGTCATCTTCCCGCTTGACCAGCTCCCCGTCGCACACACAATTAAGTAAGTTCAAGCTTAGATTTCCTTATAGTTCAGCGCGACAACGGCTCAATAAGTTCATCAACAAGAACTTGATACCTTCATTTCTGTACAACTCCGATACAGCCAGTACCTCTTCTTCGTCATCCTCCTCATCCCGAAAGAAAAGCAGCTTGAAGAATACCAGCGTCCCATCATCTGTCATTAATATTGAATCAAGTGAAGCATCTACCAGCTCCAGCAGGCATGTCAAGTTAGGTGCTCCAAGCTACAGCACTCCCAATTTGAACTCACTTCAACCACCTTTACTCAGTGTGCCTGTGGAGACAGCCTCTGTCAGCAGCCTAAGAGCCAACAGGTCTAGACAAGGCTCAGTCTCCACTACGTACACTACAAATGAAAACGCTGGGAATACGACAGATACATATTTGAGCATTCAGGCCACAGGTGCTCCAGATAATGGGTCAATGTATGGTCTTACAGTCTTGGATACCCTCTCATCAGCCAACTCTTACAACTCTTCACTATCGTCCGCTTCTAACTACTATGCTCAGCAATACCATCATAATCACCATCTCCAGCAGCAAGCTAAACAATCAAATAAGTTAATGGATGATTCAGAGTCTGGGGTAGCGTTTCTTAATGAAGACTTCCAGGGTATCAAGCCCGCGCTGCCAGCGAAAGTGGACTTTGTGCGCCTTCTTCCACGAGAGATTGTCGATCAAATATTTTCTTCACTAGATATCAAATCACTGGGTTCTTGTACTCTTGTGTGCCAGACGTGGAAAAATGCCGCCAGTTCTGATGTTGTGTGGCGGCAGCAGTTCTTTAAAAACAAATACTGGGATACTGTGCAAGATTATTTGCCAAAGGAAGATGAGGCAGAGTTGTCCTGGAAGTTGGTATACCAAACGCGATACAAGCTTGAAGAGCGGTGGAAGTCAGGTAATGTTGAAGCAAAGGCTCTAAAAGGACACTCTGATAGTGTGTATTGCGTGCACTACAATGATGATATTATTGTGACTGGGTCTAGGGATCAGACGATAAAGGTGTGGGATGCCCGATCCGGAGCTTTACTTAAGACTCTAGGGAAAACAGCACCAGAACCAGTGGATGACGTTGTAGCAGAGCCAGGTAATGAGCCTGCTAACCCACAGTTTACATTTGGGGCTACAACGGCATTTTTAACTCCAAGTACCAATTTGGTCCCTACGCCTCCAGCATCGGCTGTGATTACAGACCAAATAATGCACACAAAATCAGTTCTGTGTCTTCACTTTGACAATTCACTGATGATCTCGGGATCAAGCGACTCGACAATTATTCTGTGGTCTCTCCCAGCGTTCACACCATTGAGAAAAATTCAGCAGCACACTGCTGGGGTCCTTGATGTTGTTATGAGTGATGAATACATATGCTCATGTTCGCGGGACAGTTCTATTTGTGTATGGACACGGCCTCAGCCAGTTAACGGAGAATACGATAGTTCGATAGATGTCAAACTGATACGAGTTCTCCGCGGCCATCGAGGACCAGTCAATTCTGTTCAAATGCGAGGCGACTTTATTTTTAGTGCTGGAGGAGACGCCTTGGTAAAGATGTGGAGCATATCCAGCGGGACTTGCCTCCGGAACTTTGCAGGCCACTTCCGCGGGCTTGCATGTATTCAGTTGTCACAAGATGGTAAAACAATTGTAAGTGGAAGCAACGATATGCAAATCCGGGTGTGGGATGTGGACAGTTGTCGGTGTCTACATGTCCTTGAAGGGCACACAGCTTTGGTTCGGTCGCTCGATTTATCGTCGGGCAAAATTATCTCGGGCAGCTATGATCAAACACTGAAGATCTGGGACCTGGCAACAGGTGAACTAATATCGGACTTGGATACATATTTTGGAAGCTGGATCTTTAGTGCTAAAGCAGACCACAAGAGAATCATCTGTACTTCCTTTGGAAGTAAGCCAGTGATTTTAGATTACACGGCTGGCCTGGACAAGAGGTGTTTGGAGTTTTTGTCGGCTTAGAATTATGATGTTGACGTTATTATTTAAAGAAAAACAATTCGGTTAGAATCAAGTAGGAAGATATATTTACTGTAATGATGAATTTATGAACAAGAATGAAATGAAATTGAAGTTAAAGAAAGCAAAGTAACAAACGTGAAAATATAGTAACAATTTTTTTGCAAATGAAATCGCGAGCAGACTTGTGATTACTTGCCAGTGAATGCATCTCGCTTGAACGACTTGTGCCTCGTATCTGACATGCTCTTGATAACAAGCTGGATCAAGTAAGCCAACGATCCCACAGCACGGAAAGCGGCAAGACCAGCCACTGACCAAAGAATAATCTTCAAGTAGATGTTGTCGTTTGTAGATCCAACATCGTACACCTGAGTCATGATCAAAACCAGAAGAGCATTGCCCACCATCCACACCAGCACCACTCGGGTTCGCACCTCGCGGTAATAGTCATCAGTTCTTGTTGCTATACTTGGCACCTGTGGAGCAACCGGAGCTCTCTCGCGCAACTTGTGCAGAGCCTCTTCGTATCCACTATCAATGTCGAGCTGCTCAGATGGCATTTCGATTTCAACAATATCCTTGCCGGCCTCAGCCTTTACCACAGCGGATCCCAAATCCATCTTTTGCTCGTTGTCACCCTTGGTACCCCAGGTCACATCGTGGGTATTGCAGAAAGCGTAAATTTGAAGAGTGCAAATGTACGCGGGGACCAATAAAAAGTACTGGACAGACGAGGTAATAATGTGCCAGGGATCCAGGTAGAGAAGAGACATGAGAATGTAGATTCCGTAGGTAGATGCCATCGAAATGACAATGTTTGTAAAGGCGTTGTTTCCGAGTTCAGCGTGACCACCATTGCTTTCGTTGACCGTTCGCACCACAAAGTAAAAACCGCAGCCGATGGCGTATGCACCCACCAACCCTAGTAAGACAATGCTTCCAGTAAACATATGCTTGGAACCTTGGGGACGATTGCCGAGAGAGAGAATAAACTGTGCTGCTATGGTACAAATAGCCAGGTACTTGAAGATCAAAAACACATAGAAGCCGCCTCTGCCGTTAACGACTTCACTGTCGGGAGCAGCTAAAGAGCCGGCGACAAAATAGAATGCTAGGAAGAAATTTGCAAGTGAAAAGAATGTGAAAATAAGAGAAATGAACTGGTAGAAGAATTCAACGTGAAGCAGGAATTTGCGGAAGAACGAATGGTCTGTGTTCCAGATCTGCGTAAAGTGAGTTTGAGCGTAAATTGCGGCAAACAAAGCACCGTTGAGCCATCGTCGACGCTGACTGATAAATTCTGGAACGGCATCAGGCACATCAGTTTCACCAGTGGCAGCCTTCACATACTTGAGCAGCCACTTTTCACCTTTCTTGGCCACCAGTTCCCAGCAGAGAATACGATCCTCAGCCAAGTACATGTTTGAGGTAAACACATCTGCCTTACCACCTTCAAGCTTCTCTCCAAGGAAGTACGAATGAAGAGGGCCAGTTCCGTCTGGTCCATTTTTCAATGCAATGTATCTGTATGCTGAGAGGGCACCTGGCAGCACAGAGATGTATCCAAACACAGACTCCAAGGGCTTGTCCAGAATGTTGGACATTTTGTACTCAAAGTTTTGAGCAGCGACGAGAGGATTGAGAAGCTGAACCCAGCCCTTTCCCTTCATGGCTTTGATTTCTCCACAGGCTCCACCAATATTGGAGTCGGCATCAAATGCCTTCCAAAGGTGGTAAATAGAAGTGGTTCCAGGACGGGTACCTACATCCAACAAGACGCAGACATTAGGGTTCAGTGAAGGGCAGAACGCGTTGAACAGCCATCTGTGTGAGTTAATCTTCTTGGCGTTCTTCTCCTTGAGACAGAACATGACCTGAACGGGCACAATTCCCTTCTCAGCACCCTGGAACTTGAGCTCAGTATCCAAAGAGACTTGGGTAGTGTACTCAAAAATGTGGGCTTGAACCTCGTTGCCGTTAACAAAGTTCTTTGCAATGCCTTCTTGGAAGACACCCATGGCAGCCAGAGCATTAAGAACACCTGGATGAATTTTAGTACGACCGTCAGCAACAATGCACACGACGACCTTCTTCCAACCATCCTTGCCCCAAACACGACTCTTGTTTCTGGAACACAGATGGGCGACGTTCTTCATGACAGCGTGCATTGTGCGGGTAAAGGCTTCCTCATCCTCATTGTACATGGTAATGCAAATGCACAATTGAATTTCTCGCTCGTAGATCGCTGGTCGAAGCGTGAAGCCACCAGCAACAAAGTTGTCTGGGTCAGCCGTAGCTGCTGTGTATCTCATGTAAACAAACTCATCGTGGTCACGGCGAGGCAAGAAAGAGTAGAGCTTGGTAGGAACAGGGCAGTCCAACACAAGGTTACCACGTACCAGCTTGACTTGTTTGCGGGTCATGGACTTGTGACGACGAGGCTGAGCCTTTATAGGAGCCTGGTACACACCAGTGCTAAGAGTATCAGTCGACGAAACTACTGAGAGAAGTTCTGATTTACTTTCATCTTCAAATTCGTCATTCGTGGCATAGCTGAAAACGTCATCGTCGTATACAGACCCATGAGGCTCGCTGTAGGCTGTGGCCGCAGAGTCCATGGAAATGGTATTCTTATGATTTTTAGGGGTAGAGAAATCGTCGAATTGTGAACTGCTCAAGCTAGCACTTAAAGGAGGTCCCATTGGGATAGGATGTGAGTCTTCCAGGACAATAGGGGTATGATCGCGAATAGGGGACTCCATGCGAGTCCATTCGCGACGCGTGGGCGAGCCTGGCGGGTTGCCATGGACAGAGTTTCTAGATGGGGATGCTGTTGGTCCACGGGAAGGAGTAATGTACCCAGCTTCTTCTTCTGTATTTCATGTTAGCGCCTCAGTAAAATGAACAAACAAACAAATGAGTCCTAAAGTGCTGGATACTTACCAAGATGGAAGGGTTGTCTTGAAGGAGAGTAAGCGACTGCTGCGGGCGGAGGAATATTAGGCAGCTCTCTAGGCCTGTCGTTAAAGTTCTGACCGTCCATTCTGGGTGGAATATGGACGAGAGAGTGTACTGAAAGTTTGATAAAAGTATCAAAGAATGGAATAAATGAAAAGAAAGTTAATTAAAAGGAAGAGAGAAAGGAAGAAAGGAGGAAGAGGGAAGACTGGTAATATTTAAACAAGTTTGTGAAATATCCACACTCGAAACACGCACGAACCACAAAGTAAACAAACGGACCCTCTAAGTTTAGAATATAAACAAAAGGTTATCTTTCACTTTTGCCGATCAGTACTATAGTTGAGATGTCATATAATCCGATGGGCGTCTGTGTGTCAATTTGAACGCTGAGGGCCATTGCGTTTGTTTGGGTTTTACCGTTTTGGGAAGTTTGTAAACATTGAGGAGAGAAACCGAAGCAACCTTGACAAAAGTTGTCCCGACAGTCATGTGATGTGGGCTAGGTGTGTTGACTTAAAGCCCAAACCCTGAAGCCTGGCCTGAGAAGTTTCACTCAGTGAGACTTGGAAATGGCACGTCTGAGTCGAAACGTAAGGTTAATAGTCGCTTGGCTCGAGTAGAAACCTCCTCATGTCACTCAATGGACTATTGAAATGCTGCGAATATTGGGGTTTAAGCAATTGGGCTTGTCTTGCCGATTAGGGATAAGGGCAGGCCGTGAAGTGTTCACCACTCCAATCTCAAGATATAGCACCAAAAGACCGCAAAAACCGATAGACCTTCAAAAAGGACCAGAACGAGATCAGCCAAGTCAGCAGCGCAAGCAGCTAAATCAGGATGCAGTAGGAAAAGCTTTTGGTATAACTCCAAAGAAGCAGACACCTGTCTCCGGATTCATGAACTGGAAAACCGCAGCGGCGCTTCTTGCAACTGGCGTCGGACTGTTCATGTTTTACAAAGTCGATCAGAACAGAGGCAAACTGCAGAGTTGGCAAGAAGCCAAGAAGAGTCTCAGCAAGCCGTTGGTTGGTGGCCCTTTCAACCTTATAAATCAGGACGGCAAACCATTCACAGAGAGAAACCTGCTAGGGCAGTTCTCGCTCATCTATTTTGGGTTCACACTGTGTCCAGATATTTGTCCAGACGAGCTCGATAAAATGGCAGAGGTCCTGGACGTTGTGAACAAGAACAAAAAGCAGATTTACCCGATTTTCATAACGTGTGATCCAGCGCGAGACACCCCCAAGGCGCTGAAAGATTACCTTGCAGAGTTCCACTCGGACATCATTGGCCTCACAGGGTCGAAGGAAGACATTGAGAAGGCCTGCAAAGCTTACTCCGTGTATGTCTCATCTCCTTCTACCACAGATGAAAGTGAAGATTATCTGGTGGATCATTCAACGTTTTTTTACTTGATGGACCCTGAGGGAAAGTTTCTAGACATGTTTGGCCGCCATGACTCGGCAGAAACGATTACCATGAATATTAAACGTCATGTAACGGCGTGGAAGCCGCGTGAAAAGTCATTACTGGGTGCATTGCTCAAAGACAAGTAATTAATGAGGGGGAGTCAATGAAGCGTATACATAATTGGACATAGCGATTCAATATGTTGATGCAGTAGTTTGTTTGTGGTGGAAAACAGAATCCGGGGAGCGAGTTTCTCCGTATGGCTCTAAATCTCAACGGCGATGTCGTGATATGTTGACATCGAGGGTTTTGCACGGCAACCCTGCTCATGAATAAGTCATACCCCAGTAAACCGTGTGAGCTTTGCGACTACCCGAGAGACTCGTAGCTATAGGTACTTCAATTGACCATATGGTTATAGAGCATGGTAAGGTTAACAGAGCTGCTGGTCTTTTTTTAAAAGCCGAGTGAGTTGTGTACCATCCGACACCCACGTTCATGCTTGTTCGTATTATAAATGAAATATGAAAAACCGCTGAAAAATCCAATGAGGGCATTAGACTTTGCAACTATTATAAACTATTTATCTCATCATTACCAATACTTTGATCGCAAATTGCGTTGTGCGGCCTAGCAGCAATGTACTCGTTTTAGTTGTTGTTCTCCTCCTGCCTTGCGAAAAAATATATAAAAGAACCGAATCTTTCCTTTCCATTCCATTTCACCTCCTCACCCCACCTTCAACTTTTGTACATTTCAATCACAATCAACAATGGCTTCTCTTCCTCCTGGAAACTGCTGTGCTAAGGGCTTCAAGCATAGTATGTTCTTGTAACTTCATCTCGTTCTCTACTAACGCAATTAGCTGGCGAATCTGTCGGCAAAATCATTGAATTCAACGGAAGTATGTGTCTTTGCGTCAATTGGCATTTGTCATTTGCTAATCCATGCTAGTTCGCTGCTACGCCACTGGTGACGAAGCCAATGCCTCCAAGAAGTTCCTTTACTTCATCACTGATGTCATTGGAATTGACTTTATCAATGCTCAATTGATTGCTGATGAGTACGCCAAGAAGGGCTTCTACGTTCTTGCTCCTGATGTTTACTTCAACGATCCCGTCAAGCTCAATCCCCCCGCTGGCTGGGACCTCGTTAGCGACTGGCTGCCCAATCATCAGATCAAGCACACTCAGCCCATTGTGGACAAGGTCGCTAAGGGCGTTGTTGAGAAGTACAACCCCAAGTTCTCTGCTGCTGTAGGCTTTTGCTTTGGTGCCAAGTACTCCATCCGTTTGCTTGGAACCGGTATCATTCAGAGCGCCTCTGTCTTCCATCCTTCCCTGGTTGAGTTGGACGAGGTCAAGGGCATTAAGGGCTCTTTGCTGATCACTGCTCCCGATGATGACTACATTTACACCACCGAACTGAGACACCAGACCGAGGAGGTTTTGAAGGAGCTTGGTACCTCCAAGGGTATCAAGTACCGCCAGAACTTGCTCCATGGTGTTGGCCACGGATTCTCGATCAGAGGAGACATCTCTGACCCTTGGGTCAAGTACTGCAAGGAGAAGGCTTTTGCTGACACTATTGAGTGGTTTACCATGACTGCTGAGACTGGCGCCTACCTCAACAAGATCTAAGCTAGCATTGTATAGTTCTATGTTTGAAATTTATATTTTCTCCTTTACTTGTCTAGTCCAGACACTGTCAGGTCAACCGACCTTGCAAGAGTTGCCGACGCAAAGTCTCCAATGTGAACTTTACTTGGAATAACCGAAGTACTATTCCCCTGTATATGATTTAAACTTTTCGTATTCCCTGTATCTTTTGTTCCTGAGCTTCGCCTCTGAGGGGAAATTGAAATGTGTGGCTTTTCACATATATCTAGATGATGCTAAGGGCACAGGTTAGCTAGGCTATGAAAAGAGCTCGCAGGTCTTTATAGTATAGTAAGTTAGCCAAACAAAAATGCATGTTTCGTAGCAATCATGACAAATACCAAAGAGTGGAACCTAGATCGATAGCCAATTGAAGACCGACCTAAAACTTCAGATAGACAATCCGGCTGCCCGGATATTCTTGAAGAGGACCTCTAAATTTGAGTATTGGTCAGCAGAGTTATCTGACTTGGTTAGGCCAAGCAGGTTTCAATCCTACGCTGCCTCTGTCTTTCCAGGTGTGCTCTTAATGTCCCATCATTAACACGCATTCACGTTCTAGAGAAACCTGAAAGTCAGATCTCTCGTTATAATAGACCAACATGTGAACCTATGTCAGTTAGGCTGGTAATCAGTGTGGAAACTTGGATCGGAAGGCAGAGCTATTGCTAGGAGTATATATGTGTGTATACATGTGGAGGAGATCGAATCAGAAGCTGAGAATGGGACCCGGGAAGCCGCATTTCGACAAACTGAGTTATGTCTGCCTAACCGTAAGCAAGCTTTTTAAAGCAAGGCACACTTTTGAAAACCAGAAAATGATCATGAAGAAGACATTTTCAAGACTTATAGGCTTATGATTGCTATAGCTTTCTGGAGTTATAAATATAAGTAGGACTTGAGAAGAATAGCTTAAGCCTATGTGGATACTAGCTCAGCACGTTTTAGCTCAGGTACACACATGGTCATAATTCTCTGAATACCTCTAATCCTATAATTTCTTGGTTATAAGGTTAAGAGCTTGTATCGTTGTAAGCGTTTTCAGGATACTAGTCTATTTGAAAATGAGATTTATCCAATTATCGAATATCCAGTACATTAATAAGGCGTTGGGTACAGAACTAGAAGGAATTTACTTCACTGTTAAAAATGGTATTTGGAAGTGCAGTGTCCAATTGCAAAGGTTTGTGGATCACAAACACCAACCTTCTGATAGTGAACATTGTAACACGTTTGACTCCATTGGGGCTACCACCGTCATTTTAAGATCCTGCCCAGCGTTCAGAAACCATCAAACACTCAAATTAAGCTATATTTACTATACATTTTACACTCTCTAGTACCATCTTCCTGTTCCCATCATCTATGCAATTGACCCAGCCACAACCTCCGCTAAACCAGGGTCGTCGCTCCGCACCCGCAGGCGCACCGCCACGCCCGTCTTCGAGCTCCACACCATCCGCGCCACCGCCGCTACCTTCTGATCCTCCACCGTCTTGCCAAACAGCTTCAGTGTGTGCGTCGCCTCGCTGTCAGCAACGTCCGTGCCCTCTACCGGCATCAGCGACAGCACATCCACCAGTCTCGGAATAGCGTCAGAGAGACTCTTAACCTCGGGACCTAGTTGGTAAGTGCTCGTGGCCTCGTTGCCAAGTTCATTGCCTAAGGAGTCCCATGCGTGCGTGAAGTTGCCGACGTAGCAGGGCACCATATAATCCGCGGGTGTCAGGTCCAGCGATTCGAGAGAGTAGTCGTCGTCGTAGGCAGTGTCGGCTTCCTCGCTGGTGTCGGGGTTGACCTCCCTGCTTTGGAACTTGAGGTCGTTGTAGAACGTGCTGGTCACAGTGCCGGATTTGAGGAACGACACAAACACAACCCCAGTCTCGCCAAAGGCCAACCGATCAATGGGAACAGTGAACTCTTCTTCGAGCTCGCTTTGGCACTCGACGGTAACATTCTCGAGCACGACCTCGTTGAAGGTGTTTTCGACATTGTACTGCAGCACCAAGTGCTCGGCGTAGATGTGCTTGACAGCCGTCACGACATACTCGGTTTCGGATTCGGTCAAAGGAACAATGGCAGAGCTCTTGAGCAGCTTGCCATATGCACCAAACTCGGGGATTTTGTCCAGTGCGCTGGTGTCTACCTGGGGTATAACCTCCTGTTTCACCTTAGGAGCAGGGACCTCATCCACCGGCTCCAAGTCCTTGCGTGCGCGGGGGCTCAAGTCCGTCACAATCGCCACACTACCAATTTCGAACGGTGTTTTAAATTGCGCGGCATCTCCGCTCACATACATGACCAGCTGTTTCTCGAGCTGTGCCAAATCAAACCTCGTCTTGAGTCCCACGAACTTGTCCACCTGCTTTGTGTCCATCGTCATGACACGCAGGGCCAGCGCCGCGCGGTCTCGAACCTCGTCCGACACGTCTTCGAGACACCGCGTGAGCAGCACCTTCACGCTCTGGCGCACATGGGCATCCTCGATCACGCCAAACTTGGCCAGCGCCGATACCGCTGCCGCTCTGACCACCGCGTTTTCCAGCACCACTCTGTTGTACACATACCTAATGTACTTGGTGGGGGCCAAAGTCTGAGGACCTTCACAGCCCAGGATGTGCAAAATCCGCACACTTAGCTCTCCAAACTCACAGTCCTCAAGGAACTCACACAAAGCGTCGAGAGCTCCAGCCTTGCAATCAGGAATCTCTCTGACCATGTCAAAGAGGGCGTCGACAATTGCTGTTTTGAATGCCACGCCACCGTCATCGCGCAGGGAGGCGGCCAGGAACTTGAGCATAGCCTCGTGTTTGGCGGGGAACTTGAGAGCCAGCGTTCTGATGGCCTCAATGACGGTGACTTTAAAGTCGTCCGAAATTTCACTCATGAAACCTGAAATGTGGTTCATGAGGCGGTCGACAGACTGCTCATTGCCGGTTTTGAGCAGCGTAGTGATGGCGTATGTGGCAATAGCGCGGCTGGGGTCCGAGATCAAACTCTCCAGCTCCATGTTACAGACCGCCACGTTTGCGGGACACCTGCGAGCATGGGCGTTGAGCAAGCGGATCGCCGCGAATCTGCTCACCATTCTAGGCGAGGCCAAGAACGTCTGCAGTACCGAGACCACTGGCAAAGCTTGGGCCTCTGTAAAGTCACCATTCAGAATCGTCTTAGCGGCCTCGATGTTGACCATATCGCTCTTGTGCTTGAGCAGATCCAGCAAGATCTTGTACATGGAGTCTTTCAATCGACTATCCTGCTGGATAAGGTTGTTAATGTACCGAATGACCATTACCACGGCATTTGAGTTTCTGAGCTTGGATTGTGTGCCGGTCAGTTTCTGGATCAACTTCATGAGTGCCATTTTGTCATGGCTGCGCACAAGGTACAACAAACCGACCGCATGGTACTGGTACATGTAGGCCGAACCCGAAGCATACGGATTGGCCACCTTTCCGGTAAGTGTGAACACCTTCTGGGTGGCAATGGCTTCCGAGGCGTCGTTGGCCCATCTGCGCACGATTTCCATAGCGACAGGGGCCAAGTGATACGCACTCACAAGCGCCGCCGCCGAGGTACTGGGGGCTTTATCGGCAATGCTGGTTTTCAGCAGTCGCTCAATATTCTGAACAATGGACGGATCAATGATGCGGACCAACGCACGGATCGCGTTGGGCTTGAAGATGGTGGATGGACCCTGGATATCCTTCATGATAGAGCTAGTCAACATGATTACATCGTTGGCCGAGTGCGCCAGCTCCTTGATTGTCAAATACACAATCTGGCGCAGACTAGGCTCGGGGTGCTGAAACAGTTTAGACACGCTAAAGAACAGCTCAGTCGCTTCCTCCGGGGGCCACGGTTCGCCGGCACTGATCAGAAGCAGCACTTGGGTCAGCAGCACTCTAGCACGTCTCGGGGAGACCTTGCCGTTGAACCCCGCCAGGCACTGCTGGTATACTGTCATTTTGTCGCGGGCGAGGCCCTGCTTGGCGCCTGCTTTTGCGCGGTTAGCAGCGGCGGCGGCTTGCATTGATGTATTGGAGGGGCGTGCGTGTGGGTGTGTGTTGGAGTTGTGCTGACAGTGTGTTTAGGACTGTTTAAGACATGGCGCACACAGGAGTGCTGACACAGGTCCCCAGCCACCGCTCAGTCAGCACACACAGTTTCAGTCAACGGTTTCAGGCGAGTTCCGACGCGAGAGTTTGAGCGCGATTGACTCTCGCTAACACTGAGACTGGTTTGTTCGAGTCGACGATGGACCCTTTGATGATCTTTATGAGGTCAGACTGTGGTAACTGTCGCCGTAGACTCTGTGAGAGCCTGTTGTAGGTTTACCACGGGTGGTGCTTTGCAGTACCACAGAATCAGTTTAGCCACACCGTAACTTCTACCACAGGAACGTATACGCAAAGCGCCCAATTAGGCCATGTTTAGCGCAATAAATCAGGTTACTAAGGTTAATAATTGGTTGTGTGTGGTTATAAAAAGGTTTGATATGGTTATAAAAGGTTAAATCAAGGCACGTTATTGGACCTTTTTGGCTTGGCAGAGAAGTGGCGTAAAAAGAAATGTATGTGTTTATTAGTTAAGCATTATTATAAATATCTTTGACATCATTTGTTTGTGTTTGAAGCAGTAAATACCCTGCTTTGCA